>CATKUP010000300.1:0-378000 GCA_949786385.1 Onychomys leucogaster | reverse complement strand
TGTTAGAGGGCCTGTGGTTTGTATCAGTTTCAGAAGCAGAGTTGAACTAGATATGGTCCGTGTGTGTAGGAAACACAGTTCTTTTGTTCTGAGCACTCTCACGTTTCCCGCCTTATTAGAGACTCTAGAAAGCAAGAGCGTGCTTCTTGCTCTAAAGCAGAGTGTGTTTCATGGATGAGAACTGTGCTGTGTGTTTCCCTTCAGAAACGGAGTTAAATGTCAGGCTCTGTGTCTTCCTACAAGCGAGACTTCGTTTCAGGTAAACGCAGTCACTTTTCAGCTCAAACGAAGCTATATTGTACACGAAGCTCACACGTTTCTCGCTCTTAACTGAAACGCATTGGATGTTAGAGGGCCTGTGGTTTGTATCAGTTTCAGAAGCAGAGTTGAACTAGATATGGTCCGTGTGTGTAGGAAACACAGTTCTTTTGTTCTGAGCACTCTCACGTTTCCCGCCTTATTAGAGACTCTAGAAAGCAAGAGCGTGCTTCTTGCTCTAAAGCAGAGTGTGTTTCATGGATGAGAACTGTGCTGTGTGTTTCCCTTCAGAAACGGAGTTAAATGCCAGGCTCTGTGTCTTCCTACAAGCGAGACTTCGTTTCAGGTAAACGCAGTCACTTTTCAGCTCAAACGAAGCTATATTGTACACGAAGCTCACACGTTTCTCGCTCTTAACTGAAACGCATTGGATGTTAGAGGGCCTGTGGTTTGTATCAGTTTCAGAAGCAGAGTTGAACTAGATATGGTCCGTGTGTGTAGGAAACACAGTTCTTTTGTTCTGAGCACTCTCACGTTTCCCGCCTTATTAGAGACTCTAGAAAGCAAGAGCGTGCTTCTTGCTCTAAAGCAGAGTGTGTTTCATGGATGAGAACTGTGCTGTGTGTTTCCCTTCAGAAACGGAGTTAAATGCCAGGCTCTGTGTCTTCCTACAAGCGAGACTTCGTTTCAGGTAAACGCAGTCACTTTTCAGCTCAAACGAAGCTATATTGTACACGAAGCTCACACGTTTCTCGCTCTTAACTGAAACGCATTGGATGTTAGAGGGCCTGTGGTTTGTATCAGTTTCAGAAGCAGAGTTGAACTAGATATGGTCCGTGTGTGTAGGAAACACAGTTCTTTTGTTCTGAGCACTCTCACGTTTCCCGCCTTATTAGAGACTCTAGAAAGCAAGAGCGTGCTTCTTGCTCTAAAGCAGAGTGTGTTTCATGGATGAGAACTGTGCTGTGTGTTTCCCTTCAGAAACGGAGTTAAATGCCAGGCTCTGTGTCTTCCTACAAGCGAGACTTCGTTTCAGGTAAACGCAGTCACTTTTCAGCTCAAACGAAGCTATATTGTACACGAAGCTCACACGTTTCTCGCTCTTAACTGAAACGCATTGGATGTTAGAGGGCCTGTGGTTTGTATCAGTTTCAGAAGCAGAGTTGAACTAGATATGGTCCGTGTGTGTAGGAAACACAGTTCTTTTGTTCTGAGCACTCTCACGTTTCCCGCCTTATTAGAGACTCTAGAAAGCAAGAGCGTGCTTCTTGCTCTAAAGCAGAGTGTGTTTCATGGATGACAACTGTGCTGTGTGTTTCCAATCAGAAACGGAGTTAAATGCCAGGCTCTGTGTCTTCCTACAAGCAAGACTTCATTTCAGGTAAACACAGTCACTTTTCAGCTCAAACGAAGCTACATTGTTCACGAAGCTCACACGTATCTCGATCTTAACTGAAAAGCATTGGATGTTAGAGGACCTGTGGTTTGTATCAGTTTCAGAAACAGAGTTGAACTTGATATGGTACGTGTGTAGGAAACTCAGTTCGTTTGTTCTGAGCACAATCATGTTTCCCTCTGTATTAGAGACTCTAGAAAGCAAGAGCGTGCTTCTTGGTCTAAAGCAGAGTGTGTTTCATGGATTGGAACTGTACTGTGTGTTTCCAATCAGAAATGGAGTTAAATGCCAGGATCTGTGTCTTCCTACAAGCAAGACTTCGTTTCAGGTAAACACAGTCACTTTTCAGCTCAAAGGAAGCTACATTGTTCTCAAGCTCACACGTTTCTCGCTCTTAACTGAAAAGCATTTGATGTTAGAGGACCTGTGGTTTGTATCAGTTTCAGATGCAGAATTGAACTAGATATGGTCCGTGTGTGTAGGAGACACAGTTCATTTGTTCAGAGCACACTCACGTTTCCCTCTGTATTAGAGACTCTAGAAAGCAAGAGCATGCTTCTTGCTCTAAAGCAGAGTGTGTTTCATGGATGAGAACTGTGCTGTGTGTTTCCAATCAGAAACGGAGTTAAATGCCAGGCTCTGTGTCTTCCTACCAGCAAACTTCATGTCAGGTAAACGCAGTCACTTTTCAGCTCAAACGAAGCTAAATTGTTCACGAAGCTCACACGTTTTTTGCTTTTAACTGAAAAGCATTGCATATTAGACGACCTGTGGTTTGTATAAGTTTCAGATGCAGAGTTGAACTAGATATGGTCCGTTTGTGTAGGAAACACAGTTCTTTTGTTCTGATCACACTCACATTTCCCTCTGTATTACATACTCTAGAAAGCAAGAGTGTGCTTCTTGATCTAAAGCTGAGTGTGTTTCATGCATGAGAACTGTGCTGTATCTTTCTCTTCAGAAACGGAGTTAAATGCCAGGCTCAGTGTCTTCCTACAAGCAAGAATTTGTTTCAGATAAACGCAGTCAATTTTCAGCACAAACGAAGCTACATTGTTCACGATGCTCACACGTTTCTCGCTCTTAACTGAAAAGCATTGGATGTTAGAGGACCTGTGGTTTGTATCAGTTTCAGAAACAGAGTTGAACTAGATATGGTACGTGTGTGTAGGAAACACAGTTCATTTGTTCTGAGCACATTCATGTTTCCCTCTGTATTAGAGACTCTGGAAAGCAAGAGTGTACTTCTTGCTGTAAAGCAGAGTGTATTTCATGGATTAGAACTGTGCTGTGTGTTTCCAATCAGAAATGGAGTTAAATGCCAGGATCTGTGTCTTCCTACAAGCAAGACTTCGTTTCAGGTAAACGCAGTCACTTTTCAGCTCGAACGAAGCTACATTGTTCACGAAGCTCACACGGTTTTTTCTCTTAACTGAAAAGCATTGCATGTTAGAGGACCTATGGTTTGTATCAGTTTCAGATGCAGAGTTGAACTAGATATGGTCCGTGTGTAGGAAACACAGTTCTTTTGTTCTGAGCACACTCATGTTTCCCTCTGTCTTAGAGACTCTAGAAAGCAAGAGCGTGCTTCTTGCTCTAAAGCAGAGTGTGTTTCATGGATGACAACTGTGCTGTGTGTTTCCAATCAGAAACGGAGTTAAATGCCAGGCTCTGTGTCTTCCTACAAGCAAGACTTCCTTTCAGGTAAACACAGTCACTTTTCAGCTCAAACGAAGCTACATTGTTCACGAAGCTCACACGTATCTCTATCTTAACTGAAAAGCATTGGATGCTAGAGGACCTGTGGTTTGTATCAGTTTCAGAAACAGAGTTGAACTTGATATGGTACGTGTGTGTAGGAAACACAGTTCGTTTGTTCTGAGCACAATCATGTTTCCCTCTGTATTAGAGACTCTAGAAAGCAAGAGCGTGCTTCTTGGTCTAAAGCAGAGTGTGTTTCATGTATTGGGACTGTACTGTGTGTTTCCAAGCAGAAATGGAGTTAAATGCCAGGATCTGTGTCTTCCTACTAGCAAGACTTCGTTTCAGGTAAACACAGTCACTTTTCAGCTCAAACGAAGCTACATTGTTCACGAAGCTCACAGGTTTCTCGCTCTTAAGTGAAAAGCATTTGATGTTAGAGGACCTGTGGTTTGTATCAGTTTCAGAAACAGAGTTGAACTAGATATGGTCCGTGTGTGTAGGAAACACAGTTCTTTCGTTCTGAGCACACTCATGTTTCCCTCTGTATTAGAGAATCTAGAAAGCAAGAGTGTGATTCTTGCTCTAAAGCAGAGTGTCTTTCATGGATGACAACTGTGCTGTGTGTTTCCAATCAGAACCGGAGTTAAATGCCAGGCTCTGTGTCTTCCTACAAGCAGGACTTCGTTTCAGGTAAACACAGTCACTTTTCAGCTCAAACGAAGCTACATTGTTCACGAAGCTCACACGTATCTAGATCTTAACTGAAAAGCATTGGATGTTAGAGGACCTGTGGTTTGTATCAGTTTCAGAAACAGAGTTGAACTTGATATAGTACGTGTGTGTAGGAAACACAGTTCGTTTGTTCTGAGCACAATCATGTTTCCCTATGTATTAGAGACTCTAGAAAGCAAGAGCGTGCTTCTTGGTCTAAAGCAGAGTGTGTTTCATGGATTAGAACTGTGCTGTGTGTTTCCAATCAGAAATGGAGTTAAATGCCAGGATCTGTGTCTTCCTACAAGCAAGACTTCGTTTCAGGTAAACACAGTCACTTTTCAGCTCAAACGAAGCTACATTGTTCTCGAAGCTCACACGTTTCTCGCTCTTAACTGAAAAGCATTGCATGTTAGAGGACCTATGGTTTGTATCAGTTTCAGATGCAGAGTTGAACTAGATATGGTCCGTGTGTAGGAAACACAGTTCTTTTGTTCTGAGCACACTCATGTTTCCCTCTGTCTTAGAGACTCTAGAAAGCAAGAGCGTGCTTCTTGCTCTAAAGCAGAGTGTGTTTCATGGATGACAACTGTGCTGTGTGTTTCCAATCAGAAACGGAGTTAAATGCCAGGCTCTGTGTCTTCCTACAAGCAAGACTTCCTTTCAGGTAAACACAGTCACTTTTCAGCTCAAACGAAGCTACATTGTTCACGAAGCTCACACGTATCTCTATCTTAACTGAAAAGCATTGGATGTTAGAGGACCTGTGGTTTGTATCAGTTTCAGAAACAGAGTTGAACTTGATATGGTACGTGTGTGTAGGAAACACAGTTCGTTTGTTCTGAGCACAATCATGTTTCCCTCTGTATTAGAGACTCTAGAAAGCAAGAGCGTGCTTCTTGGTCTAAAGCAGAGTGTGTTTCATGTATTGGGACTGTACTGTGTGTTTCCAAGCAGTAATGGAGTTAAATGCCAGGATCTGTGTCTTCCTACAAGCAAGACTTCGTTTCAGGTAAACACAGTCACTTTTCACCTCAAACGAAGCTACATTGTTCACGAAGCTCACAGGTTTCTCGCTCTTAAGTGAAAAGCATTTGATGTTAGAGGACCTGTGGTTTGTATCAGTTTCAGAAACAGAGTTGAACTAGATATGGTCCATGTGTGTAGGAAACACAGTTCTTTCGTTCTGAGCACACTCATGTTGCCCTCTGTATTAGAGACTCTAGAAAGCAAGAGTGTGATTCTTGCTCTAAAGCAGAGTGTCTTTCATGGATGACAACTGTGCTTTGTGTTTCCAATCAGAAACGGAGTTAAATGCCAGGCTCTGTGTCTTCCTACAAGCAGGACTTCGTTTCAGGTAAACACAGTCACTTTTCAGCTCAAACGAAGCTACATTGTTCACGAAGCTCACACGTATCTCGATCTTAACTGAAAAGCATTGGATGTTAGAGGACCTGTGGTTTGTATCAGTTTCAGAAACAGAGTTGAACTTGATATAGTACGTGTGTGTAGGAAACACAGTTCGTTTGTTCTGAGCACAATCATGTTTCCCTCTGTATTAGAGACTCTAGAAAGCAAGAGCGTGCTTCTTGGTCTAAAGCAGAGTGTGTTTCATGGATTAGAACTGTGCTGTGTGTTTCCAATCAGAAATGGAGTTAAATGCCAGGATCTGTGTCTTCCTACAAGCAAGACTTCGTTTCAGGTAAACACAGTCACTTTTCAGCTCAAACGAAGCTACATTGTTCTCGAAGCTCACACGTTTCTCGCTCTTAACTGAAAAGCATTTGATGTTAGAGGACCTGTGGTTTGTATCAGTTTCAGAAACAGAGTTGAACTAGATATGGTCCGTGTGTGTAGGAAACACATTTCTTTTGTTTTGAGCACACTCATGTTTCCCTCTGTATTAGAGACTCTAGAAAGCAAGAGTGTGCTTCTTGCTCTAAACCAGAGTGTCTTTCATGGATGACAACTGTGCTGTGTGTTTCCAATCAGAAACGGAGTTAAATGCCAGGATCTGTGTCTTCCTACAAGCAAGACATCGTTTCAGGTAAACGCAGTCACTTTTCAGCAGAAAGGAAGCTACATTTTTCACGAAGTTCACACTTTTCTCGATCTTAACTGAAAAGAATTGCATGTTAGAGGACCTATGGTTTGTATCAGTTTCAGATGCAGAGTTGAACTAGATATGGTCCGTGTGTGTAGGAAACACAGTTCTTTTGTTCTGAGCACACTCATGTTTCCCTCTGTATTAGAGACTCTAGAAAGCAAGAGCGTGCTTCTTGCTCTAAAGCAGAGTGTGTTTCATGGATGAGAACTGTGCTGTGTGTTTCCAATCACAAATGGAGTTAAATGCCACGCTCTGTGTCTTCCTACCAGTAAGACTTCGTTTCAGGTAAACAAAGTCACTTTTCACCTCAAACGAAGCTACATTGTTCACGAAGATCACACGTTTTTCGCTCTTAACTGAAAAGCATTGCATGTTAGAGGACCTGTGGTTTGTATCAGTTTCAGAAACAGAGTTGAACTTGATATGGTACGTGTGTAGGAAACACAGTTCGTTTGTTCTGAGCAAAATCATGTTTCCCTCTGTATTAGAGACTCTAGAAAGCAAGAGCGTGCTTCTTGGTCTAAAGCAGAGTGTGTTTCATGGATTAGAACTGTGCTGTGTGTTTCCAATATGAAATGGAGTTAAATGCCAGGATCTGTGTCTTCCTACAAGCAAGACTTCGTTTCAGGTAAACACAGTCACTTTTCAGCTCAAACGAAGCTACATTGTTCTCGAAGCTCACACGTTTCTCGCTCTTAACTGAAAAGCATTTGATGTTAGAGGACCTGTGGTTTGTATCAGTTTCAGATGCAGAATTGAACTAGATATGGTCCGTGTGTGTAGGAGACACAGTTCTTTTGTTCAGAGCACACTCACGTTTCCCTCTGTATTAGAGACTCTAGAAAGCAAGAGCATGCTTCTTGCTCTAAAGCAGAGTGTGTTTCATGGATGAGAACTGTGCTGTGTGTTTCCAAACAGAAACGGAGTTAAATGCCAGGCTCTGTGTCTTCCTACCAGCAAACTTCGTGTCAGGTAAACGCAGTCACTTTTCAGCTCAAACGAAGCTAAATTGTTCACGAAGCTCACACGTTTTTTGCTCTTAACTGAAAAGCATTGCATATTAGACGACCTGTGGTTTGTATAAGTTTCAGATGCAGAGTTGAACTAGATATGGTCCGTTTGTGTAGGAAACACAGTTCTTTTGTTCTGATCACACTCACATTTCCCTCTGTATTACAGACTCTAGAAAGCAAGAGTGTGCTTCTTGATCTAAAGCTGAGTGTGTTTCATGCATGAGAACTGTGCTGTATCTTTCTCTTCAGAAACGGAGTTAAATGCCAGGCTCAGTGTCTTCCTACAAGCAAGAATTTGTTTCAGATAAACGCAGTCAATTTTCAGCACAAACGAAGCTACATTGTTCACGATGCTCACACGTATCTCGCTCTTAACTGAAAAGCATTGGATGTTAGAGGACCTGTGGTTTGTATCAGTTTCAGAAACAGAGTTGAACTAGATATGGTACGTGTGTGTAGGAAACACAGTTCATTTGTTCTGAGCACATTCATGTTTCCCTCTGTATTAGAGACTCTGGAAAGCAAGAGTGTACTTCTTGCTGTAAAGCAGAGTGTGTTTCATGGATTAGAACTGTGCTGTGTGTTTCCAATCAGAAATGGAGTTAAATGCCAGGATCTGTGTCTTCCTACAAGCAAGACTTCGTTTCAGGTAAACGCAGTCACTTTTCAGCTCGAACGAAGCTACATTGTTCACGAAGCTCACACGTTTTTCGCTCTTAACTGAAAAACATTGCATGTTAGAGGACCTGTGTTATGTATCAGTTTCAGATGAAGAGTTGAACTAGATATGGTCCGTGTGTGTAGGAGACACAGTTCTATTGTTCTGAGCACACTCATGTTTCCCTCTGTCTTAGAGACTCTAGAAAGCAAGAGCGTGCTTCTTGCTCTAAAGCAGAGTGTGTTTCATGGATGAGAACTGTGCTGTGTGTTTCCAATCAGAAACGGAGTTAAATTCCACGCTCTGTGTCTTCCTACAAGCAAGACTTCATTTCAGGTAAACACAGTCACATTGCAGCTCAAACGAAGCTACATTGTTCACGAAGCTCACACGTATCTCGATCTTAACTGAAAAGCATTGGATGTTAGAGGACCTGTGGTTTGTATCAGTTTCAGAAACAGAGTTGAACTTGATATGGTACGTGTGTGTAGGAAACACAGTTTGTTTGTTCTGAGCACAATCATGTTTCCCTCTGTTTTAGAGACTCTAGAAAGCAAGAGCGTGCTTCTTGGTCTAAAGCAGAGTGTGTTTCATGGATTAGAACTGTGCTGTGTGTTTCCAATCAGAAATGGAGTTACATGCCAGGATCTGTGTCTTCCTACAAGCAAGACTTCGTTTCAGGTAAACACAGTCACTTTTCAGCTCAAACGAAGCTACATTGTTCTCGAAGCACACACGTTTCTCGCTCTTAACTGAAAAGCATTTGATGTTAGAGGACCTGTGGTTTGTATCAGTTTCAGAAACAGAGTTGGACTGCATATGGTCCGTGTGTGTAGGAAACACAGTTCTTTTGTTCTGAGCACACTCATGTTTCCCTCTGTATTAGAGACTCTAGAAAGCAAGAGCGTGCTTCTTGCTCTAAACCAGAGTGTCTTTCATGGATGACAACTGTGCTGTGTGTTTCCAGTCAGAAACGGAGTTAAATGCCAGGATCTGTGTCTTCCTACAAGCAAGACTTCTTTTCAGGTAAACACAGTCACTTTTCAGCTCAAACGAAGCTACATTGTTCACGAAGCTCACACGTTTCTTGCTCTTAACTGAAAACCATTTGATGTTAGAGGACCTGTGGTTTGTATCAGTTTCAGAAACAGAGTTGAACTAGATATGGTCCGTGTGTGTAGGAAACACAGTTCTTTTGTTCTGAGCACACTCATGTTTCCCTCTGTATTAGAGACTCTAGAAAGCAAGAGCGTGCTTCTTGCTCTAAGCAGAGTGTGTTTCATGGATGACAACTGTGCTGTGTGTTTCCAATCAGAAACTGAGTTAAATGCCAGGATCTGTGTCTTCCTACCTGTAAGACTTCGTTTCAGGTAAACGCAGTCACTTTTCAGCTCAAAGGAAGCTATATTGTTCACGAAGTTCACACTTTTCTCGATCTTAACTGAAAAGCATTGCATGTTAGAGGACCTATGGTTTGTATGAGTTTCAGATGCAGAGTTGAACTAGATATGGTCCGTGTGTGTAGGAAACACAGTTCGTTTGTTCTGAGCACAATCATGTTTCCCTCTGTATTAGAGACTCTAGAAAGCAAGAGCATGCTTCTTGGTCTAAAGCAGAGTGTGTTTCATGGATTAGAACTGTGCTGTGTGTTTCCAATCAGAAATGGAGTTAAATGCCAGGATCTGTGTCTTCCTACAAGCAAGACTTCGTTTCAGGTAAACACAGTCACTTTTCAGCTCAAACGAAGCTACATTGTTCACGAAGCTCACACGTTTCTTGCTCTTAACTGAAAACCATTTGATGTAGAGGACCTGTGGTTTGTATCAGTTTCAGAAACAGACTTGAACTAGATAGGGTACGTGTGTGTAGGAAACACAGTTCTTTTGTTCTGATCACACTCACGTTTCCCTCTGTATTAGAGACTCTAGAAAGCAACAGTGTGCTTCTTGCTCTAAAGCAGAGTGTGTTTCATGCATGAGAACTGTGCTGTATCTTTCTCTTCAGAAACGGAGTTAAATGCCAGGCTCAGTGTCTTCCTACAAGCAAGAATTTGTTTCAGGTAAACGCAGTCAATTTTCAGCACAAACGAAGCTACATTGTTCACGATGCTCACACGTTTCTCGCTCTTAACTGAAAAGGATTGGATGTTAGAGGACCTGTGGTTTGTATCAGTTTCAGAAACAGAGATGAACTAGATATGGTCCGTGTGTGTAGGAAACACAGTTCTTTTGTTCTGAGCACACTCACGTTTCCCTCTGTATTAGATACTCTAGAAAGCAAGAGCGTGCTTCTTGCTCTAAAGCAGAGTGTGTTTCATGGATGAGAACTGTGCTGTGTGTTTCCAATCAGAAACGGAGTTAAATTCCAGGCTCTGTGTCTTCCTACAAGCAAGACTTCATTTCAGGTAAACACAGTCACATTTCAGCTCAAACGAAGCTACATTGTTCACGAAGCTCACACGTATCTCGATCTTAACTGAAAAGCATTGGATGTTAGAGGACCTGTGGTTTGTATCAGTTTCAGAAACAGAGTTGAACTTGATATGGTACGTGTGTGTAGGAAACACAGTTTGTTTGTTCTGAGCACAATCATGTTTCCCTCTGTATTAGAGACTCTAGAAAGCAAGAGCTTGCTTCTTGGTCTAAAGCAGAGTGTGTTTCATGGATTAGAACTGTGCTGTGTGTTTCCAATCAGAAATGGAGTTAAATGCCAGGATCTGTGTCTTCCTACAAGCAAGACTTCGTTTCAGGTAAACACAGTCACTTTTCAGCTCAAACGAAGCTACATTGTTCTCGAAGCTCACACGTTTCTCGCTCTTAACTGAAAAGAATTTGATGTTAGAGGACCTGTGGTTTGTATGAGTTTCAGAAACAGAGTTGAACTAGATATGGTCCGTGTGTGTAGGAAACACAGTTCTTTTGTTCTGAGCACACTCATGTTTCCCTCTGTATTGGAGACTCTAGAAAGCAAGAGCATGCTTCTTGCTCTAAACCAGAGTGTCTTTCATGGATGACAACTGTGCTGTGTGTTTCCAATCAGAAACGGAGTTAAATGCCAGGATCTGTGTCTTCCTACTTGTAAGACTTCGTTTCAGGTAAACGAAGTCACTTTTCACCTCAAACGAAGCTACATTGTTCACGAAGCTCACACGTTTCTTGCTCTTAACTGAAAACCATTTGATGTAGAGGACCTGTGGTTTGTATCAGATTCAGAAACAGAGTTGAACTAGATAGGGTACGTGTGTGTAGGAAACACAGTTCTTTTGTTCTGATCACACTCATGTTTCCCTCTGTATTAGAGACTCTACAAAGCAAGAGTGTGCTTCTTGCTCTAAAGCAGAGTGTGTTTCATGCATGAGAACTGTGCTGTATCTTTCTCTTCAGAAACGGAGTTAAATGCCAGGCTCAGTGTCTTCCTACAAGCAAGAATTTGTTTCAGGTAAACGCAGTCAATTTTCAGCACAAACGAAGCTACATTGTTCACGATGCTCACACGTTTCTCGCTCTTAACTGAAAAGGATTGGATGTTAGAGGACCTGTGGTTTGTATCAGTTTCAGAAACAGAGATGAACTAGATATGGTCCGTGTGTGTAGGAAACACAGTTCTTTTGTTCTGAGCACACTCACGTTTCCCTCTGTATTAGATACTCTAGAAAGCAAGAGCGTGCTTCTTGCTCTAAAGCGGATTGTGCTTCATGGATGAGAACTATGCTGTGTGTTTCCAATCAGAAATGGAGTTTAATGCCGTGCTCTGTGTCTTCCTACCAGTAAGACTTCGTTTCAGGTAAACGAAGTCACTTTTCACCTCAAACGAAGCTACATTGTTCACGAAGCTCACACGTTTTTCGCTCTTAACTGAAAAACATTGCATGTTAGAGGACCTGTGTTATGTATCAGTTTCAGATGAAGAGTTGAACTAGATATGGTCCTTGTGTGTAGGAGACACAGTTCTATTGTTCTGAGCACACTCATGTTTCCCTCTGTCTTAGAGACTCTAGAAAGCAAGAGCGTGCTTCTTGCTCTAAAGCAGAGTGTGTTTCATGGATGAGAACTGTGCTGTGTGTTTCCAATCAGAAACGGAGTTAAATTCCACGCTCTGTGTCTTCCTACAAGCAAGACTTCATTTCAGGTAAACACAGTCACATTTCAGCTCAAACGAAGCTACATTGTTCACGAAGCTCACACGTATCTCGATCTTAACTGAAAAGCATTGGATGTTAGAGGACCTGTGGTTTGTATCAGTTTCAGAAACAGAGTTGAACTTGATATGGTACGTGTGTGTAGGAAACACAGTTTGTTTGTTCTGAGCACAATCATGTTTCCCTCTGTATTAGAGACTCTAGAAAGCAAGAGCGTGCTTCTTGGTCTAAAGCAGAGTGTGTTTCATGGATTAGAACTGTGCTGTGTGTTTCCAATCAGAAATGGAGTTAAATGCCAGGATCTGTGTCTTCCTACAAGCAAGACTTCGTTTCAGGTAAACACAGTCACTTTTCAGCTCAAACGAAGCTACATTGTTCTCGAAGCACACACGTTTCTCGCTCTTAACTGAAAAGCATTTGATGTTAGAGGACCTGTGGTTTGTATCAGTTTCAGAAACAGAGTTGGACTACATATGGTCCGTGTGTGTAGGAAACACAGTTCTTTTGTTCTGAGCACACTCATGTTTCCCTCTGTATTAGAGACTCTAGAAAGCAAGAGCGTGCTTCTTGCTCTAAACCAGAGTGTCTTTCATGGATGACAACTGTGCTGTGTGTTTCCAGTCAGAAACGGAGTTAAATGCCAGGATCTGTGTCTTCCTACAAGCAAGACTTCTTTTCAGGTAAACACAGTCACTTTTCAGCTCAAACGAAGCTACATTGTTCACGAAGCTCACACGTTTCTTGCTCTTAACTGAAAACCATTTGATGTTAGAGGACCTGTGGTTTGTATCAGTTTCAGAAACAGAGTTGAACTAGATATGGTCCGTGTGTGTAGGAAACACAGTTCTTTTGTTCTGAGCACACTCATGTTTCCCTCTGTATTAGAGACTCTAGAAAGCAAGAGCATCCTTCTTGCTCTAAGCAGAGTGTGTTTCATGGATGACAACTGTGCTGTGTGTTTCCAATCAGAAACTGAGTTAAATGCCAGGATCTGTGTCTTCCTACCTGTAAGACTTCGTTTCAGGTAAACGCAGTCACTTTTCAGCTCAAAGGAAGCTATATTGTTCACGAAGTTCACACTTTTCTCGATCTTAACTGAAAAGCATTGCATGTTAGAGGATCTATGGTTTGTATGAGTTTCAGATGCAGAGTTGAACTAGATATGGTCCGTGTGTGTAGGAAACACAGTTCGTTTGTTCTGAGCACAATCATGTTTCCCTCTGTATTAGAGACTCTAGAAAGCAAGAGCATGCTTCTTGGTCTAAAGCAGAGTGTGTTTCATGGATTAGAACTGTGCTGTGTGTTTCCAATCAGAAATGGAGTTAAATGCCAGGATCTGTGTCTTCCAAAGAGCAAGACTTCGTTTCAGGTAAACACAGTCACTTTTCAGCTCAAACGAAGCTACATTGTTCTCGAAGCTCACACGTTTCTTGCTCTTAACTGAAAACCATTTGATGTTAGAGGACCTGTGGTTTGTATCAGTTTCACAAACAGAGTTGAACTAGATATGGTCCGTGTGTGTAGGAGACACAGTTCTATTGTTCTGAGCATACTCATGTTTCCCTCTGTATTAGAGACTCTAGAAAGCAAGAGCGTGCTTCTTGCTCTAAAGCAGAGTGTGTTTCATGGATGAGAACTGTGCTGTGTGTTTCCAATCAGAAACGGAGTTAAATGCCAGGCTCTTTGTCTTCCTACAAGCAAGACTTCATTTCAGGTAAACACAGTCACTTTTCAGCTCAAACGAAGCTACATTGTTCACGAAACTCACACGTATCTCGATCTTAACTGAAAAGCATTGCATGTTAGAGGACCTATGGTTTGTATCAGTTTCAGATGCACAGGTGAACTAGATATGGTCCGTGTGTGTAGGAAACACAGTTCTTTTGTTCTGAGCACACTCATGTTTCCCTCTGTATTAGAGACTCTAGAAAGCAAGAGCGTGCTTCTTGCTCTAAACCAGATTGTCTTTCATGGATGACAACTGTGCTGTGTGTTTCCAATCAGAAACGGAGTTAAATGCCAGGATCTGTGTCTTCCTACAAGCAAGACTTCGTTTCAGGTAAACACAGTCACTTTTCAGCTCAAACGAAGCTACATTGTTCACGAAGCTCACACGTTTCTTGCTCTTAACTGAAAACCATTTGATGTAGAGGACCTGTGGTTTGTATCAGTTTCAGAAACAGACTTGAACTAGATAGGGTACGTGTGTGTAGGAAACACAGTTCTTTTGTTCTGATCACACTCACGTTTCCCTCTGTATTAGAGACTCTAGAAAGCAAGAGCGTGCTTCTTGCTCTAAAGCAGAGTGTGTTTCATGCATGAGAACTGTGCTGTATCTTTCTCTTCAGAAACGGAGTTAAATGCCAGGCTCAGTGTCTTCCTACAAGCAAGAATTTGTTTCAGGTAAACGCAGTCAATTTTCAGCACAAACGAAGCTACATTGTTCACGATGCTCACACGTTTCTCGCTCTTAACTGAAAAGGATTGGATGTTAGAGGACCTGTGGTTTGTATCAGTTTCAGAAACAGAGATGAACTAGATATGGTCCGTGTGTGTAGGAAACACAGTTCTTTTGTTCTGAGCACACTCACGTTTCCCTCTGTATTAGATACTCTAGAAAGCAAGAGCGTGCTTCTTGCTCTAAAGCAGAGTGTGTTTCATGGATGAGAACTGTGCTGTGTGTTTCCAATCAGAAACGGAGTTAAATTCCAGGCTCTGTGTCTTCCTACAAGCAAGACTTCATTTCAGGTAAACACAGTCACATTTCAGCTCAAACGAAGCTACATTGTTCACGAAGCTCACACGTATCTCGATCTTAACTGAAAAGCATTGGATGTTAGAGGACCTGTGGTTTGTATCAGTTTCAGAAACAGAGTTGAACTTGATATGGTACGTGTGTGTAGGAAACACAGTTTGTTTGTTCTGAGCACAATCATGTTTCCCTCTGTATTAGAGACTCTAGAAAGCAAGAGCTTGCTTCTTGGTCTAAAGCAGAGTGTGTTTCATGGATGACAACTGTGCTGTGTGTTTCCAGTCAGAAACGGAGTTAAATGCCAGGATCTGTGTCTTCCTACAAGCAAGACTTCTTTTCAGGTAAACACAGTCTCTTTTCAGCTCAAACGAAGCTACATTGTTCACGAAGCTCACACGTTTCTTGCTCTTAACTGAAAACCATTTGATGTTAGAGGACCTGTGGTTTGTATCAGTTTCAGAAACAGAGTTGAACTAGATATGGTCCGTGTGTGTAGGAAACACAGTTCTTTTGTTCTGAGCACACTCATGTTTCCCTCTGTATTAGAGACTCTAGAAAGCAAGAGCGTGCTTCTTGCTCTAAGCAGAGTGTGTTTCATGGATGACAACTGTGCTGTGTGTTTCCAATCAGAAACTGAGTTAAATGCCAGGATCTGTGTCTTCCTACCTGTAAGACTTCGTTTCAGGTAAACGCAGTCACTTTTCAGCTCAAAGGAAGCTATATTGTTCACGAAGTTCACACTTTTCTCGATCTTAACTGAAAAGCATTGCATGTTAGAGGACCTATGGTTTGTATGAGTTTCAGATGCAGAGTTGAACTAGATATGGTCCGTGTGTGTAGGAAACACAGTTCGTTTGTTCTGAGCACAATCATGTTTCCCTCTGTATTAGAGACTCTAGAAAGCAAGAGCATGCTTCTTGGTCTAAAGCAGAGTGTGTTTCATGGATTAGAACTGTGCTGTGTGTTTCCAATCAGAAATGGAGTTAAATGCCAGGATCTGTGTCTTCCAAAGAGCAAGACTTCGTTTCAGGTAAACACAGTCACTTTTCAGCTCAAACGAAGCTACATTGTTCTCGAAGCTCACACGTTTCTTGCTCTTAACTGAAAACCATTTGATGTTAGAGGACCTGTGGTTTGTATCAGTTTCACAAACAGAGTTGAACTAGATATGGTCCGTGTGTGTAGGAGACACAGTTCTATTGTTCTGAGCATACTCATGTTTCCCTCTGTATTAGAGACTCTAGAAAGCAAGAGCGTGCTTCTTGCTCTAAAGCAGAGTGTGTTTCATGGATGAGAACTGTGCTGTGTGTTTCCAATCAGAAACGGAGTTAAATGCCAGGCTCTTTGTCTTCCTACAAGCAAGACTTCATTTCAGGTAAACACAGTCACTTTTCAGCTCAAACGAAGCTACATTGTTCACGAAACTCACACGTATCTCGATCTTAACTGAAAAGCATTGCATGTTAGAGGACCTATGGGTTGTATCAGTTTCAGATGCACAGGTGAACTAGATATGGTAAGTGTGTGTAGGAAACACAGTTCTTTTGTTCTGAGCACACTCATGTTTCCCTCTGTATTAGAGACTCTAGAAAGCAAGAGCGTGCTTCTTGCTCTAAACCAGAGTGTCTTTCATGGATGACAACTGTGCTGTGTGTTTCCAATCAGAAACGGAGTTAAATGCCAGGATCTGTGTCTTCCTACAAGCAAGACTTCGTTTCAGGTAAACACAGTCACTTTTCAGCTCAAACGAAGCTACATTGTTCACGAAGCTCACACGTTTCTTGCTCTTAACTGAAAACCATTTGATGTAGAGGACCTGTGGTTTGTATCAGTTTCAGAAACAGACTTGAACTAGATAGGGTACGTGTGTGTAGGAAACACAGTTCTTTTGTTCTGATCACACTCACGTTTCCCTCTGTATTAGAGACTCTAGAAAGCAACAGTGTGCTTCTTGCTCTAAAGCAGAGTGTGTTTCATGCATGAGAACTGTGCTGTATCTTTCTCTTCAGAAACGGAGTTAAATGCCAGGCTCAGTGTCTTCCTACAAGCAAGAATTTGTTTCAGGTAAACGCAGTCAATTTTCAGCACAAACGAAGCTACATTGTTCACGATGCTCACACGTTTCTCGCTCTTAACTGAAAAGGATTGGATGTTAGAGGACCTGTGGTTTGTATCAGTTTCAGAAACAGAGATGAACTAGATATGGTCCGTGTGTGTAGGAAACACAGTTCTTTTGTTCTGAGCACACTCACGTTTCCCTCTGTATTAGATACTCTAGAAAGCAAGAGCGTGCTTCTTGCTCTAAAGCAGAGTGTGTTTCATGGATGAGAACTGTGCTGTGTGTTTCCAATCAGAAACGGAGTTAAATTCCAGGCTCTGTGTCTTCCTACAAGCAAGACTTCATTTCAGGTAAACACAGTCACATTTCAGCTCAAACGAAGCTACATTGTTCACAAAGCTCACACGTATCTCGATCTTAACTGAAAAGCATTGGATGTTAGAGGACCTGTGGTTTGTATCAGTTTCAGAAACAGAGTTGAACTTGATATGGTACGTGTGTGTAGGAAACACAGTTTGTTTGTTCTGAGCACAATCATGTTTCCCTCTGTATTAGAGACTCTAGAAAGCAAGAGCTTGCTTCTTGGTCTAAAGCAGAGTGTGTTTCATGGATTAGAACTGTGCTGTGTGTTTCCAATCAGAAATGGAGTTAAATGCCAGGATCTGTGTCTTCCTACAAGCAAGACTTCGTTTCAGGTAAACACAGTCACTTTTCAGCTCAAACGAAGCTACATTGTTCTCGAAGCTCACACGTTTCTCGCTCTTAACTGAAAAGAATTTGATGTTAGAGGACCTGTGGTTTGTATGAGTTTCAGAAACAGAGTTGAACTAGATATGGTCCGTGTGTGTAGGAAACACAGTTCTTTTGTTCTGAGCACACTCATGTTTCCCTCTGTATTGGAGACTCTAGAAAGCAAGAGCGTGCTTCTTGCTCTAAACCAGAGTGTCTTTCATGGATGACAACTGTGCTGTGTGTTTCCAATCAGAAACGGAGTTAAATGCCAGGATCTGTGTCTTCCTACAATCAAGACATCGTTTCAGGTAAACGCAGACACTTTTCAGCTCAAAGGAAGCTACATTGTTCACGAAGTTCACACTTTTCTCGATCTTAACTGAAAAGCATTGCATGTTAGAGGACCTATGGTTTGTATCAGTTTCAGATGCAGAGTTGAACTAGATATGGTCCGTGTGTGTAGGAAACACAGTTCTTTTGTTCTGAGCACACTCATGTTTCCCTCTGTATTAGAGACTCTAGAAAGCAAGAGCATGCTTCTTGCTCTAAACCAGAGTGTCTTTCATGGATGACAACTGTGCTGTGTGTTTCCAATCAGAAACGGAGTTAAATGCCAGGATCTGTGTCTTCCTACTTGTAAGACTTCGTTTCAGGTAAACGAAGTCACTTTTCACCTCAAACAAAGCTACATTGTTCACGAAGCTCACACGTTTCTTGCTCTTAACTGAAAACCATTTGATGTAGAGGACCTGTGGTTTGTATCAGATTCAGATACAGAGTTGAACTAGATAGGGTACGTGTGTGTAGGAAACACAGTTCTTTTGTTCTGATCACACTCATGTTTCCCTCTGTATTAGAGACTCTAGAAAGCAAGAGTGTGCTTCTTGCTCTAAAGCAGAGTGTGTTTCATGCATGAGAACTGTGCTGTATCTTTCTCTTCAGAAACGGAGTTAAATGCCAGGCTCAGTGTCTTCCTACAAGCAAGAATTTGTTTCAGGTAAACGCAGTCAATTTTCAGCACAAACGAAGCTACATTGTTCACGATGCTCACACGTTTCTCGCTCTTAACTGAAAAGGATTGGATGTTAGAGGACCTGTGGTTTGTATCAGTTTCAGAAACAGAGATGAACTAGATATGGTCCGTGTGTAGGAAACACAGTTCTTTTGTTCTGAGCACACTCACGTTTCCCTCTGTATTAGATACTCTAGAAAGCAAGAGCGTGCTTCTTGCTCTAAAGCGGATTGTGCTTCATGGATGAGAACTATGCTGTGTGTTTCCAATCAGAAATGGAGTTTAATGCCGTGCTCTGTGTCTTCCTACCAGTAAGACTTCGTTTCAGGTAAACGAAGTCACTTTTCACCTCAAACGAAGCTACATTGTTCACGAAGCTCACACGTTTTTCGCTCTTAACTGAAAAACATTGCATGTTAGAGGACCTGTGTTATGTATCAGTTTCAGATGAAGAGTTGAACTAGATATGATCCTTGTGTGTAGGAGACACAGTTCTATTGTTCTGAGCACACTCATGTTTCCCTCTGTCTTAGAGACTCTAGAAAGCAAGAGCGTGCTTCTTGCTCTAAAGCAGAGTGTGTTTCATGGATGAGAACTGTGCTGTGTGTTTCCAATCAGAAACGGAGTTAAATTCCACGCTCTGTGTCTTCCTACAAGCAAGACTTCATTTCAGGTAAACACAGTCACATTTCAGCTCAAACGAAGCTACATTGTTCACGAAGCTCACACGTATCTCGATCTTAACTGAAAAGCATTGGATGTTAGAGGACCTGTGGTTTGTATCAGTTTCAGAAACAGAGTTGAACTTGATATGGTACGTGTGTGTAGGAAACACAGTTTGTTTGTTCTGAGCACAATCATGTTTCCCTCTGTATTAGAGACTCTAGAAAGCAAGAGCGTGCTTCTTGGTCTAAAGCAGAGTGTGTTTCATGGATTAGAACTGTGCTGTGTGTTTCCAATCAGAAATGGAGTTAAATGCCAGGATCTGTGTCTTCCTACAAGCAAGACTTCGTTTCAGGTAAACACAGTCACTTTTCAGCTCAAACGAAGCTACATTGTTCTCGAAGCACACACGTTTCTCGCTCTTAACTGAAAAGCATTTGATGTTAGAGGACCTGTGGTTTGTATCAGTTTCAGAAACAGAGTTGGACTACATATGGTCCGTGTGTGTAGGAAACACAGTTCTTTTGTTCTGAGCACACTCATGTTTCCCTCTGTATTAGAGACTCTAGAAAGCAAGAGCGTGCTTCTTGCTCTAAACCAGAGTGTCTTTCATGGATGACAACTGTGCTGTGTGTTTCCAGTCAGAAACGGAGTTAAATGCCAGGATCTGTGTCTTCCTACAAGCAAGACTTCTTTTCAGGTAAACACAGTCACTTTTCAGCTCAAACGAAGCTACATTGTTCACGAAGCTCACACGTTTCTTGCTCTTAACTGAAAACCATTTGATGTTAGAGGACCTGTGGTTTGTATCAGTTTCAGAAACAGAGTTGAACTAGATATGGTCCGTGTGTGTAGGAAACACAGTTCTTTTGTTCTGAGCACACTCATGTTTCCCTCTGTATTAGAGACTCTAGAAAGCAAGAGCGTCCTTCTTGCTCTAAGCAGAGTGTGTTTCATGGATGACAACTGTGCTGTGTGTTTCCAATCAGAAACTGAGTTAAATGCCAGGATCTGTGTCTTCCTACCTGTAAGACTTCGTTTCAGGTAAACGCAGTCACTTTTCAGCTCAAAGGAAGCTATATTGTTCACGAAGTTCACACTTTTCTCGATCTTAACTGAAAAGCATTGCATGTTAGAGGATCTATGGTTTGTATGAGTTTCAGATGCAGAGTTGAACTAGATATGGTCCGTGTGTGTAGGAAACACAGTTCGTTTGTTCTGAGCACAATCATGTTTCCCTCTGTATTAGAGACTCTAGAAAGCAAGAGCATGCTTCTTGGTCTAAAGCAGAGTGTGTTTCATGGATTAGAACTGTGCTGTGTGTTTCCAATCAGAAATGGAGTTAAATGCCAGGATCTGTGTCTTCCAAAGAGCAAGACTTCGTTTCAGGTAAACACAGTCACTTTTCAGCTCAAACGAAGCTACATTGTTCTCGAAGCTCACACGTTTCTTGCTCTTAACTGAAAACCATTTGATGTTAGAGGACCTGTGGTTTGTATCAGTTTCACAAACAGAGTTGAACTAGATATGGTCCGTGTGTGTAGGAGACACAGTTCTATTGTTCTGAGCATACTCATGTTTCCCTCTGTATTAGAGACTCTAGAAAGCAAGAGCGTGCTTCTTGCTCTAAAGCAGAGTGTGTTTCATGGATGTGAACTGTGCTGTGTGTTTCCAATCAGAAACTGAGTTAAATGCCAGGATCTGTGTCTTCCTACCTGTAAGACTTCGTTTCAGGTAAAAGAAGTCACTTTTCACCTCAAACGAAGCTACATTGTTCACGAAGCTCACACGTTTTTCGCTCTTAACTGAAAAGCATTTGATGTTAGAGGACCTGTGTTTTGTATCAGTTTCAGATGCAGAGTTGAACTAGATATGGTCCGTGTGTGTAGGAGACACAGTTCTATTGCTCTGAGCATACTCATGTTTCCCTCTGTATTAGAGACTCTAGAAAGCAAGAGCGTGCTTCTTGCTCTAAAGCAGAGTGTGTTTCATGGATGTGAACTGTGCTGTGTGTTTCCAATCAGAAACGGAGTTAAATGCCAGGCTCTTTGTCTTCCTACAAGCAAGACTTCATTTCAGGTAAACACAGTCACATTTCAGCTCAAACGAAGCTACATTGTTCACGAAGCTCACACGTATCTCGATCTTAACTGAAAAGCATTGCATGTTAGAGGACCTATGGTTTGTATCAGTTTCAGATGCACATGTGAACTAGATATGGTCCGTGTGTGTAGGAAACACAGTTCTTTTGTTCGGAGCGCACTCATGTTTCCCTCTGTATTAGAGACTCTAGAAAGCAAGAGCGTGCTTCTTGCTCTAAACCAGAGTGTCTTTCATGGATGACAACTGTGCTGTGTGTTTCCAATCAGAAACGGAGTTAAATGCCAGGATCTGTGTCTTCCTACAAGCAAGACTTCTTTTCAGGTAAACACAGTCACTTTTCAGCTCAAAGGAAGCTACATTGTTCACGAAGTTCACACTTTTCTCGATCTTAACTGAAAAGCATTGCACGTTAGAGGACCTATGGTTTGTATCAGTTTCAGATGCAGAGTTGAACTAGATATGGTCCGTGTGTGTAGGAAACACAGTTCTTTTGTTCTGAGCACACTCACGTTTCCCTCTGTATTAGAGACTCTAGAAAGCAAGAGCGTGCTTCTTGCTCTAAAGCAGATTGTGCTTCATGGATGAGAACTATGCTGTGTGTTTCCAATCAGAAACGGAGTTAAATGCCAGGCTCTGTGTCTTCCTACCAGTAAGACTTCGTTTCAGGTAAACGAAGTCACTTTTCAACTCAAACGAAGCTACATTGTTCAAGAAGCTCACACGTTTTTCGCTCTTAACTGAAAAGCATTGCATGTTAGAGGAACTGTGTTATGTATCAGTTTCAGATGAAGAGTTGAACTAGATATGGTCCGTGTGTGTAGGAGACACAGTTCTATTGTTCTGAGCACACACATGTTTCCCTCTGTCTTAGAGACTCTAGAAAGCAAGAGCGTGCTTCTTGCTTAAAGCAGAGTGTGTTTCATGGATGAGAACTGTGCTGTGTGTTTCCAATCAGAAACGGATTTAAATGCCAGGCTCTGTGTCTTCCTACAAGCAAGACTTCATTTCAGGTAAACACAGTCACATTTCAGCTCAAACGAAGCTACATTGTTCACGAAGCTCACACGTATCTCGATCTTAACTGAAAAGCATTGGATGTTAGAGGACCTGTGGTTTGTATCAGTTTCAGAAACAGAGTTGAACTTGATATGGTACGTGTGTGTAGGAAACACAGTTCGTTTGTTCTGAGCACAATCATGTTTCCCTCTGTATTAGAGACTCTAGAAAGCAAGAGCGTGCTTCTTGGTCTAAAGCAGAGTGTGTTTCATGGATGAGAACTGTGCTGTGTGTTTCCAATCAGAAATGGAGTTAAATGCCAGGATCTGTGTCTTCCTACAAGCAAGACTTCGTTTCAGGTAAACACAGTCACTTTTCAGCTCAAACGAAGCTACATTGTTCTCGAAGCTCACACGTTTCTTGCTCTTAACTGAAAACCATTTGATGTTAGAGAACCTGTGGTTTGTATCAGTTTCAGAAACAGAGTTGAACTAGATATGGTCCGTGTGTGTAGGAAACACAGTTCTTTTGTTCTGAGCACACTCATGTTTCCCTCTGTATTAGAGACTCTAGAAAGCAAGAGCGTGCTTCTTGCTCTAAGCAGAGTGTGTTTCATGGATGACAACTGTGCTGTGTGTTTCCAATCAGAAACTGAGTTAAATGCCAGGATCTGTGTCTTCCTACCTGTAAGACTTCGTTTCAGGTAAACGAAATCACTTTTCACCTCAAACGAAGCTACATTGTTCACGAAGCTCACACGTTTTTCGCTCTTAACTGAAAAGCATTTGATGTTAGAGGACCTGTGTTTTGTATCAGTTTCAGATGCACAGGTGAACTAGATATGGTCCGTGTGTGTAGGAAACACAGTTCTTTTGTTCTGAGCGCACTCATGTTTCCCTCTGTATTAGAGACTCTAGAAAGCAAGAGCGTGCTTCTTGCTCTAAACCAGAGTGACTTTCATGGATGACAACTGTGCTGTGTGTATCCAATCAGAAACGGAGTTAAATGCCAGGATCTCTGTCTTCCTAAAAGCAAGACTTCGTTTCAGGTAAACACAGTCACTTTTCAGCTCAAACGAAGCTACATTGTTCACGAAGCTCACACGTTTCTTGCTCTTAACTGAAAACCATTTGATGTAGAGGACCTGTGGTTTGTATCAGTTTCAGATGCAGAGTTGAACTAGATAGGGTACGTGTGTGTAGGAAACACAGTTCTTTTGTTCTGATCACACTCACGTTTCCCTCTGTATTAGAGACTCTATAAAGCAACAGTGTGCTTCTTGATCTAAAGCAGAGTGTGTTTCATGCATGAGAACTGTGCTGTATCTTTCTCTTCAGAAACGGAGTTAAATGCCAGGCTCAGTGTCTTCCTACAAGCAAGAATTTGTTTCAGGTAAACGCAGTCAATTTTCAGCACAAACGAAGCTACATTGTTCACGATGCTCACACCTTTCTCGCTCTTAACTGAAAAGGATTGGATGTTAGAGCACCTGTGGTTTGTATCCGTTTCAGAAACAGAGTTGAACTAGATATGGTACGTGTGTAGGAAACACAGTTCTTTTGTTTTGAGCACACTCATGTTTCCCTCTGTATTAGAGACTCTAGAAAGCAAGAGTGTGCTTCTTGCTCTAAACCAGAGTGTCTTTCATGGATGACAACTGTGCTGTGTGTTTCCAATCAGAAACGGAGTTAAATGCCAGGATCTGTGTCTGCCTACAAGCAAGACTTCGTTTCAGGTAAACGCAGTCACTTTTCAGCTCAAAGGTAGCTACATTGTTCACGAAGTTCACATTTTTCTCGATCTTAACTGAAAAGCATTGCATGTTAGAGGACCTATGGTTTGTATCAGTTTCAGATGCAGAGTTGAACTAGATATGGTCCGTGTGTGTAGGAAACACAGTTCTTTTGTTCTGAGCACACTCACGTTTCCCTCTGTATTAGAGACTCTAGAAAGCAAGAGCGTGCTTCTTGCTCTAAAGCAGATTGTGCTTCATGGATGAGAACTATGCTGTGTGTTTCCAATCAGAAATGGAGTTAAATGCCAGGCTCTGTGTCTTCCTACGAGTAAGACTTCGTTTCTGGTAAACGAAGTCACTTTTCACCTCAAACGAAGCTACATTGTTCACGAAGCTCACACGTTTTTCGCTCTTAACTGAAAAGCATTGCATGTTAGAGGACCTGTGTTATGTATCAGTTTCAGATGAAGAGTTGAACTAGATATGGTCCTTGTGTGTAGGAGACACAGTTCTATTGTTCTGAGCACACACATGTTTCCCTCTGTCTTAGAGACTCTAGAAAGCAAGAGCGTGCTTCTTGCTCTAAAGCAGAGTGTGTTTCATGGATGAGAACTGTGCTGTGTGTTTCCAATCAGAAACGGATTTAAATGCCAGGCTCTGTGTCTTCCTACAAGCAAGACTTCATTTCAGGTAAACACAGTCACATTTCAGCTCAAACGAAGCTACATTGTTCACGAAGCTCAAACGTATCTCGATCTTAACTGAAAAGCATTGCATGTTAGAGGACCTATGGTTTGTATCAGTTTCAGATGCACAGGTGAACTAGATATGGTCCGTGTGTGTAGGAAACACAGTTGTTTTGTTCTGAGTGCACTCATGTTTCCCTCTGTATTAGAGAATCTAGAAAGCAAGAGCGTGCTTCTTGCTCTAAACAAGAGTGTCTTTCATGGATGACAACTGTGCTGTGTGTATCCAATCAGAAACGGAGTTAAATGCCAGGATCTGTGTCTTCCTACAAGCAAGACTTCGTTTCAGGTAAACACAGTCACTTTTCAGCTCAAACGAAGCTACATTGTTCACGAAGCTCACACGTTTCTTGCTCTTAACTGAAAACCATTTGATGTAGAGGACCTGTGGTTTGTATCAGTTTCAGATGCAGAGTTGAACTAGATAGGGTACGTGTGTGTAGGAAACACAGTTCTTTTGTTCTGATCACACTCACGTTTCCCTCTGTATTAGAGACTCTAGAAAGCAAGAGCGTGCTTCTTGCTCTAAAGCAGAGTGTGTTTCATGCATGAGAACTGTGCTGTATCTTTCTCTTCAGAAACGGAGTTAAATGCCAGGCTCAGTGTCTTCCTACAAGCAAGAATTTGTTTCAGGTAAACGCAGTCAATTTTCAGCACAAACGAAGCTACATTGTTCACGATGCTCACACGTTTCTCGCTCTTAAGTGAAAAGGATTGGATGTTAGAGGACCTGTGGTTTGTATGAGTTTCAGAAACAGAGTTGAACTAGATATGGTCCGTGTGTGTAGGAAACACAGTTCTTTTGTTCTGAGCACACTCATGTTTCCCTCTCTATTAGAGACTCTAGAAAGCAAGAGCGTGCTTCTTGCTCTAAACCAGAGTGTCTTTCATGGATGACAACTGTGCTGTGTGTTTCCAATCAGAAACGGAGTTAAAAGCCAGGATCTGTGTCTTCCTACAAGCAAGACTTCTTTTCAGGTAAACACAGTCACTTTTCAGCTCAAACGAAGCTACATTGTTCACGAAGCTCACACGTTTCTTGCTCTTAACTGAAAACCATTTGATGTTAGAGGACCTGTGGTTTGTATCAGTTTCAGAAACAGAGTTGAACTAGATATGGTCCGTGTGTGTAGGAAACACAGTTCTTTTGTTCTGAGCACACTCATGTTTCCCTCTGTATTAGAGACTCTAGAAAGCAAGAGCGTGCTTCTTGCTCTAAGCAGAGTGTGTTTCATGGATGACAACTGTGCTGTGTGTTTCCAATCAGAAACTGAGTTAAATGCCAGGATCTGTGTCTTCCTACCTGTAAGGCTTCGTTTCAGGTAAAAGAAGTCACTTTTCACCTCAAACGAAGCTACATTGTTCACGAAGCTCACACGTTTTTCGCTCTTAACTGAAAAGCATTTGATGTTAGAGGACCTGTGTTTTGTATCAGTTTCAGATGCAGAGTTGAACTAGATATGGTCCGTGTGTGTAGGAGACACAGTTCTATTGTTCTGAGCATACTCATGTTTCCCTCTGTAGTAGAGACTCTAGAAAGCAAGAGCGTGCTTCTTGCTCTAAAGCAGAGTGTGTTTCATGGATGAGAACTGTGCTGTGTGTTTCCAATCAGAAACGGAGTTAAATGCCAGGCTCTTTGTCTTCCTACAAGCAAGACTTCATTTCAGGTAAACACAGTCACATTTCAGCTCAAACGAAGCTACATTGTTCACGAAGCTCAAACGTATCTCGATCTTAACTGAAAAGCATTGCATGTTAGAGGACCTATGGTTTGTATCAGTTTCAGATGCAAGGGGAACTAGATATGGTCCGTGTGTGTAGGAAACACAGTTGTTTTGTTCTGAGCGCACTCATGTTTCCCTCTGTATTAGAGAATCTAGAAAGCAAGAGCGTGCTTCTTGCTCTAAACCAGAGTGTCTTTCATGGATGACAACTGTGCTGTGTGTATCCAATCAGAAACGGAGTTAAATGCCAGGATCTGTGTCTTCCTACAAGCAAGACTTCGTTTCAGGTAAACACAGTCACTTTTCAGCTCAAACGAAGCTACATTGTTCACGAAGCTCACACGTTTCTTGCTCTTAACTGAAAACCATTTGATGTAGAGGACCTGTGGTTTGTATCAGTTTCAGATGCAGAGTTGAACTAGATAGGGTACGTGTGTAGGAAACACAGTTCTTTTGTTCTGATCACACTCACGTTTCCCTCTGTATTAGAGACTCTAGAAAGCAAGAGCGTGCTTCTTGCTCTAAAGCAGAGTGTGTTTCATGCATGAGAACTGTGCTGTATCTTTCTCTTCAGAAACGGAGTTAAATGCCAGGCTCAGTGTCTTCCTACAAGCAAGAATTTGTTTCAGGTAAACGCAGTCAATTTTCAGCACAAACGAAGCTACATTGTTCACGATGCTCACACGTTTCTCGCTCTTAAGTGAAAAGGATTGGATGTTAGAGGACCTGTGGTTTGTATCAGTTTCAGAAACAGAGTTGAACTAGATATGGTACGTGTGTAGGAAACACAGTTCTTTTGTTTTGAGCACACTCATGTTTCCCTCTGTATTAGAGACTCTAGAAAGCAAGAGTGTGCTTCTTGCTCTAAACCAGAGTGTCTTTCATGGATGACAACTGTGCTGTGTGTTTCCAATCAGAAACGGAGTTAAATGCCAGGATCTGTGTCTGCCTACAAGCAAGACTTCGTTTCAGGTAAACGCAGTCACTTTTCAGCTCAAAGGTAGCTACATTGTTCACGAAGTTCACATTTTTCTCGATCTTAACTGAAAAGCATTGCATGTTAGAGGACCTATGGTTTGTATCAGTTTCAGATGCAGAGTTGAACTAGATATGGTCCGTGTGTGTAGGAAACACAGTTCTTTTGTTCTGAGCACACTTACGTTTCCCTCTGTATTAGAGACTCTAGAAAGCAAGAGCGTGCTTCTTGCTCTAAAGCAGATTGTGTTTCATGGATGAGAACTATGCTGTGTGTTTCCAATCAGAAATGGAGTTAAATGCCAGGCTCTGTGTCTTCCTACGAGTTAGACTTCGTTTCAGGTAAACGAAGTCACTTTTCACCTCAAACGAAGCTACATTGTTCACGAAGCTCACACGTTTTTCGCTCTTAACTGAAAAGCATTGCATGTTAGAGGACCTGTGTTATGTATCAGTTTCAGATGAAGAGTTGAACTAGAATGGTCCGTGTGTGTAGGAGACACAGTTCTATTGTTCTGAGCACACACATGTTTCCCTCTGTCTTAGAGACTCTAGAAAGCAAGAGCGTGCTTCTTGGTCTAAAGCAGAGTGTGTTTCATGGATTAGAACTGTGCTGTGTGTTTCCAATCAGAAATGGAGTTAAATGCCAGGATCTGTGTCTTCCTACAAGCAAGACTTCGTTTCAGGTAAACACAGTCACTTTTCAGCTCAAACGAAGCTACATTGTTCTCGAAGCTCACACGTTTCTCGCTCTTAACTGAAAAGCATTTGATGTTAGAGGACCTGTGGTTTGTATGAGTTTCAGAAACAGAGTTGAACTAGATATGGTCCGTGTGTGTAGGAAACACAGTTCTTTTGTTCTGAGCACACTCATGTTTCCCTCTCTATTAGAGACTCTAGAAAGCAAGAGCGTGCTTCTTGCTCTAAACCAGAGTGTCTTTCATGGATGACAACTGTGCTGTGTGTTTCCAATCAGAATCGGAGTTAAAAGCCAGGATCTGTGTCTTCCTACAAGCAAGACTTCTTTTCAGGTAAACACAGTCACTTTTCAGCTCAAACGAAGCTACATTGTTCACGAAGCTCACACGTTTCTTGCTCTTAACTGAAAACCATTTGATGTTAGAGGACCTGTGGTTTGTATCAGTTTCAGAAACAGAGTTGAACTAGATATGGTCCGTGTGTGTAGGAAACACAGTTCTTTTGTTCTGAGCACACTCATGTTTCCCTCTGTATTAGAGACTCTAGAAAGCAAGAGCGTGCTTCTTGCTCTAAGCAGAGTGTGTTTCATGGATGACAACTGTGCTGTGTGTTTCCAATCAGAAACTGAGTTAAATGCCAGGATCTGTGTCTTCCTACCTGTAAGACTTCGTTTCAGGTAAACGAAGTCACTTTTCACCTAAAACGAAGCTACATTGTTCACGAAGCTCACACGTTTTTCTCTCTTAACTGAAAAGTATTTGATGTTAGAGGACCTGTGTTTTGTATCAGTTTCAGATGCAGAGTTGAACTAGATATGGTCCGTGTGTGTAGGAGACACAGTTCTATTGTTCTGAGCATACTCATGTTTCCCTCTGTATTAGAGACTCTAGAAAGCAAGAGCGTGCTTCTTGCTCTAAAGCAGAGTGTGTTTCATGGATGAGAACTGTGCTGTGTGTTTCCAATCAGAAACGGAGTTAAATGCCAGGCTCTTTGTCTTCCTACAAGCAAGACTTCATTTCAGGTAAACACAGTCACATTTCAGCTCAAACGAAGCTACATTGTTCACGAAGCTCAAACGTATCTCGATCTTAACTGAAAAGCATTGCATGTTAGAGGACCTATGGTTTGTATCAGTTTCAGATGCACAGGTGAACTAGATATGGTCCGTGTGTGTAGGAAACACAGTTGTTTTGTTCTGAGCGCACTCATGTTTCCCTCTGTATTAGAGAATCTAGAAAGCAAGAGCGTGCTTCTTGCTCTAAACCAGAGTGTCTTTCATGGATGACAACTGTGCTGTGTGTATCCATCAGAAACGGAGTTAAATGCCAGGATCTGTGTCTTCCTACAAGTAAGACTTCGTTTCAGGTAAACACAGTCACTTTTCAGCTCAAACGAAGCTACATTGTTCACGAAGCTCACACGTTTCTTGCTCTTAACTGAAAACCATTTGATGTAGAGGACCTGTGGTTTGTATCAGTTTCAGATGCAGAGTTGAACTAGATATGATCCGTGTGTGTAGGAAACACAGTTCTTTTGTTCTGATCACACTCACGTTTCCCTCTGTATTAGAGACTCTAGAAAGCAAGAGCGTGCTTCTTGCTCTAAAGCAGAGTGTGTTTCATGCATGAGAACTGTGCTGTATCTTTCTCTTCAGACGGAGTTAAATGCCAGGCTCAGTGTCTTCCTACAAGCAAGAATTTGTTTCAGGTAAACGCAGTCAATTTTCAGCACAAACGAAGCTACATTGTTCACGATGCTCACACGTTTCTCGCTCTTAACTGAAAAGGATTGGATGTTAGAGGACCTGTGGTTTGTATCAGTTTCAGTAACAGAGTTGAACTAGATATGGTACGTGTGTAGGAAACACAGTTCTTTTGTTTTGAGCACACTCATGTTTCCCTCTGTATTAGAGACTCTAGAAAGCAAAGAGTGTGCTTCTTGCTCTAAACCAGAGTGTCTTTCATGGATGAGAACTGTGCTGTGTGTTTCCAATCAGAAACGGAGTTAAATGCCGGGCTCAGTGTCTTCCTACAAGCAAGAATTTGTTTCAGGTAAACGCAGTCACTTTTCAGCTCAAACGAAGCTACATTGTTCACGAAGCTCACACGTATCTCGATCTTAACTGAAAAGCATTGGATGTTAGAGGACCTGTGGTTTGTATCAGTTTCAGAAACAGAGTTGAACTTGATATGGTCCGTGTGTGTAGGAAACACAGTTCGTTTGTTCTGAGCACAATCATGTTTCCCTCTGTATTAGAGACTCTAGAAAGCAAGGGGGTGCTTCTTGGTCTAAAGCAGAGTGTGTTTCATGGATTAGAACTGTGCTGTGTGTTTCCAATCAGAAATGGAGTTAAATGCCAGGATCTGTGTCTTCCTACAAGCAAGACTTCGTTTCAGGTAAACACAGTCACTTTTCAGCTCAAACGAAGCTACATTGTTCTTGAAGCTCACACGTTTCTCGCTCTTAACTGAAAAGCATTTGATGTTAGAGGACCTTTGGTTTGTATCAGTTCCAGAAACAGAGTTGAACTAGATATGGTCCGTGTGTGTAGGAAACACAGTTCTTTTGTTCTGAGCACACTCATGTTTCCCTCTGTATTAGAGACTCTAGAAAGCAAGAGCGTGCTTCTTGCTCTAAACCAGAGTGTCTTTCATGGATGACAACTGTGCTGTGTGTTTCCAATCAGAAACGGAGTTAAATGCCAGGATCTGTGTCTTCCTACAAGCAAGACTTCTTTTCAGGTAAACACAGTCACTTTTCAGCTCAAACGAAGCTACATTGTTCACGAAGCTCACACGTTTTTCGCTCTTAACTGAAAAGCATTTGATGTTAGAGGACCTGTGTTTTGTATCAGTTTCCGATGCAGAGTTGAACTAGATATGGTCCGTGTGTGTAGGAGACACAGTTCTATTGTTCTGAGCATACTCATGTTTCCCTCTGTATTAGAGACTCTAGAAAGCAAGAGCGTGCTTCTTGCTCTAAAGCAGAGTGTGTTTCATGGATGAGAACTGTGCTGTGTGTTTCCAATCAGAAACGGAGTTAAATGCCAGGCTCTTTGTCTTCCTACAAGCAAGACTTCATTTCAGGTAAACACAGTCACTTTTCAGCTCAAACGAAGCTACATTGTTCACGAAGCTCACACGTATCTCGATCTTAACTGAAAAGCATTGCATGTTAGAGGACCTATGGTTTGTATCAGTTTCAGATGCACAGGTGAACTAGATATGGTCCGTGTGTGTAGGAAACACAGTTTTTTTGTTCTGAGCACACTCATGTTTCCCGCTGTATTAGAGACTCTAGAGAGCAAGAGCGTGATTCTTGGTCTAAAGCAGAGTTGTTTCATGGATTAGAACTGTGCTGTGTGTTTCCATTCAGAAACGGAGTTAAATGCCAGGATCTGTGTCTTTCTACAAGCAAGACTTCGTTTCAGGTAAACACAGTCACTTTTCAGCTCAAACGAAGCTACATTGTTCTCGAAGCTCACACGTTTCTCTCTCTTAACTGAAAAGCATTTGATGTTAGAGGACCTGTGTTTTGTATCAGTTTCCGATGCAGAGTTGAACTAGATATGGTCCGTGTGTGTAGGAGACACAGTTCTATTGTTCTGAGCATACTCATGTTTCCCTCTGTATTAGAGACTCTAGAAAGCAAGAGTGTGCTTCTTGCTCTAAAGCAGAGTGTGTTTCATGGATGAGAACTGTGCTGTGTGTTTCCAATCAGAAACGGAGTTAAATGCCAGGCTCTTTGTCTTCCTACAAGCAAGACTTCATTTCAGGTAAACACAGTCACTTTTCAGCTCAAACGAAGCTACATTGTTCACGAAGCTCACACGTATCTCGATCTTAACTGAAAAGCATTGCATGTTAGAGGACCTATGGTTTGTATCAGTTTCAGATGCACAGGTGAACTAGATATGGTCCGTGTGTGTAGGAAACACAGTTTTTTTGTTCTGAGCACACTCATGTTTCCCGCTGTATTAGAGACTCTAGAGAGCAAGAGCGTGATTCTTGGTCTAAAGCAGAGTTGTTTCATGGATTAGAACTGTGCTGTGTGTTTCCATTCAGAAACGGAGTTAAATGCCAGGATCTGTGTCTTTCTACAAGCAAGACTTCGTTTCAGGTAAACACAGTCACTTTTCAGCTCAAACGAAGCTACATTGTTCTCGAAGCTCACACGTTTCTCTCTCTTAACTGAAAAGCATTTGATGTTAGAGGACCTGTGGTTTGTATCAGTTTCAGAAACAGAGTTGAACTAGATATGGTCCATGTGTGTAGGAAACACAGTTCTTTTGTTCTGAGCACACTCATGTTTCCCTCTGTATTAGAGACTCTAGAAAGCAAGAGCGTGCTTCTTGCTCTAAACCAGTGTGTCTTACATGGATGACAACTGTGCTGTGTGGTTCCAATCAGATATGGAGTTAAATGCCAGGATCTGTGTCTTTCTACAAGCAAGACTTCGTTTCAGGTAAACGCAGTCACTTTTCAGCTCAAACGAAGCAACATTGTTCACGAAGCTCACACGTTTTTTCTCTTAACTGAAAGGCATTGCATGTTAGAGGACCTGTGGTTTGTATCAGTTTCAGATGCAGAATTGAACTAGATATGGTCCGTGTGTGTAGGAAACACAGTTCTTTTTTTCTGAGCACACTCACTTTCCCTCTGTATTAGAGACTCTAGAAAGCAAGAGCGTGCTTCTTGCTCTAAAGCAGATTGTGTTTCATGGATGAGAACTGTGCTGTGTGTTTCCAATCAGAAATGGAGTTAAATGCCAGGCTCTTTGTCTTCCTACCAGTAAGACTTCGTTTCAGGTAAACGAAGTCACTTTTCACCTCAAAGGAAGCTACATTGTTCACGAAGCTCACACGTTTTTCGCTCTTAACTGAAAAGCATTGCATGTTAGAGGACCTGTGTTTTGTATCAGTTTCAGATGAAGAGTTGAACTAGATATGGTCCGTGTGTGTAGGAGACACAGTTCTATTGTTCTGAGCACACTCATGTTTCCCTCTGTCTTAGAGACTCTAGAAAGCAAGAGCGTGCTTCTTGCTCTAAAGCAGAGTGTGTTTCATGGATGAGAACTGTGCTGTGTGTTTCCAATCAGAAACGGAGTTAAATGCCAGGCTCTGTGTCTTCCTACAAGCAAGACTTCATTTCAGGTAAACACAGTCACTTTTCAGCTCAAACGAAGCTACATTGTTCACGAAGCTCACACGTATCTCGATCTTAAGTGAAAAGCATTGGATGTTAGAGGACCTGTGGTTTGTATCAGTTTCAGAAACAGAGTTGAACTTGATATGGTCCGTGTGTGTAGGAAACACAGTTCGTTTGTTCTGAGCACAATCATGTTTCCCTCTGTATTAGAGACTTTAGAAAGCAAGAGCGTGCTTCTTGCTCTAAACCAGAGTGTCTTTCATAGATGACAACTGTGCTGAGTGTTTCCAATCAGAAACGGAGTTAAATGCCAGGATCTGTGTCTTCCTACAAGCAAGACTTCGTTTCAGGTAAACACAGTCACTTTTCAGCTCAAACGAAGCTACATTATTCACGAAGCTCACAGGTTTTTCGCTCTTAACTGAAAAGCATTTGATGTTAGAGGACCTGTGGTTTGTATCAGTTTCAGAAACAGAGTTGAACTAGATATGGTCCGTGTGTGTAGGAAACACAGTTCTTTTGTTCTGAGCACACTCATGTTTCCCTCTGTATTATAGACTCTAGAAAGCAAGAGTGTGCTTCTTGCTCTAAAGCAGAGTGTCTTTCATGGATGACAACTGTGCTGTGTGTTTCCAATCAGAAACGGAGTTAAATGCCAGGCTCTGTGTCTTCCTACAAGCAAGACTTCGTTTCTGGTAAACACAGTCACTTTTCAGCTCAAACGAAGCTACATTGTTCACGAAGCTCGCAAGTTTTACGCTCTTAACTGAAAAGCATTGCATGTTAGAGGACCTGTGGTTTGTATCAGTTTCAGATGCAGAATTGAACTAGATATGGTCCGTGTGTGTAGGAAACACAGTTCTTTTGTTCTGATCACACTCACGTTTCCCTCTGTATTAGAGACTCTAGAAAGCAAGAGTGTTCTTCTTGTTCTTAAGCAGAGTGTGTTTCATGCATGAGAACTGTACTGTATCTTTCTCTTCAGAAACGGAGTTAAATGCCAGGCTCAGTGTCTTCCTACAAGCAAGAATTTGTTTCAGGTAAACGCAGTCAATTTTCAGCACAAACGAAGCTACATTGTTCACGATGCTCACACGTTTCTCGCTCTTAACTAAAAAGCATTGGATGTTAGAGGACCTGTGGTTTGTATCAGTTTCAGAAACAGAGTTGAACTAGATATGGTACGTGTGTGTAGGAAACACAGTTCATTTGTTCTGAGCACATTCATGTTTCCCTCTGTATTAGAGACTCTAGAAAGCAAGAGTGTACTTCTTGCTGTAAAGCAGAGTGTGTTTCATGGATTAGAACTGTGCTATGTGTTTGCAATCAGAAATGGAGTTAAATGCCAGGATCTGTGTCTTCCTACAGGCAAGACTTCATTTCAGGTAAACACAGTCACTTTTCAGCTCAAACGAAGCTACATTGTTCTCAAAGCTCACACGTATCTCGATCTTAACTGAAAAGCATTTGATGTTAGAGGACCTGTGGTTTGTATCAGTTTCAGAAACAGAGTTGAACTAGATATGGTCCGTGTGTGTAGGAAACATAGTTCTTTTGTTCTGATCACACTCACGGTTCCCTCTGTATTAGAGACTCTAGAAAGCAAGAGTGTTCTTCTTGTTCTAAGGCAGAGTGTGTTTCATGCATGAGAACTGTGCTGTATCTTTCTCTTCAGAAACGGAGTTAAATGCCAGGCTCAGTGTCTTCCTACAAGCAAGAATTTGTTTCAGGTAAACGCAGTCAATTTTCAGCACAAACGAAGCTACATTGTTCACGATGCTCACACGTTTCTCGCTCTTAACTGAAAAGCATTGGATGTTAGAGGACCTGTGGTTTGTATCAGTTTCAGAAACAGAGTTGAACTAGATATGGTACGTGTGTGTAGGAAACACAGTTCTTTTGTTTTGAGCACACTCATGTTTCCCTCTGTATTAGAGACTCAAGAAAGCAAGAGCGTGCTTATTGGTCTAAAGCAGCGTGTGTTTCATGGATTAGAACTGTGCTGTGTGTTTCCAATCAGAAACGGAGTTAAATGCCAGGATCTGTGTCTTCCTACAAGAAAGACTTCGTTTTAGGTAAACACAGTCACTTTTCAGCTCAAAGGAAGCTACATTGTTCACGAAGCTTGCAAGTTTTACGCTCTTAACTGAAAAGCATTGCATGTTAGAGGACCTGTGGTTTGTATCAGTTTCAGATGCAGAATTGAACTAGATATGGTCCGTGTGTGTAGGAGACACAGTTCTTTTGTTCAGAGCACACTCACGTTTCCCTCTGTATTAGAGAATCAAGAAAGCAAGAGTGTTCTTCTTGCTCTAAAGCAGAGTGTGTTTCATGCATGAGAACTGTGCTGTATCTTTCTCTTCAGAAACGGAGTTAAATGCCAGGCTCAGTGTCTTCCTAAAAGCAAGAATTTGTTTCAGGTAAACGCAGTCAATTTTCAGCACAAACGAAGCTACATTGTTCACGATGCTCACACGTTTCTCGCTCTTAACTGAAAAGCATTGGATGTTAGAGGACCTGTGGTTTGTATCAGTTTCAGAAACAGAGTTGAACTTGATATGGTCCGTGTGTGTAGGAAACACAGTTCGTTTGTTCTGAGCACAATCATGTTTCCCTCTGTATTAGAGACTTTAGAAAGCAAGAGCGTGCTTCTTGCTCTAAACCAGAGTGTCTTTCATAGATGACAACTGTGCTGAGTGTTTCCAATCAGAAACGGAGTTAAATGCCAGGATCTGTGTCTTCCTACAAGCAAGACTTCGTTTCAGGTAAACACAGTCACTTTTCAGCTCAAACGAAGCTACATTATTCACGAAGCTCACAGGTTTTTCGCTCTTAACTGAAAAGCATTTGATGTTAGAGGACCTGTGGTTTGTATCAGTTTCAGAAACAGAGTTGAACTAGATATGGTCCGTGTGTGTAGGAAACACAGTTCTTTTGTTCTGAGCACACTCATGTTTCCCTCTGTATTATAGACTCTAGAAAGCAAGAGTGTGCTTCTTGCTCTAAAGCAGAGTGTCTTTCATGGATGACAACTGTGCTGTGTGTTTCCAATCAGAAACGGAGTTAAATGCCAGGCTCTGTGTCTTCCTACAAGCAAGACTTCGTTTCTGGTAAACACAGTCACTTTTCAGCTCAAACGAAGCTACATTGTTCACGAAGCTCGCAAGTTTTACGCTCTTAACTGAAAAGCATTGCATGTTAGAGGACCTGTGGTTTGTATCAGTTTCAGATGCAGAATTGAACTAGATATGGTCCGTGTGTGTAGGAAACACAGTTCTTTTGTTCTGATCACACTCACGTTTCCCTCTGTATTAGAGACTCTAGAAAGCAAGAGTGTTCTTCTTGTTCTTAAGCAGAGTGTGTTTCATGCATGAGAACTGTACTGTATCTTTCTCTTCAGAAACGGAGTTAAATGCCAGGCTCAGTGTCTTCCTACAAGCAAGAATTTGTTTCAGGTAAACGCAGTCAATTTTCAGCACAAACGAAGCTACATTGTTCACGATGCTCACACGTTTCTCGCTCTTAACTAAAAAGCATTGGATGTTAGAGGACCTGTGGTTTGTATCAGTTTCAGAAACAGAGTTGAACTAGATATGGTACGTGTGTGTAGGAAACACAGTTCATTTGTTCTGAGCACATTCATGTTTCCCTCTGTATTAGAGACTCTAGAAAGCAAGAGTGTACTTCTTGCTGTAAAGCAGAGTGTGTTTCATGGATTAGAACTGTGCTATGTGTTTGCAATCAGAAATGGAGTTAAATGCCAGGATCTGTGTCTTCCTACAGGCAAGACTTCATTTCAGGTAAACACAGTCACTTTTCAGCTCAAACGAAGCTACATTGTTCTCAAAGCTCACACGTATCTCGATCTTAACTGAAAAGCATTTGATGTTAGAGGACCTGTGGTTTGTATCAGTTTCAGAAACAGAGTTGAACTAGATATGGTCCGTGTGTGTAGGAAACATAGTTCTTTTGTTCTGATCACACTCACGGTTCCCTCTGTATTAGAGACTCTAGAAAGCAAGAGTGTGCTTCTTGTTCTAAGGCAGAGTGTGTTTCATGCATGAGAACTGTGCTGTATCTTTCTCTTCAGAAACGGAGTTAAATGCCAGGCTCAGTGTCTTCCTACAAGCAAGAATTTGTTTCAGGTAAACGCAGTCAATTTTCAGCACAAACGAAGCTACATTGTTCACGATGCTCACACGTTTCTCGCTCTTAACTGAAAAGCATTGGATGTTAGAGGACCTGTGGTTTGTATCAGTTTCAGAAACAGAGTTGAACTAGATATGGTACGTGTGTGTAGGAAACACAGTTCTTTTGTTTTGAGCACACTCATGTTTCCCTCTGTATTAGAGACTCAAGAAAGCAAGAGCGTGCTTATTGGTCTAAAGCAGCGTGTGTTTCATGGATTAGAACTGTGCTGTGTGTTTCCAATCAGAAACGGAGTTAAATGCCAGGATCTGTGTCTTCCTACAAGAAAGACTTCGTTTTAGGTAAACACAGTCACTTTTCAGCTCAAAGGAAGCTACATTGTTCACGAAGCTCGCAAGTTTTACGCTCTTAACTGAAAAGCATTGCATGTTAGAGGACCTGTGGTTTGTATCAGTTTCAGATGCAGAATTGAACTAGATATGGTCCGTGTGTGTAGGAGACACAGTTCTTTTGTTCAGAGCACACTCACGTTTCCCTCTGTATTAGAGAATCAAGAAAGCAAGAGTGTTCTTCTTGCTCAAAAGCAGAGTGTGTTTCATGCATGAGAACTGTGCTGTATCTTTCTCTTCAGAAACGGAGTTAAATGCCAGGCTCAGTGTCTTCCTAAAAGCAAGAATTTGTTTCAGGTAAACGCAGTCAATTTTCAGCACAAACGAAGCTACATTGTTCACGATGCTCACACGTTTCTCGCTCTTAACTGAAAAGCATTGGATGTTAGAGGACCTGTGGTTTGTATCAGTTTCAGAAACAGAGTTGAACTAGATATGGTACGTGTGTGTAGGAAACACAGTTCATTTGTTGTGAGCACATTCATGTTTCCCTCTGTATTAGAGACTCTAGAAAGCAAGAGTGTACTTCTTGCTGTAAAGCAGAGTGTGTTTCATGGATTAGAACTGTGCTGTGTGTTTCCAATCAGAAATGGAGTTAAATGCCAGGATCTGTGTCTTCCTACAAGCAAGACTTCGTTTCAGGTAAACACAGTCACTTTTCAGCTCAAACGAAGCTACATTGTTCTCAAAGCTCACATGTTTCTCGCTCTTAACTGAAAAGCATTTGATGTTAGAGGACCTGTGGTTTGCATCAGTTTCAGAAACAGAGTTGAACTAGATATGGTCCGTGTGTGTAGGAAACACAGTTCTTTTGTTCTGATCACACTCACGTTTCCCTCTGTATTAGAGACTCTAGAAAGCAAGAGTGTGCTTCTTGCTCTAAAGCAGAGTGTGTTTCATGCATGAGAACTGTGCTGTATCTTTCTCTTCAGAAACGGAGTTAAATGCCAGGCTCAGTGACTTCCTACAAGCAAGAATTTGTTTCAGGTAAACGCAGTCAATTTTCAGCACAAAGGAAGCTACATTGTTCACGATGCTCACACGTTTCTCGCTCTTAACTGAAAAGCATTGGATGTTAGAGGACCTGTGGTTTGTATCAGTTTCAGAAACAGAGTTGAACTAGATATGGTACGTGTGTGTAGGAAACACAGTTCTTTTGTTTTGAGCACACTCATGTTTCCCTCTGTATTAGAGACTCTAGAAAGCAAGAGCGTGCTTCTTGCTCTAAAGCAGATTGTGCTTCATGGATGAGAACTATGCTGTATCTTTCTCTTCAGACGGAGTTAAATGCCAGGCTCAGTGTCTTCCTACAAGCAAGAATTTGTTTCAGGTAAACGCAGTCAATTTTCAGCACAAACGAAGCTACATTGTTCACGATGCTCACACGTTTCTCGCTCTTAAGTGAAAAGGATTGGATGTTAGAGGACCTGTGGTTTGTATCAGTTTCAGTAACAGAGTTGAACTAGATATGGTACGTGTGTAGGAAACACAGTTCTTTTGTTTTGAGCACACTCATGTTTCCCTCTGTATTAGAGACTCTAGAAAGCAAGAGTGTGCTTCTTGCTCTAAACCAGAGTGTCTTTCATGGATGAGAACTGTGCTGTGTGTTTCCAATCAGAAACGGAGTTAAATGCCGGGCTCAGTGTCTTCCTACAAGCAAGAATTTGTTTCAGGTAAACGCAGTCACTTTTCAGCTCAAACGAAGCTACATTGTTCACGAAGCTCACATCTTTTTCGCTCTTAACTGAAAAGCATTGCATGTTAGAGGTCCTGTGTTTTGTATCAGTTTCAGATGAAGAGTTGAACTAGATATGGTCCGTGTGTGTAGGAGACACAGTTCTATTGTTCTGAGCACACTCATGTTTCCCTCTGTCTTAGAGACTCTAGAAAGCAAGAGCGTGCTTCTTGCTCTAAAGCAGAGTGTGTTTCATGGATGAGAACTGTGCTGTGTGTTTCCAATCAGAAACGGAGTTAAATGCCAGGCTCTGTGTCTTCCTACAAGCAAGACTTCATTTCAGGTAAACACAATCACATTTCAGCTCAAACGAAGCTACATTGTTCACGAAGCTCACACGTATCTCGATCTTAACTGAAAAGCATTGGATGTTAGAGGACCTGTGGTTTGTATCAGTTTCAGAAACAGAGTTGAACTTGATATGGTCCGTGTGTGTAGGAAACACAGTTCGTTTGTTCTGAGCACAATCATGTTTCCCTCTGTATTAGAGACTCTAGAAAGCAAGGGGGTGCTTCTTGGTCTAAAGCAGAGTGTGTTTCATGGATTAGAACTGTGCTGTGTGTTTCCAATCAGAAATGGAGTTAAATGCCAGGATCTGTGTCTTCCTACAAGCAAGACTTCGTTTCAGGTAAACACAGTCACTTTTCAGCTCAAACGAAGCTACATTGTTCTTGAAGCTCACACGTTTCTCGCTCTTAACTGAAAAGCATTTGATGTTAGAGGACCTTTGGTTTGTATCAGTTCCAGAAACAGAGTTGAACTAGATATGGTCCGTGTGTGTAGGAAACACAGTTCTTTTGTTCTGAGCACACTCATGTTTCCCTCTGTATTAGAGACTCTAGAAAGCAAGAGCGTGCTTCTTGCTCTAAACCAGAGTGTCTTTCATGGATGACAACTGTGCTGTGTGTTTCCAATCAGAAACGGAGTTAAATGCCAGGATCTGTGTCTTCCTACAAGCAAGACTTCTTTTCAGGTAAACACAGTCACTTTTCAGCTCAAACGAAGCTACATTGTTCACGAAGCTCACACGTTTTTCGCTCTTAACTGAAAAGCATTTGATGTTAGAGGACCTGTGTTTTGTATCAGTTTCCGATGCAGAGTTGAACTAGATATGGTCCGTGTGTGTAGGAGACACAGTTCTATTGTTCTGAGCATACTCATGTTTCCCTCTGTATTAGAGACTCTAGAAAGCAAGAGCGTGCTTCTTGCTCTAAAGCAGAGTGTGTTTCATGGATGAGAACTGTGCTGTGTGTTTCCAATCAGAAACGGAGTTAAATGCCAGGCTCTTTGTCTTCCTACAAGCAAGACTTCATTTCAGGTAAACACAGTCACTTTTCAGCTCAAACGAAGCTACATTGTTCACGAAGCTCACACGTATCTCGATCTTAACTGAAAAGCATTGCATGTTAGAGGACCTATGGTTTGTATCAGTTTCAGATGCACAGGTGAACTAGATATGGTCCGTGTGTGTAGGAAACACAGTTTTTTTGTTCTGAGCACACTCATGTTTCCCGCTGTATTAGAGACTCTAGAGAGCAAGAGCGTGATTCTTGGTCTAAAGCAGAGTTGTTTCATGGATTAGAACTGTGCTGTGTGTTTCCATTCAGAAACGGAGTTAAATGCCAGGATCTGTGTCTTTCTACAAGCAAGACTTCGTTTCAGGTAAACACAGTCACTTTTCAGCTCAAACGAAGCTACATTGTTCTCGAAGCTCACACGTTTCTCTCTCTTAACTGAAAAGCATTTGATGTTAGAGGACCTGTGTTTTGTATCAGTTTCCGATGCAGAGTTGAACTAGATATGGTCCGTGTGTGTAGGAGACACAGTTCTATTGTTCTGAGCATACTCATGTTTCCCTCTGTATTAGAGACTCTAGAAAGCAAGAGCGTGCTTCTTGCTCTAAAGCAGAGTGTGTTTCATGGATGAGAACTGTGCTGTGTGTTTCCAATCAGAAACGGAGTTAAATGCCAGGCTCTTTGTCTTCCTACAAGCAAGACTTCATTTCAGGTAAACACAGTCACTTTTCAGCTCAAACGAAGCTACATTGTTCACGAAGCTCACACGTATCTCGATCTTAACTGAAAAGCATTGCATGTTAGAGGACCTATGGTTTGTATCAGTTTCAGATGCACAGGTGAACTAGATATGGTCCGTGTGTGTAGGAAACACAGTTTTTTTGTTCTGAGCACACTCATGTTTCCCGCTGTATTAGAGACTCTAGAGAGCAAGAGCGTGATTCTTGGTCTAAAGCAGAGTTGTTTCATGGATTAGAACTGTGCTGTGTGTTTCCATTCAGAAACGGAGTTAAATGCCAGGATCTGTGTCTTTCTACAAGCAAGACTTCGTTTCAGGTAAACACAGTCACTTTTCAGCTCAAACGAAGCTACATTGTTCTCGAAGCTCACACGTTTCTCTCTCTTAACTGAAAAGCATTTGATGTTAGAGGACCTGTGGTTTGTATCAGTTTCAGAAACAGAGTTGAACTAGATATGGTCCATGTGTGTAGGAAACACAGTTCTTTTGTTCTGAGCACACTCATGTTTCCCTCTGTATTAGAGACTCTAGAAAGCAAGAGCGTGCTTCTTGCTCTAAACCAGTGTGTCTTACATGGATGACAACTGTGCTGTGTGGTTCCAATCAGATATGGAGTTAAATGCCAGGATCTGTGTCTTTCTACAAGCAAGACTTCGTTTCAGGTAAACGCAGTCACTTTTCAGCTCAAACGAAGCAACATTGTTCACGAAGCTCACACGTTTTTTCTCTTAACTGAAAGGCATTGCATGTTAGAGGACCTGTGGTTTGTATCAGTTTCAGATGCAGAATTGAACTAGATATGGTCCGTGTGTGTAGGAAACACAGTTCTTTTTTTCTGAGCACACTCACTTTCCCTCTGTATTAGAGACTCTAGAAAGCAAGAGCGTGCTTCTTGCTCTAAAGCAGATTGTGTTTCATGGATGAGAACTGTGCTGTGTGTTTCCAATCAGAAATGGAGTTAAATGCCAGGCTCTTTGTCTTCCTACCAGTAAGACTTCGTTTCAGGTAAACGAAGTCACTTTTCACCTCAAAGGAAGCTACATTGTTCACGAAGCTCACACGTTTTTCGCTCTTAACTGAAAAGCATTGCATGTTAGAGGACCTGTGTTTTGTATCAGTTTCAGATGAAGAGTTGAACTAGATATGGTCCGTGTGTGTAGGAGACACAGTTCTATTGTTCTGAGCACACTCATGTTTCCCTCTGTCTTAGAGACTCTAGAAAGCAAGAGCGTGCTTCTTGCTCTAAAGCAGAGTGTGTTTCATGGATGAGAACTGTGCTGTGTGTTTCCAATCAGAAACGGAGTTAAATGCCAGGCTCTGTGTCTTCCTACAAGCAAGACTTCATTTCAGGTAAACACAGTCACTTTTCAGCTCAAACGAAGCTACATTGTTCACGAAGCTCACACGTATCTCGATCTTAAGTGAAAAGCATTGGATGTTAGAGGACCTGTGGTTTGTATCAGTTTCAGAAACAGAGTTGAACTTGATATGGTCCGTGTGTGTAGGAAACACAGTTCGTTTGTTCTGAGCACAATCATGTTTCCCTCTGTATTAGAGACTTTAGAAAGCAAGAGCGTGCTTCTTGCTCTAAACCAGAGTGTCTTTCATAGATGACAACTGTGCTGAGTGTTTCCAATCAGAAACGGAGTTAAATGCCAGGATCTGTGTCTTCCTACAAGCAAGACTTCGTTTCAGGTAAACACAGTCACTTTTCAGCTCAAACGAAGCTACATTATTCACGAAGCTCACAGGTTTTTCGCTCTTAACTGAAAAGCATTTGATGTTAGAGGACCTGTGGTTTGTATCAGTTTCAGAAACAGAGTTGAACTAGATATGGTCCGTGTGTGTAGGAAACACAGTTCTTTTGTTCTGAGCACACTCATGTTTCCCTCTGTATTATAGACTCTAGAAAGCAAGAGTGTGCTTCTTGCTCTAAAGCAGAGTGTCTTTCATGGATGACAACTGTGCTGTGTGTTTCCAATCAGAAACGGAGTTAAATGCCAGGCTCTGTGTCTTCCTACAAGCAAGACTTCGTTTCTGGTAAACACAGTCACTTTTCAGCTCAAACGAAGCTACATTGTTCACGAAGCTCGCAAGTTTTACGCTCTTAACTGAAAAGCATTGCATGTTAGAGGACCTGTGGTTTGTATCAGTTTCAGATGCAGAATTGAACTAGATATGGTCCGTGTGTGTAGGAAACACAGTTCTTTTGTTCTGATCACACTCACGTTTCCCTCTGTATTAGAGACTCTAGAAAGCAAGAGTGTTCTTCTTGTTCTTAAGCAGAGTGTGTTTCATGCATGAGAACTGTACTGTATCTTTCTCTTCAGAAACGGAGTTAAATGCCAGGCTCAGTGTCTTCCTACAAGCAAGAATTTGTTTCAGGTAAACGCAGTCAATTTTCAGCACAAACGAAGCTACATTGTTCACGATGCTCACACGTTTCTCGCTCTTAACTAAAAAGCATTGGATGTTAGAGGACCTGTGGTTTGTATCAGTTTCAGAAACAGAGTTGAACTAGATATGGTACGTGTGTGTAGGAAACACAGTTCATTTGTTCTGAGCACATTCATGTTTCCCTCTGTATTAGAGACTCTAGAAAGCAAGAGTGTACTTCTTGCTGTAAAGCAGAGTGTGTTTCATGGATTAGAACTGTGCTATGTGTTTGCAATCAGAAATGGAGTTAAATGCCAGGATCTGTGTCTTCCTACAGGCAAGACTTCATTTCAGGTAAACACAGTCACTTTTCAGCTCAAACGAAGCTACATTGTTCTCAAAGCTCACACGTATCTCGATCTTAACTGAAAAGCATTTGATGTTAGAGGACCTGTGGTTTGTATCAGTTTCAGAAACAGAGTTGAACTAGATATGGTCCGTGTGTGTAGGAAACATAGTTCTTTTGTTCTGATCACACTCACGGTTCCCTCTGTATTAGAGACTCTAGAAAGCAAGAGTGTTCTTCTTGTTCTAAGGCAGAGTGTGTTTCATGCATGAGAACTGTGCTGTATCTTTCTCTTCAGAAACGGAGTTAAATGCCAGGCTCAGTGTCTTCCTACAAGCAAGAATTTGTTTCAGGTAAACGCAGTCAATTTTCAGCACAAACGAAGCTACATTGTTCACGATGCTCACACGTTTCTCGCTCTTAACTGAAAAGCATTGGATGTTAGAGGACCTGTGGTTTGTATCAGTTTCAGAAACAGAGTTGAACTAGATATGGTACGTGTGTGTAGGAAACACAGTTCTTTTGTTTTGAGCACACTCATGTTTCCCTCTGTATTAGAGACTCAAGAAAGCAAGAGCGTGCTTATTGGTCTAAAGCAGCGTGTGTTTCATGGATTAGAACTGTGCTGTGTGTTTCCAATCAGAAACGGAGTTAAATGCCAGGATCTGTGTCTTCCTACAAGAAAGACTTCGTTTTAGGTAAACACAGTCACTTTTCAGCTCAAAGGAAGCTACATTGTTCACGAAGCTTGCAAGTTTTACGCTCTTAACTGAAAAGCATTGCATGTTAGAGGACCTGTGGTTTGTATCAGTTTCAGATGCAGAATTGAACTAGATATGGTCCGTGTGTGTAGGAGACACAGTTCTTTTGTTCAGAGCACACTCACGTTTCCCTCTGTATTAGAGAATCAAGAAAGCAAGAGTGTTCTTCTTGCTCTAAAGCAGAGTGTGTTTCATGCATGAGAACTGTGCTGTATCTTTCTCTTCAGAAACGGAGTTAAATGCCAGGCTCAGTGTCTTCCTAAAAGCAAGAATTTGTTTCAGGTAAACGCAGTCAATTTTCAGCACAAACGAAGCTACATTGTTCACGATGCTCACACGTTTCTCGCTCTTAACTGAAAAGCATTGGATGTTAGAGGACCTGTGGTTTGTATCAGTTTCAGAAACAGAGTTGAACTTGATATGGTCCGTGTGTGTAGGAAACACAGTTCGTTTGTTCTGAGCACAATCATGTTTCCCTCTGTATTAGAGACTTTAGAAAGCAAGAGCGTGCTTCTTGCTCTAAACCAGAGTGTCTTTCATAGATGACAACTGTGCTGAGTGTTTCCAATCAGAAACGGAGTTAAATGCCAGGATCTGTGTCTTCCTACAAGCAAGACTTCGTTTCAGGTAAACACAGTCACTTTTCAGCTCAAACGAAGCTACATTATTCACGAAGCTCACAGGTTTTTCGCTCTTAACTGAAAAGCATTTGATGTTAGAGGACCTGTGGTTTGTATCAGTTTCAGAAACAGAGTTGAACTAGATATGGTCCGTGTGTGTAGGAAACACAGTTCTTTTGTTCTGAGCACACTCATGTTTCCCTCTGTATTATAGACTCTAGAAAGCAAGAGTGTGCTTCTTGCTCTAAAGCAGAGTGTCTTTCATGGATGACAACTGTGCTGTGTGTTTCCAATCAGAAACGGAGTTAAATGCCAGGCTCTGTGTCTTCCTACAAGCAAGACTTCGTTTCTGGTAAACACAGTCACTTTTCAGCTCAAACGAAGCTACATTGTTCACGAAGCTCGCAAGTTTTACGCTCTTAACTGAAAAGCATTGCATGTTAGAGGACCTGTGGTTTGTATCAGTTTCAGATGCAGAATTGAACTAGATATGGTCCGTGTGTGTAGGAAACACAGTTCTTTTGTTCTGATCACACTCACGTTTCCCTCTGTATTAGAGACTCTAGAAAGCAAGAGTGTTCTTCTTGTTCTTAAGCAGAGTGTGTTTCATGCATGAGAACTGTACTGTATCTTTCTCTTCAGAAACGGAGTTAAATGCCAGGCTCAGTGTCTTCCTACAAGCAAGAATTTGTTTCAGGTAAACGCAGTCAATTTTCAGCACAAACGAAGCTACATTGTTCACGATGCTCACACGTTTCTCGCTCTTAACTAAAAAGCATTGGATGTTAGAGGACCTGTGGTTTGTATCAGTTTCAGAAACAGAGTTGAACTAGATATGGTACGTGTGTGTAGGAAACACAGTTCATTTGTTCTGAGCACATTCATGTTTCCCTCTGTATTAGAGACTCTAGAAAGCAAGAGTGTACTTCTTGCTGTAAAGCAGAGTGTGTTTCATGGATTAGAACTGTGCTATGTGTTTGCAATCAGAAATGGAGTTAAATGCCAGGATCTGTGTCTTCCTACAGGCAAGACTTCATTTCAGGTAAACACAGTCACTTTTCAGCTCAAACGAAGCTACATTGTTCTCAAAGCTCACACGTATCTCGATCTTAACTGAAAAGCATTTGATGTTAGAGGACCTGTGGTTTGTATCAGTTTCAGAAACAGAGTTGAACTAGATATGGTCCGTGTGTGTAGGAAACATAGTTCTTTTGTTCTGATCACACTCACGGTTCCCTCTGTATTAGAGACTCTAGAAAGCAAGAGTGTTCTTCTTGTTCTAAGGCAGAGTGTGTTTCATGCATGAGAACTGTGCTGTATCTTTCTCTTCAGAAACGGAGTTAAATGCCAGGCTCAGTGTCTTCCTACAAGCAAGAATTTGTTTCAGGTAAACGCAGTCAATTTTCAGCACAAACGAAGCTACATTGTTCACGATGCTCACACGTTTCTCGCTCTTAACTGAAAAGCATTGGATGTTAGAGGACCTGTGGTTTGTATCAGTTTCAGAAACAGAGTTGAACTAGATATGGTACGTGTGTGTAGGAAACACAGTTCTTTTGTTTTGAGCACACTCATGTTTCCCTCTGTATTAGAGACTCAAGAAAGCAAGAGCGTGCTTATTGGTCTAAAGCAGCGTGTGTTTCATGGATTAGAACTGTGCTGTGTGTTTCCAATCAGAAACGGAGTTAAATGCCAGGATCTGTGTCTTCCTACAAGAAAGACTTCGTTTTAGGTAAACACAGTCACTTTTCAGCTCAAAGGAAGCTACATTGTTCACGAAGCTTGCAAGTTTTACGCTCTTAACTGAAAAGCATTGCATGTTAGAGGACCTGTGGTTTGTATCAGTTTCAGATGCAGAATTGAACTAGATATGGTCCGTGTGTGTAGGAGACACAGTTCTTTTGTTCAGAGCACACTCACGTTTCCCTCTGTATTAGAGAATCAAGAAAGCAAGAGTGTTCTTCTTGCTCTAAAGCAGAGTGTGTTTCATGCATGAGAACTGTGCTGTATCTTTCTCTTCAGAAACGGAGTTAAATGCCAGGCTCAGTGTCTTCCTAAAAGCAAGAATTTGTTTCAGGTAAACGCAGTCAATTTTCAGCACAAACGAAGCTACATTGTTCACGATGCTCACACGTTTCTCGCTCTTAACTGAAAAGCATTGGATGTTAGAGGACCTGTGGTTTGTATCAGTTTCAGAAACAGAGTTGAACTTGATATGGTCCGTGTGTGTAGGAAACACAGTTCGTTTGTTCTGAGCACAATCATGTTTCCCTCTGTATTAGAGACTTTAGAAAGCAAGAGCGTGCTTCTTGCTCTAAACCAGAGTGTCTTTCATAGATGACAACTGTGCTGAGTGTTTCCAATCAGAAACGGAGTTAAATGCCAGGATCTGTGTCTTCCTACAAGCAAGACTTCGTTTCAGGTAAACACAGTCACTTTTCAGCTCAAACGAAGCTACATTATTCACGAAGCTCACAGGTTTTTCGCTCTTAACTGAAAAGCATTTGATGTTAGAGGACCTGTGGTTTGTATCAGTTTCAGAAACAGAGTTGAACTAGATATGGTCCGTGTGTGTAGGAAACACAGTTCTTTTGTTCTGAGCACACTCATGTTTCCCTCTGTATTATAGACTCTAGAAAGCAAGAGTGTGCTTCTTGCTCTAAAGCAGAGTGTCTTTCATGGATGACAACTGTGCTGTGTGTTTCCAATCAGAAACGGAGTTAAATGCCAGGCTCTGTGTCTTCCTACAAGCAAGACTTCGTTTCTGGTAAACACAGTCACTTTTCAGCTCAAACGAAGCTACATTGTTCACGAAGCTCGCAAGTTTTACGCTCTTAACTGAAAAGCATTGCATGTTAGAGGACCTGTGGTTTGTATCAGTTTCAGATGCAGAATTGAACTAGATATGGTCCGTGTGTGTAGGAAACACAGTTCTTTTGTTCTGATCACACTCACGTTTCCCTCTGTATTAGAGACTCTAGAAAGCAAGAGTGTTCTTCTTGTTCTTAAGCAGAGTGTGTTTCATGCATGAGAACTGTACTGTATCTTTCTCTTCAGAAACGGAGTTAAATGCCAGGCTCAGTGTCTTCCTACAAGCAAGAATTTGTTTCAGGTAAACGCAGTCAATTTTCAGCACAAACGAAGCTACATTGTTCACGATGCTCACACGTTTCTCGCTCTTAACTAAAAAGCATTGGATGTTAGAGGACCTGTGGTTTGTATCAGTTTCAGAAACAGAGTTGAACTAGATATGGTACGTGTGTGTAGGAAACACAGTTCATTTGTTCTGAGCACATTCATGTTTCCCTCTGTATTAGAGACTCTAGAAAGCAAGAGTGTACTTCTTGCTGTAAAGCAGAGTGTGTTTCATGGATTAGAACTGTGCTATGTGTTTGCAATCAGAAATGGAGTTAAATGCCAGGATCTGTGTCTTCCTACAGGCAAGACTTCATTTCAGGTAAACACAGTCACTTTTCAGCTCAAACGAAGCTACATTGTTCTCAAAGCTCACACGTATCTCGATCTTAACTGAAAAGCATTTGATGTTAGAGGACCTGTGGTTTGTATCAGTTTCAGAAACAGAGTTGAACTAGATATGGTCCGTGTGTGTAGGAAACATAGTTCTTTTGTTCTGATCACACTCACGGTTCCCTCTGTATTAGAGACTCTAGAAAGCAAGAGTGTGCTTCTTGTTCTAAGGCAGAGTGTGTTTCATGCATGAGAACTGTGCTGTATCTTTCTCTTCAGAAACGGAGTTAAATGCCAGGCTCAGTGTCTTCCTACAAGCAAGAATTTGTTTCAGGTAAACGCAGTCAATTTTCAGCACAAACGAAGCTACATTGTTCACGATGCTCACACGTTTCTCGCTCTTAACTGAAAAGCATTGGATGTTAGAGGACCTGTGGTTTGTATCAGTTTCAGAAACAGAGTTGAACTAGATATGGTACGTGTGTGTAGGAAACACAGTTCTTTTGTTTTGAGCACACTCATGTTTCCCTCTGTATTAGAGACTCAAGAAAGCAAGAGCGTGCTTATTGGTCTAAAGCAGCGTGTGTTTCATGGATTAGAACTGTGCTGTGTGTTTCCAATCAGAAACGGAGTTAAATGCCAGGATCTGTGTCTTCCTACAAGAAAGACTTCGTTTTAGGTAAACACAGTCACTTTTCAGCTCAAAGGAAGCTACATTGTTCACGAAGCTCGCAAGTTTTACGCTCTTAACTGAAAAGCATTGCATGTTAGAGGACCTGTGGTTTGTATCAGTTTCAGATGCAGAATTGAACTAGATATGGTCCGTGTGTGTAGGAGACACAGTTCTTTTGTTCAGAGCACACTCACGTTTCCCTCTGTATTAGAGAATCAAGAAAGCAAGAGTGTTCTTCTTGCTCTAAAGCAGAGTGTGTTTCATGCATGAGAACTGTGCTGTATCTTTCTCTTCAGAAACGGAGTTAAATGCCAGGCTCAGTGTCTTCCTAAAAGCAAGAATTTGTTTCAGGTAAACGCAGTCAATTTTCAGCACAAACGAAGCTACATTGTTCACGATGCTCACACGTTTCTCGCTCTTAACTGAAAAGCATTGGATGTTAGAGGACCTGTGGTTTGTATCAGTTTCAGAAACAGAGTTGAACTAGATATGGTACGTGTGTGTAGGAAACACAGTTCATTTGTTGTGAGCACATTCATGTTTCCCTCTGTATTAGAGACTCTAGAAAGCAAGAGTGTACTTCTTGCTGTAAAGCAGAGTGTGTTTCATGGATTAGAACTGTGCTGTGTGTTTCCAATCAGAAATGGAGTTAAATGCCAGGATCTGTGTCTTCCTACAAGCAAGACTTCGTTTCAGGTAAACACAGTCACTTTTCAGCTCAAACGAAGCTACATTGTTCTCAAAGCTCACATGTTTCTCGCTCTTAACTGAAAAGCATTTGATGTTAGAGGACCTGTGGTTTGCATCAGTTTCAGAAACAGAGTTGAACTAGATATGGTCCGTGTGTGTAGGAAACACAGTTCTTTTGTTCTGATCACACTCACGTTTCCCTCTGTATTAGAGACTCTAGAAAGCAAGAGTGTGCTTCTTGCTCTAAAGCAGAGTGTGTTTCATGCATGAGAACTGTGCTGTATCTTTCTCTTCAGAAACGGAGTTAAATGCCAGGCTCAGTGACTTCCTACAAGCAAGAATTTGTTTCAGGTAAACGCAGTCAATTTTCAGCACAAAGGAAGCTACATTGTTCACGATGCTCACACGTTTCTCGCTCTTAACTGAAAAGCATTGGATGTTAGAGGACCTGTGGTTTGTATCAGTTTCAGAAACAGAGTTGAACTAGATATGGTACGTGTGTGTAGGAAACACAGTTCTTTTGTTTTGAGCACACTCATGTTTCCCTCTGTATTAGAGACTCTAGAAAGCAAGAGCGTGCTTCTTGCTCTAAAGCAGATTGTGCTTCATGGATGAGAACTATGCTGTGTGTTTCCAATCAGAAATGGAGTTAAATGCCTGGCTCTGTGTCTTCCTACCAGTAAGACTTCGTTTCAGGTAAACGAAGTCACTTTTCACCTCCAACGAAGCTCCATTGTTCACGAAGCTCACACGTTTTTCGCTCTTAACTGAAAAGCATTGCATGTTAGAGGACCTGAGTTTTGTATCAGTTTCAGATGAAGAGTTGAACTAGATATGGTCCGTGTGTGTAGGAGACACAGTTCTATTGATCTGAGGACACTCATGTTTCCCTCTGTCTTAGAGACTCTAGAAAGCAAGAGCGCGCTTCTTGCTCTAAAGCAGAGTGTGTTTCATGGATGAGAACTGTGCTGTGTGTTTCCAATCAGAAACGGAGTTAAATGCCAGGCTCTGTGTCTTCCTACAAGCAAGACTTCATTTCAGGTAAACACAGTCACATTTCAGCTCAAACGAAGCTACATTGTTCACGAAGCTCACACGTTTCTTGCTCTTAACTGAAAACCATTTGATGTTAGAGGACCTGTGGTTTGTATCAGTTTCAGAAACAGAGTTGAACTAGATATGGTCCGTGTGTGTAGGAAACACAGTTCTTTTGTTCTGAGCACAATCATGTTTCCCTCTGTATTATAGACTCTAGAAAGCAAGAGCGTGCTTCTTGCTCTAAAGCAGAGTGTGTTTCATGGATGACAACTGTGCTGTGTGTTTCCAATCAGAAACGGAGTTAAATGCCAGGATCTGTGTCTTCCTACCTGTAAGACTTCGTTTCAGGTAAAGGAAGTCACTTTTCACCTCAAACGAAGCTACATTGTTCACGAAGCTCACACGTTTTTCGCTCTTAACTGAAAAGCATTTGATGTTAGAGGACCTGTGTTTTGTATCAGTTTCAGATGCAGAGTTGAACTAGATATGGTCCGTGTGTGTAGGATACACAGTTTTATTGTTCTGAGCATACTCATGTTTCCCTCTGTATTAGAGACTCTAGAAAGCAAGAGCGTGCTTCTTGCTCTAAAGCAGAGTGTGTTTCATGGATGAGAACTGTGCTGTGTGTTTCCAATCAGAAACGGAGTTAAATGCCAGGCTCTTGTCTTCCTACAAGCAAGACTTCATTTCAGGTAAACACAGTCACTTTTCAGCTCTAACGAAGCTACATTGTTGACGAAGCTCACACGTATCTCGATCTTAACTGAAAAGCATTGCATGTAAGAGGACCTATGGTTTGTATCAGTTTCAGATGCAGAGTTGAACTAGAAATGGTCCGTGTGTGTAGGAAACACAGTTCTTTTGTTCTGAGCAAACTCAAGTTTCCATCTGTATTAGAGACTCTAGAAAGCAAGAGCGTGCTTATTGCTCTAAAGCAGAGTGTGTTTCATGGATGAGAACTGTGCTGTGTGTTTCCAATCAGAAACGGAGTTAAATGCCAGGATCTGTGTCTTCCTACGAGAAAGAATTCGTTTCAGGTAAACACAGTCACTTTTCAGCTCAAACGAAGCTACATTGTTCATGAAGCTCACACGTATCTCGATCTTAACTGAAAAGCATTGCATGTTAGAGGCCCTATGGTTTGTATCAGTTTAAGATGCAGAGTTGAACTATATATGGTCCGTGTGTGTAGGAAACACAGTTCTTTTGTTTTGAGCACACTCATGTTTCCCTCTGTATTAGAGACTCTAGAAAGCAAGAGTGTGCTTCTTGCTCTAAAGCAGAGTGTCTTTCATGGATGGCAACTGTGCTGTGTGTTTCCAATCAGAAACGGAGTTAAATGCCAGGCTCTGTGTCTTCCTACAAGCAAGACTTCGTTTCAGGTAAACACAGTCACTTTTCATCTCAGAGGAAGCTACATTGTTCACGAAGCTCACAAGTTTTACGCTCTTAACTGAAAAGCATTGCATGTTAGAGGACCTGTGGTTTGTATCAGTTTCAGATGCAGAATTGAACTAGATATGGTCCGTGTGTGTAGGAGACACAGTTCTTTTGTTCAGAGCACACTCACGTTTCCCTCTGTATTAGAGACTCTAGAAAGCAAGAGCATGCTTCTTGCTCTAAAGCAGAGTGTGTTTCATGGATGAGAACTGTGGTGTGTGTTTCCAATCAGAAACGGAGTTAAATGCCAGGCTCTGTGTCTTCCCACCAGCAAACTTCGTGTCAGGTAAACGCAGTCACTTTTCAGCTCAAACGAAGCTAAATTGTTCACGAAGCTCACACGTTTTTTGCTCTTAACTGAAAAGCATTGCATATTAGAGGACCTGTGGTTTGTATCAGTTTCAGATGCAGAGTTGAACTAGATATGGTCCGTGTGTGTAGGAAACACAGTTCTTTTGTTCTGATCACACTCACGTTTCCCTCTGTATTAGAGACTCTAGAAAGCAAGAGTGTGCTTCATGCTCTAAAGCAGAGTGTGTTTCATGCATGAGAACTGTGCTGTATCTTTCTCTTCAGAAACGGAGTTAAATGCCAGGCTCAGTGTTTTCCTACAAGCAAGAATTTGTTTCAGGTAAACGCAGTCAATTTTCAGCACAAACGAAGCTACATTGTTCACGATGCTCACACGTTTCTCGCTCTTAACTGAAAAGCATTGGATGTTAGAGGACCTGTGGTTTGTATCAGTTTCAGAAACAGAGTTGAACTAGATATGGTACGTGTGTGTAGGAAACACAGTTCTTTTTTCTGAGCACATTCATGTTTCCGTCTGTATTAGAGACTCTAGAAAGCAAGAGTGTACTTCTTGCTGTAAAGCAGAGTGTGTTTCATGGATTAGAACTGTGCTGTGTGTTTCCAATCAGAAATGGAGTTAAATGCCAGGATCTGTGTCTTCCTACAAGCAAGACTTCGTTTCAGGTAAACACAGTCACTTTTCAGCTCAAACGAAGCTACATTGTTCTCAAAGCTCACATGTTTCTCGCTCTTAACTGAAAAGCATTTGATGTTAGAGGACCTGTGGTTTGCATCAGTTTCAGAAACAGAGTTGAACTAGATATGGTCCGTGTGTGTAGGAAACACAGTTCTTTTGTTCTGATCACACTCACGTTTCCCTCTGTATTAGAGACTCTAGAAAGCAAGAGTGTGCTTCTTGCTCTAAAGCAGAGTGTGTTTCATGCATGAGAACTGTGCAGTATCTTTCTCTTCAGAAACGGAGTTAAATGCCAGGCTCAGTGACTTCCTACAAGCAAGAATTTGTTTCAGGTAACGCAGTCAATTTTCAGCACAAAGGAAGCTACATTGTTCACGATGCTCACACGTTTCTCGCTCTTAACTGAAAAGCATTGGATGTTAGAGGACCTGTGGTTTGTATCAGTTTCAGAAACAGAGTTGAACTAGATATGGTACGTGTGTGTAGGAAACACAGTTCTTTTGTTTTGAGCACACTCATGTTTCCCTCTGTATTAGAGACTCTAGAAAGCAAGAGCGTGCTTCTTGCTCTAAAGCAGATTGTGCTTCATGGATGAGAACTATGCTGTGTGTTTCCAATCAGAAATGGAGTTAAATGCCTGGCTCTGTGTCTTCCTACCAGTAAGACTTCGTTTCAGGTAAACGAAGTCACTTTTCACCTCCAACGAAGCTACATTGTTCACGAAGCTCACACGTTTTTGCTCTTAACTGAAAAGCATTGCATGTTAGAGGACCTGAGTTTTATATCAGTTTCAGATGAAGAGTTGAACTAGATATGGTCCGTGTGTGTAGGAGACACAGTTCTATTGATCTGAGGACACTCATGTTTCCCTCTGTCTTAGAGACTCTAGAAAGCAAGAGCGCGCTTCTTGCTCTAAAGCAGAGTGTGTTTCATGGATGACAACTGTGCTGTGTGTTTCCAATCAGAAACGGAGTTAAATGCCAGGATCTGTGTCTTCCTACCTGTAAGACTTCATTTCAGGTAAACGAAGTCACTTTTCACCTCAAACGAAGCTACATTGTTCACGAAGCTCACACGTTTTTCGCTCTTAACTGAAAAGCATTTGATGTTAGAGGACCTGTGTTTTGTATCAGTTTCAGATGCAGAGTTGAACTAGATATGGTCCGTGTGTGTAGGATACACAGTTTTATTGTTCTGAGCATACTCATGTTTCCCTCTGTATTAGAGACTCTAGAAAGCAAGAGCGTGCTTCTTGCTCTAAAGCAGAGTGTGTTTCATGGATGCGAACTGTGCTGTGTGTTTCCAATCAGAAACGGAGTTAAATGCCAGGCTCTTGTCTTCCTACAAGCAAGACTTCATTTCAGGTAAACACAGTCACTTTTCAGCTCTAACGAAGCTACATTGTTCACGAAGCTCACACGTATCTCGATCTTAACTGAAAAGCATTGCATGTAAGAGGACCTATGGTTTGTATCAGTTTCAGATACAGAGTTGAACTAGAAATGGTCCGTGTGTGTAGGAAACACAGTTCTTTTGTTCTGAGCAAACTCACGTTTCCATCTGTATTAGAGACTCTAGAAAGCAAGAGCGTGCTTATTGCTCTAAAGCAGAGTGTGTTTCATGGATGAGAACTGTGCTGTGTGTTTCCAATCAGAAACGGAGTTAAATGCCAGGATCTGTGTCTTCCTACGAGAAAGAATTCGTTTCAGGTAAACACAGTCACTTTTCAGCTCAAACGAAGCTACATTGTTCATGAAGCTCACACGTATCTCGATCTTAACTGAAAAGCATTGCATGTTAGAGGCCCTATGGTTTGTATCAGTTTAAGATGCAGAGTTGAACTATATATGGTCCGTGTGTGTAGGAAACACAGTTCTTTTGTTTTGAGCACACTCATGTTTCCCTCTGTATTAGAGACTCTAGAAAGCAAGAGTGTGCTTCTTGCTCTAAAGCAGAGTGTCTTTCATGGATGGCAACTGTGCTGTGTGTTTCCAATCAGAAACGGAGTTAAATGCCAGGCTCTGTGTCTTCCTACAAGCAAGACTTCGTTTCAGGTAAACACAGTCACTTTTCATCTCAAAGGAAGCTACATTGTTCACGAAGCTCACAAGTTTTACGCTCTTAACTGAAAAGCATTGCATGTTAGAGGACCTGTGGTTTGTATCAGTTTCAGATGCAGAATTGAACTAGATATGGTCCGTGTGTGTAGGAGACACAGTTCTTTTGTTCAGAGCACACTCACGTTTCCCTCTGTATTAGAGACTCTAGAAAGCAAGAGCATGCTTCTTGCTCTAAAGCAGAGTTTGTTTCATGGATGAGAACTGTGGTGTGTGTTTCCAATCAGAAACGGAGTTAATTGCCAGGCTCTGTGTCTTCCCACCAGCAAACTTCGTGTCAGGTAAACGCAGTCACTTTTCAGCTCAAACGAAGCTAAATTGTTCACGAAGCTCACACGTTTTTTGCTCTTAACTGAAAAGCATTGCATATTAGAGGACCTGTGGTTTGTATCAGTTTCAGATGCAGAGTTGAACTAGATATGGTCCGTGTGTGTAGGAAACACAGTTCTTTTGTTCTGATCACACTCACGTTTCCCTCTGTATTAGAGACTCTAGAAAGCAAGAGTGTGCTTCATGCTCTAAAGCAGAGTGTGTTTCATGCATGAGAACTGTGCTGTATCTTTCTCTTCAGAAACGGAGTTAAATGCCAGGCTCAGTGTTTTCCTACAAGCAAGAATTTGTTTCAGGTAAACGCAGTCAATTTTCAGCACAAACGAAGCTACATTGTTCACGATGCTCACACGTTTCTCGCTCTTAACTGAAAAGCATTGGATGTTAGAGGACCTGTGGTTTGTATCAGTTTCAGAAACAGAGTTGAACTTGATATGGTACGTGTGTGTAGGAAACACAGTTCTTTTGTTCTGAGCACATTCATGTTTCCCTCTGTATTAGAGACTCTAGAAAGCAAGAGTGTGCTTCTTGCTGTAAAGCAGAGTGTGTTTCATGGATTAGAACTGTGCTGTGTGTTTCCAATCAGAAATGGAGTTAAATGCCAGGATCTGTGTCTTCCTACAAGCAAGACTTCGTTTCAGGTAAACACTGTCACTTTTCAGCTCAAACGAAGCTACATTGTTCTCGAAGCTCACACGTTTCTCGCTCTTAACTGAAAAGCATTTGAAGTTAGAGGAACTGTGGTTTGTATCAGTTTCAGAAACAGAGTTGAACTAGATATGGTCCGTGTGTGTAGGAAACATAGTTCTTTTGTTCTGAGCACACTCATGTTTCCCTCTGTATTTGAGACTCTAGAAAGAAAGAGTGTGCTTCTTGCTCTAAACCAGAGTGTCTTTCATGGATGACAACTGTGCTGTGTGTTTCCAATCAGAAACGGAGTTAAATGCCAGGATCTGTGTCTTCCTACAAGCAAGACTTCGTTTCAGGTAAACGCAGTCACTTTTCAGCTCAAAGGAAGCTACATTGTTCACGAAGTTCACACTTTTCTCGATCTTAACTGAAAAGCATTGCATGTTAGAGGACCTATGGTTTGTATCAGTTTCAGATGCAGAGTTGAACTAGATATGGTCCGTGTGTGTAGGAAACACAGTTATTTGGTTCTGAGCACACTCACGTTTCCCTCTGTATTAGAGACTCTAGAAAGCAAGAGCGTGCTTCTTGCTCTAAAGCAGATTGTGTTTCATGGATGAGAACTGTGCTGTGTGTTTCCAATCAGAAATGGAGTTAAATGCCAGGATCTGTGTCTTCCTACAAGCAAGACTTCGTTTCAGGTAAACACAGTCACTTTTCAGCTCAAACGAAGCTACATTGTTCTCAAAGCTCACACGTTTCTCGCTCTTAACTGAAAAGCATTTGATGTTAGAGGACCTGTGGTTTGTATCAGTTTCAGAAATAGAGTTGAACTAGATATGGTCCGTGTGTGTAGGAAACACAGTTCTTTTGTTCTGAGCACACTCATGTTTCCCTCTGTATTAGAGACTCTAGAAAGCAAGAGCATGCTTCTTGCTCTAAAGCAGAGTGTGTTTCATGGATGACAACTGTGCTGTGTGTTTCCAATCAGAAACGGAGTTAAATGCCAGGATCTGTGTCTTCCTACAAGCAAGACTTCGTTTCAGGTAAACGCAGTCACTTTTCAGCTCAAAGGAAGCTACATTGTTCACGAAGTTCACACTTTTCTCGATCTTAACTGAAAAGCATTGCATGTTAGAGGCCCTATGGTTTGTATCAGTTTAAGATGCAGAGTTGAACTATATATGGTCCGTGTGTGTAGGAAACACAGTTCTTTTGCTTTGAGCACACTCATGTTTCCCTCTGTATTAGAGACTCTAGAAAGCAAGAGTGTGCTTCTTGCTCTAAAGCAGAGTGTCTTTCATGGATGGCAACTGTGCTGTGTGTTTCCAATCAGAAACGGAGTTAAATGCCAGGCTCTGTGTCTTCCTACAAGCAAGACTTCGTTTCAGGTAAACACAGTCACTTTTCATCTAAAGGAAGCTACATTGTTCACGAAGCTCACAAGTTTTACGCTCTTAACTGAAAAGCATTGCATGTTAGAGGACCTGTGGTTTGTATCAGTTTCAGATGCAGAATTGAACTAGATATGGTCCGTGTGTGTAGGAGACACAGTTCTTTTGTTCAGAGCACACTCACGTTTCCCTCTGTATTAGAGACTCTAGAAAGCAAGAGCATGCTTCTTGCTCTAAAGCAGAGTGTGTTTCATGGATGAGAACTGTGGTGTGTGTTTCCAATCAGAAACGGAGTTAAATGCCAGGCTCTGTGTCTTCGCACCAGCAAACTTCGTGTCAGGTAAACGCAGTCACTTTTCAGCTCAAACGAAGCTAAATTGTTCACGAAGCTCACACGTTTTTTGCTCTTAACTGAAAAGCATTGCATATTAGAGGACCTGTGGTTTGTATCAGTTTCAGATGCAGAGTTGAACTAGATATGGTCCGTGTGTGTAGGAAACACAGTTCTTTTGTTCTGATCACACTCACGTTTCCCTCTGTATTAGAGACTCTAGAAAGCAAGAGTGTGCTTCATGCTCTAAAGCAGAGTGTGTTTCATGCATGAGAACTGTGCTGTATCTTTCTCTTCAGAAACGGAGTTAAATGCCAGGCTCAGTGTTTTCCTACAAGCAAGAATTTGTTTCAGGTAAACGCAGTCAATTTTCAGCACAAACGAAGCTACATTGTTCACGATGCTCACACGTTTCTCGCTCTTAACTGAAAAGCATTGGATGTTAGAGGACCTGTGGTTTGTATCAGTTTCAGAAACAGAGTTGAACTTGATATGGTACATGTGTATAGGAAACACAGTTCATTTATTCTGAGCACATTCATGTTTCCCTCTGTATTAGAGACTCTAGAAAGCAAGAGTGTGCTTCTTGCTGTAAAGCAGAGTGTGTTTCATGGATTAGAACTGTGCTGTGTGTTTCCAATCAGAAATGGAGTTAAATGCCAGGATCTGTGTCTTCCTACAAGCAAGACTTCGTTTCAGGTAAACACTGTCACTTTTCAGCTCAAACGAAGCTACATTGTTCTCGAAGCTCACACGTTTCTCGCTCTTAACTGAAAAGCATTTGAAGTTAGAGGAACTGTGGTTTGTATCAGTTTCAGAAACAGAGTTGAACTAGATATGGTCCGTGTGTGTAGGAAACATAGTTCTTTTGTTCTGAGCACACTCATGTTTCCCTCTGTATTTGAGACTCTAGAAAGAGAGTGTGCTTCTTGCTCTAAACCAGAGTGTCTTTCATGGATGACAACTGTGCTGTGTGTTTCCAATCAGAAACGGAGTTAAATGCCAGGATCTGTGTCTTCCTACAAGCAAGACTTCGTTTCAGGTAAACGCAGTCACTTTTCAGCTCAAAGGAAGCTACATTGTTCACGAAGTTCACACTTTTCTCGATCTTAACTGAAAAGCATTGCATGTTAGAGGACCTATGGTTTGTATCAGTTTCAGATGCAGAGTTGAACTAGATATGGTCCGTGTGTGTAGGAAACACAGTTATTTGGTTCTGAGCACATTCATGTTTCCCTCTGTATTAGAGACTCTAGAAAGCAAGAGCGTGCTTCTTGCTCTAAAGCAGATTGTGTTTCATGGATGAGAACTGTGCTGTGTGTTTCCAATCAGAAATGGAGTTAAATGCCAGGATCTGTGTCTTCCTACAAGCAAGACTTCGTTTCAGGTAAACACAGTCACTTTTCAGCTCAAACAAAGCTACATTGTTCTCAAAGCTCACATGTTTCTCGCTCTTAACTGAAAAGCATTTGATGTTAGAGGACCTGTGGTTTGCATCAGTTTCAGAAACAGAGTTGAACTAGATATGGTCCGTGTGTGTAGGAAACACAGTTCTTTTGTTCTGATCACACTCACGTTTCCCTCTGTATTAGAGACTCTAGAAAGCAAGAGTGTGCTTCTTGCTCTAAAGCAGAGTGTGTTTCATGCATGAGAACTGTGCTGTATCTTTCTCTTCAGAAACGGAGTTAAATGCCAGGCTCAGTGACTTCCTACAAGCAAGAATTTGTTTCAGGTAAACGCAGTCAATTTTCAGCACAAAGGAAGCTACATTGTTCACGATGCTCACACGTTTCTTGCTCTTAACTGAAAACCATTTGATGTTAGAGGACCTGTGGTTTGTATCAGTTTCAGAAACAGAGTTGAACTAGATATGGTCCGTGTGTGTAGGAAACACAGTTCTTTTGTTCTGAGCACACTCATGTTTCCCTCTGTATTATAGACTCTAGAAAGCAAGAGTGTGCTTCTTGCTCTGAAGCAGAGTGTGTTTCATGGATGACAACTGTGCTGTGTGTTTCCAATCAGAAACGGAGTTAAATGCCAGGATCTGTGTCTTCCTACCTGTAAGACTTCGTTTCAGGTAAACGAAGTCACTTTTCACCTCAAACGAATCTACATTGTTCACGAAGCTCACACGTTTTTCGCTCTTAACTGAAAAGCATTTGATGTTAGAGGACCTGTGTTTTGTATCAGTTTCAGATGCAGAGTTGAACTAGATATGGTCCGTGTGTGTAGGATACACAGTTTTATTGTTCGGAGCATACTCATGTTTCCCTCTGTATTAGAGACTCTAGAAAGCAAGAGCGTGCTTCTTGCTCTAAAGCAGAGTGTGTTTCATGGATGAGAACTGTGCTGTGTGTTTCCAATCAGAAACGGAGTTAAATGCCAGGCTCTTGTCTTCCTACAAGCAAGACTTCATTTCAGGTAAACACAGTCACTTTTCAGCTCTAACGAAGCTACATTGTTCACGAAGCTCACACGTATCTCGATCTTAACTGAAAAGCATTGCATGTAAGAGGACCTATGGTTTGTATCAGTTTCAGATGCAGAGTTGAACTAGAAATGGTCCGTGTGTGTAGGAAACACAGTTCTTTTGTTCTGAGCAAACTCACGTTTCCATCTGTATTAGAGACTCTAGAAAGCAAGAGCGTGCTTATTGCTCTAAAGCAGAGTGTGTTTCATGGATGAGAACTGTGCTGTGTGTTTCCAATCAGAAACGGAGTTAAATGCCAGGATCTGTGTCTTCCTACGAGAAAGAATTCGTTTCAGGTAAACACAGTCACTTTTCAGCTCAAACGAAGCTACATTGTTCATGAAGCTCACACGTATCTCGATCTTAACTGAAAAGCATTGCATGTTAGAGGCCCTATGGTTTGTATCAGTTTAAGATGCAGAGTTGAACTATATATGGTCCGTGTGTGTAGGAAACACAGTTCTTTTGTTTTGAGCACACTCATGTTTCCCTCTGTATTAGAGACTCTAGAAAGCAAGAGTGTGCTTCTTGCTCTAAAGCAGAGTGTCTTTCATGGATGGCAACTGTGCTGTGTGTTTCCAATCAGAAACGGAGTTAAATGCCAGGCTCTGTGTCTTCCTACAAGCAAGACTTCGTTTCAGGTAAACACAGTCACTTTTCATCTCAAAGGAAGCTACATTGTTCACGAAGCTCACAAGTTTTACGCTCTTAACTGAAAAGCATTGCATGTTAGAGGACCTGTGGTTTGTATCAGTTTCAGATGCAGAATTGAACTAGATATGGTCCGTGTGTGTAGGAGACACAGTTCTTTTGTTCAGAGCACACTCACGTTTCCCTCTGTATTAGAGACTCTAGAAAGCAAGAGCATGCTTCTTGCTCTAAAGCAGAGTGTGTTTCATGGATGAGAACTGTGGTGTGTGTTTCCAATCAGAAACGGAGTTAAATGCCAGGCTCTGTGTCTTCCCACCAGCAAACTTCGTGTCAGGTAAACGCAGTCACTTTTCAGCTTAAACGAAGCTAAATTGTTCACGAAGCTCACACGTTTTTTGCTCTTAACTGAAAAGCATTGCATATTAGAGGACCTGTGGTTTGTATCAGTTTCAGATGCAGAGTTGAACTAGATATGGTCCGTGTGTGTAGGAAACACAGTTCTTTTGTTCTGATCACACTCACGTTTCCCTCTGTATTAGAGACTCTAGAAAGCAAGAGTGTGCTTCATGCTCTAAAGCAGAGTGTGTTTCATGCATGAGAACTGTGCTGTATCTTTCTCTTCAGAAATGGAGTTAAATGCCAGGCTCAGTGTTTTCCTACAAGCAAGAATTTGTTTCAGGTAAACGCAGTCAATTTTCAGCACAAACGAAGCTACATTGTTCACGATGCTCACACGTTTCTCGCTCTTAACTGAAAAGCATTGGATGTTAGAGGACCTGTGGTTTGTATCAGTTTCAGAAACAGAGTTGAACTAGATATGGTACGTGTGTGTAGGAAACACAGTTCTTTTTTCTGAGCACATTCATGTTTCCGTCTGTATTAGAGACTCTAGAAAGCAAGAGTGTACTTCTTGCTGTAAAGCAGAGTGTGTTTCATGGATTAGAACTGTGCTGTGTGTTTCCAATCAGAAATGGAGTTAAATGCCAGGATCTGTGTCTTCCTACAAGCAAGACTTCGTTTCAGGTAAACACAGTCACTTTTCAGCTCAAACGAAGCTACATTGTTCTCAAAGCTCACATGTTTCTCGCTCTTAACTGAAAAGCATTTGATGTTAGAGGACCTGTGGTTTGCATCAGTTTCAGAAACAGAGTTGAACTAGATATGGTCCGTGTGTGTAGGAAACACAGTTCTTTTGTTCTGATCACACTCACGTTTCCCTCTGTATTAGAGACTCTAGAAAGCAAGAGTGTGCTTCTTGCTCTAAAGCAGAGTGTGTTTCATGCATGAGAACTGTGCAGTATCTTTCTCTTCAGAAACGGAGTTAAATGCCAGGCTCAGTGACTTCCTACAAGCAAGAATTTGTTTCAGGTAACGCAGTCAATTTTCAGCACAAAGGAAGCTACATTGTTCACGATGCTCACACGTTTCTCGCTCTTAACTGAAAAGCATTGGATGTTAGAGGACCTGTGGTTTGTATCAGTTTCAGAAACAGAGTTGAACTAGATATGGTACGTGTGTGTAGGAAACACAGTTCTTTTGTTTTGAGCACACTCATGTTTCCCTCTGTATTAGAGACTCTAGAAAGCAAGAGCGTGCTTCTTGCTCTAAAGCAGATTGTGCTTCATGGATGAGAACTATGCTGTGTGTTTCCAATCAGAAATGGAGTTAAATGCCTGGCTCTGTGTCTTCCTACCAGTAAGACTTCGTTTCAGGTAAACGAAGTCACTTTTCACCTCCAACGAAGCTACATTGTTCACGAAGCTCACACGTTTTTCGCTCTTAACTGAAAAGCATTGCATGTTAGAGGACCTGAGTTTTATATCAGTTTCAGATGAAGAGTTGAACTAGATATGGTCCGTGTGTGTAGGAGACACAGTTCTATTGATCTGAGGACACTCATGTTTCCCTCTGTCTTAGAGACTCTAGAAAGCAAGAGCGCGCTTCTTGCTCTAAAGCAGAGTGTGTTTCATGGATGAGAACTGTGCTGTGTGTTTCCAATCAGAAACGGAGTTAAATGCCAGGCTCTGTGTCTTCCTACAAGCAAGACTTCATTTCAGGTAAACACAGTCACATTTCAGCTCAAACGAAGCTACATTGTTCACAAAGCTCACACGTTTCTTGCTCTTAACTGAAAACCATTTGATGTTAGAGGACCTGTGGTTTGTATCAGTTTCAGAAACAGAGTTGAACTAGATATGGTCCGTGTGTGTAGGAAACACAGTTCTTTTGTTCTGAGCACACTCATGTTTCCCTCTGTATTATAGACTCTAGAAAGCAAGAGCGTGCTTCTTGCTCTAAAGCAGAGTGTGTTTCATGGATGACAACTGTGCTGTTTGTTTCCAATCAGAAACGGAGTTAAATGCCAGGATCTGTGTCTTCCTACCTGTAAGACGTCATTTCAGGTAAACGAAGTCACTTTTCACCTCAAACGAAGCTACATTGTTCACGAAGCTCACACGTTTTTCGCTCTTAACTGAAAAGCATTTGATGTTAGAGGACCTGTGTTTTGTATCAGTTTCAGATGCAGAGTTGAACTAGATATGGTCCGTGTGTGTAGGATACACAGTTTTATTGTTCTGAGCATACTCATGTTTCCCTCTGTATTAGAGACTCTAGAAAGCAAGAGCGTGCTTCTTGCTCTAAAGCAGAGTGTGTTTCATGGATGAGAACTGTGCTGTGTGTTTCCAATCAGAAACGGAGTTAAATGCCAGGCTCTTGTCTTCCTACAAGCAAGACTTCATTTCAGGTAAACACAGTCACTTTTCAGCTCTAACGAAGCTACATTGTTCACGAAGCTCACACGTATCTCGATCTTAACTGAAAAGCATTGCATGTAAGAGGACCTATGGTTTGTATCAGTTTCAGATGCAGAGTTGAACTAGAAATGGTCCGTGTGTGTAGGAAACACAGTTCTTTTGTTCTGAGCAAACTCACGTTTCCATCTGTATTAGAGACTCTAGAAAGCAAGAGCGTGCTTATTGCTCTAAAGCAGAGTGTGTTTCATGGATGAGAACTGTGCTGTGTGTTTCCAATCAGAAACGGAGTTAAATTCCAGGATCTGTGTCTTCCTACGAGAAAGAATTCGTTTCAGGTAAACACAGTCACTTTTCAGCTCAAACGAAGCTACATTGTTCACAAAGCTCACACGTTTCTTGCTCTTAACTGAAAACCATTTGATGTTAGAGGACCTGTGGTTTGTATCAGTTTCAGAAACAGAGTTGAACTAGATATGGTCCGTGTGTGTAGGAAACACAGTTCTTTTGTTCTGAGCACACTCATGTTTCCCTCTGTATTATAGACTCTAGAAAGCAAGAGCGTGCTTCTTGCTCTAAAGCAGAGTGTGTTTCATGGATGACAACTGTGCTGTTTGTTTCCAATCAGAAACGGAGTTAAATGCCAGGATCTGTGTCTTCCTACCTGTAAGACGTCATTTCAGGTAAACGAAGTCACTTTTCACCTCAAACGAAGCTACATTGTTCACGAAGCTCACACGTTTTTCGCTCTTAACTGAAAAGCATTTGATGTTAGAGGACCTGTGTTTTGTATCAGTTTCAGATGCAGAGTTGAACTAGATATGGTCCGTGTGTGTAGGATACACAGTTTTATTGTTCTGAGCATACTCATGTTTCCCTCTGTATTAGAGACTCTAGAAAGCAAGAGCGTGCTTCTTGCTCTAAAGCAGAGTGTGTTTCATGGATGAGAACTGTGCTGTGTGTTTCCAATCAGAAACGGAGTTAAATGCCAGGCTCTTGTCTTCCTACAAGCAAGACTTCATTTCAGGTAAACACAGTCACTTTTCAGCTCTAACGAAGCTACATTGTTCACGAAGCTCACACGTATCTCGATCTTAACTGAAAAGCATTGCATGTAAGAGGACCTATGGTTTGTATCAGTTTCAGATGCAGAGTTGAACTAGAAATGGTCCGTGTGTGTAGGAAACACAGTTCTTTTGTTCTGAGCAAACTCACGTTTCCATCTGTATTAGAGACTCTAGAAAGCAAGAGCGTGCTTATTGCTCTAAAGCAGAGTGTGTTTCATGGATGAGAACTGTGCTGTGTGTTTCCAATCAGAAACGGAGTTAAATTCCAGGATCTGTGTCTTCCTACGAGAAAGAATTCGTTTCAGGTAAACACAGTCACTTTTCAGCTCAAACGAAGCTACATTGTTCATGAAGCTCACACGTATCTCGATCTTAACTGAAAAGCATTGCATGTTAGAGGCCCTATGGTTTGTATCAGTTTAAGATGCAGAGTTGAACTATATATGGTCCGTGTGTGTAGGAAACACAGTTCTTTTGTTTTGAGCACACTCATGTTTCCCTCTGTATTAGAGACTCTAGAAAGCAAGAGTGTGCTTCTTGCTCTAAAGCAGAGTGTCTTTCATGGATGGCAACTGTGCTGTGTGTTTCCAATCAGAAACGGAGTTAAATGCCAGGCTCTGTGTCTTCCTACAAGCAAGACTTCGTTTCAGGTAAACACAGTCACTTTTCATCTCAAAGGAAGCTACATTGTTCACGAAGCTCACAAGTTTTACGCTCTTAACTGAAAAGCATTGCATGTTAGAGGACCTGTGGTTTGTATCAGTTTCAGATGTAGAATTGAACTAGATATGGTCCGTGTGTGTAGGAGACACAGTTCTTTTGTTCAGAGCACACTCACGTTTCCCTCTGTATTAGAGACTCTAGAAAGCAAGAGCATGCTTCTTGCTCTAAAGCAGAGTGTGTTTCATGGATGAGAACTGTGGTGTGTGTTTCCAATAAGAAACGGAGTTAAATGCCAGGCTCTGTGTCTTCCCACCAGCAAACTTCGTGTCAGGTAAACGCAGTCACTTTTCAGCTCAAACGAAGCTAAATTGTTCACGAAGCTCACACGTTTTTTGCTCTTAACTGAAAAGCATTGCATATTAGAGGACCTGTGGTTTGTATCAGTTTCAGATGCAGAGTTGAACTAGATATGGTCCGTGTGTGTAGGAAACACAGTTCTTTTGTTCTGATCACACTCACGTTTCCCTCTGTATTAGAGACTCTAGAAAGCAAGAGTGTGCTTCATGCTCTAAAGCAGAGTGTGTTTCATGCATGAGAACTGTGCTGTATCTTTCTCTTCAGAAACGGAGTTAAATGCCAGGCTCAGTGTTTTCCTACAAGCAAGAATTTGTTTCAGGTAAACGCAGTCAATTTTCAGCACAAACGAAGCTACATTGTTCACGATGCTCACACGTTTCTCGCTCTTAACTGAAAAGCATTGGATGTTAGAGGACCTGTGGTTTGTATCAGTTTCAGAAACAGAGTTGAACTTGATATGGTACGTGTGTGTAGGAAACACAGTTCATTTGTTCTGAGCACATTCATGTTTCCCTCTGTATTAGAGACTCTAGAAAGCAAGAGTGTGCTTCTTGCTGTAAAGCAGAGTGTGTTTCATGGATTAGAACTGTGCTGTGTGTTTCCAATCAGAAATGGAGTTAAATGCCAGGATCTGTGTCTTCCTACAAGCAAGACTTCGTTTCAGGTAAACACTGTCACTTTTCAGCTCAAACGAAGCTACATTGTTCTCGAAGCTCACACGTTTCTCGCTCTTAACTGAAAAGCATTTGAAGTTAGAGGAACTGTGGTTTGTATCAGTTTCAGAAACAGAGTTGAACTAGATATGGTCCGTGTGTGTAGGAAACATAGTTCTTTTGTTCTGAGCACACTCATGTTTCCCTCTGTATTTGAGACTCTAGAAAGAAAGAGTGTGCTTCTTGCTCTAAACCAGAGTGTCTTTCATGGATGACAACTGTGCTGTGTGTTTCCAATCAGAAACGGAGTTAAATGCCAGGATCTGTGTCTTCCTACAAGCAAGACTTCGTTTCAGGTAAACGCAGTCACTTTTCAGCTCAAAGGAAGCTACATTGTTCACGAAGTTCACACTTTTCTCGATCTTAACTGAAAAGCATTGCATGTTAGAGGACCTATGGTTTGTATCAGTTTCAGATGCAGAGTTGAACTAGATATGGTCCGTGTGTGTAGGAAACACAGTTATTTGGTTCTGAGCACACTCACGTTTCCCTCTGTATTAGAGACTCTAGAAAGCAAGAGCGTGCTTCTTGCTCTAAAGCAGATTGTGTTTCATGGATGAGAACTGTGCTGTGTGTTTCCAATCAGAAATGGAGTTAAATGCCAGGATCTGTGTCTTCCTACAAGCAAGACTTCGTTTCAGGTAAACACAGTCACTTTTCAGCTCAAACGAAGCTACATTGTTCTCAAAGCTCACACGTTTCTCGCTCTTAACTGAAAAGCATTTGATGTTAGAGGACCTGTGGTTTGTATCAGTTTCAGAAATAGAGTTGAACTAGATATGGTCCGTGTGTGTAGGAAACACAGTTCTTTTGTTCTGAGCACACTCATGTTTCCCTCTGTATTAGAGACTCTAGAAAGCAAGAGCATGCTTCTTGCTCTAAAGCAGAGTGTGTTTCATGGATGAGAACTGTGCTGTGTGTTTCCAATCAGAAACGGAGTTAAATGCCAGGCTCTTGTCTTCCTACAAGCAAGACTTCATTTCAGGTAAACACAGTCACTTTTCAGCTCTAACGAAGCTACATTGTTCACGAAGCTCACACGTATCTCGATCTTAACTGAAAAGCATTGCATGTAAGAGGACCTATGGTTTGTATCAGTTTCAGATGCAGAGTTGAACTAGAAATGGTCCGTGTGTGTAGGAAACACAGTTCTTTTGTTCTGAGCAAACTCACGTTTCCATCTGTATTAGAGACTCTAGAAAGCAAGAGCGTGCTTATTGCTCTAAAGCAGAGTGTGTTTCATGGATGAGAACTGTGCTGTGTGTTTCCAATCAGAAACGGAGTTAAATGCCAGGATCTGTGTCTTCCTACGAGAAAGAATTCGTTTCAGGTAAACACAGTCACTTTTCAGCTCAAACGAAGCTACATTGTTCATGAAGCTCACACGTATCTCGATCTTAACTGAAAAGCATTGCATGTTAGAGGCCCTATGGTTTGTATCAGTTTAAGATGCAGAGTTGAACTATATATGGTCCGTGTGTGTAGGAAACACAGTTCTTTTGTTTTGAGCACACTCATGTTTCCCTCTGTATTAGAGACTCTAGAAAGCAAGAGTGTGCTTCTTGCTCTAAAGCAGAGTGTCTTTCATGGATGGCAACTGTGCTGTGTGTTTCCAATCAGAAACGGAGTTAAATGCCAGGCTCTGTGTCTTCCTACAAGCAAGACTTCGTTTCAGGTAAACACAGTCACTTTTCATCTCAAAGGAAGCTACATTGTTCACGAAGCTCACAAGTTTTACGCTCTTAACTGAAAAGCATTGCATGTTAGAGGACCTGTGGTTTGTATCAGTTTCAGATGCAGAATTGAACTAGATATGGTCCGTGTGTGTAGGAGACACAGTTCTTTTGTTCAGAGCACACTCACGTTTCCCTCTGTATTAGAGACTCTAGAAAGCAAGAGCATGCTTCTTGCTCTAAAGCAGAGTGTGTTTCATGGATGAGAACTGTGGTGTGTGTTTCCAATCAGAAACGGAGTTAAATGCCAGGCTCTGTGTCTTCCCACCAGCAAACTTCGTGTCAGGTAAACGCAGTCACTTTTCAGCTCAAACGAAGCTAAATTGTTCACGAAGCTCACACGTTTTTTGCTCTTAACTGAAAAGCATTGCATATTAGAGGACCTGTGGTTTGTATCAGTTTCAGATGCAGAGTTGAACTAGATATGGTCCGTGTGTGTAGGAAACACAGTTCTTTTGTTCTGATCACACTCACGTTTCCCTCTGTATTAGAGACTCTAGAAAGCAAGAGTGTGCTTCATGCTCTAAAGCAGAGTGTGTTTCATGCATGAGAACTGTGCTGTATCTTTCTCTTCAGAAACGGAGTTAAATGCCAGGCTCAGTGTTTTCCTACAAGCAAGAATTTGTTTCAGGTAAACGCAGTCAATTTTCAGCACAAACGAAGCTACATTGTTCACGATGCTCACACGTTTCTCGCTCTTAACTGAAAAGCATTGGATGTTAGAGGACCTGTGGTTTGTATCAGTTTCAGAAACAGAGTTGAACTAGATATGGTACGTGTGTGTAGGAAACACAGTTCTTTTTTCTGAGCACATTCATGTTTCCGTCTGTATTAGAGACTCTAGAAAGCAAGAGTGTACTTCTTGCTGTAAAGCAGAATGTGTTTCATGGATTAGAACTGTGCTGTGTGTTTCCAATCAGAAATGGAGTTAAATGCCAGGATCTGTGTCTTCCTACAAGCAAGACTTCGTTTCAGGTAAACACAGTCACTTTTCAGCTCAAACGAAGCTACATTGTTCTCAAAGCTCACATGTTTCTCGCTCTTAACTGAAAAGCATTTGATGTTAGAGGACCTGTGGTTTGCATCAGTTTCAGAAACAGAGTTGAACTAGATATGGTCCGTGTGTGTAGGAAACACAGTTCTTTTGTTCTGATCACACTCACGTTTCCCTCTGTATTAGAGACTCTAGAAAGCAAGAGTGTGCTTCTTGCTCTAAAGCAGAGTGTGTTTCATGCATGAGAACTGTGCAGTATCTTTCTCTTCAGAAACGGAGTTAAATGCCAGGCTCAGTGACTTCCTACAAGCAAGAATTTGTTTCAGGTAACGCAGTCAATTTTCAGCACAAAGGAAGCTACATTGTTCACGATGCTCACACGTTTCTCGCTCTTAACTGAAAAGCATTGGATGTTAGAGGACCTGTGGTTTGTATCAGTTTCAGAAACAGAGTTGAACTAGATATGGTACGTGTGTGTAGGAAACACAGTTCTTTTGTTTTGAGCACACTCATGTTTCCCTCTGTATTAGAGACTCTAGAAAGCAAGAGCGTGCTTCTTGCTCTAAAGCAGATTGTGCTTCATGGATGAGAACTATGCTGTGTGTTTCCAATCAGAAATGGAGTTAAATGCCTGGCTCTGTGTCTTCCTACCAGTAAGACTTCGTTTCAGGTAAACGAAGTCACTTTTCACCTCCAACGAAGCTACATTGTTCACGAAGCTCACACGTTTTTCGCTCTTAACTGAAAAGCATTGCATGTTAGAGGACCTGAGTTTTATATCAGTTTCAGATGAAGAGTTGAACTAGATATGGTCCGTGTGTGTAGGAGACACAGTTCTATTGATCTGAGGACACTCATGTTTCCCTCTGTCTTAGAGACTCTAGAAAGCAAGAGCGCGCTTCTTGCTCTAAAGCAGAGTGTGTTTCATGGATGAGAACTGTGCTGTGTGTTTCCAATCAGAAACGGAGTTAAATGCCAGGCTCTGTGTCTTCCTACAAGCAAGACTTCATTTCAGGTAAACACAGTCACATTTCAGCTCAAACGAAGCTACATTGTTCACAAAGCTCACACGTTTCTTGCTCTTAACTGAAAACCATTTGATGTTAGAGGACCTGTGGTTTGTATCAGTTTCAGAAACAGAGTTGAACTAGATATGGTCCGTGTGTGTAGGAAACACAGTTCTTTTGTTCTGAGCACACTCATGTTTCCCTCTGTATTATAGACTCTAGAAAGCAAGAGCGTGCTTCTTGCTCTAAAGCAGAGTGTGTTTCATGGATGACAACTGTGCTGTTTGTTTCCAATCAGAAACGGAGTTAAATGCCAGGATCTGTGTCTTCCTACCTGTAAGACTTCATTTCAGGTAAACGAAGTCACTTTTCACCTCAAACGAAGCTACATTGTTCACGAAGCTCACACGTTTTTCGCTCTTAACTGAAAAGCATTTGATGTTAGAGGACCTGTGTTTTGTATCAGTTTCAGATGCAGAGTTGAACTAGATATGGTCCGTGTGTGTAGGATACACAGTTTTATTGTTCTGAGCATACTCATGTTTCCCTCTGTATTAGAGACTCTAGAAAGCAAGAGCGTGCTTCTTGCTCTAAAGCAGAGTGTGTTTCATGGATGAGAACTGTGCTGTGTGTTTCCAATCAGAAACGGAGTTAAATTCCAGGATCTGTGTCTTCCTACGAGAAAGAATTCGTTTCAGGTAAACACAGTCACTTTTCAGCTCAAACGAAGCTACATTGTTCATGAAGCTCACACGTATCTCGATCTTAACTGAAAAGCATTGCATGTTAGAGGCCCTATGGTTTGTATCAGTTTAAGATGCAGAGTTGAACTATATATGGTCCGTGTGTGTAGGAAACACAGTTCTTTTGTTTTGAGCACACTCATGTTTCCCTCTGTATTAGAGACTCTAGAAAGCAAGAGTGTGCTTCTTGCTCTAAAGCAGAGTGTCTTTCATGGATGGCAACTGTGCTGTGTGTTTCCAATCAGAAACGGAGTTAAATGCCAGGCTCTGTGTCTTCCTACAAGCAAGACTTCGTTTCAGGTAAACACAGTCACTTTTCATCTCAAAGGAAGCTACATTGTTCACGAAGCTCACAAGTTTTACGCTCTTAACTGAAAAGCATTGCATGTTAGAGGACCTGTGGTTTGTATCAGTTTCAGATGTAGAATTGAACTAGATATGGTCCGTGTGTGTAGGAGACACAGTTCTTTTGTTCAGAGCACACTCACGTTTCCCTCTGTATTAGAGACTCTAGAAAGCAAGAGCATGCTTCTTGCTCTAAAGCAGAGTGTGTTTCATGGATGAGAACTGTGGTGTGTGTTTCCAATAAGAAACAGAGTTAAATGCCAGGCTCTGTGTCTTCCCACCAGCAAACTTCGTGTCAGGTAAACGCAGTCACTTTTCAGCTCAAACGAAGCTAAATTGTTCACGAAGCTCACACGTTTTTTGCTCTTAACTGAAAAGCATTGCATATTAGAGGACCTGTGGTTTGTATCAGTTTCAGATGCAGAGTTGAACTAGATATGGTCCGTGTGTGTAGGAAACACAGTTCTTTTGTTCTGATCACACTCACGTTTCCCTCTGTATTAGAGACTCTAGAAAGCAAGAGTGTGCTTCATGCTCTAAAGCAGAGTGTGTTTCATGCATGAGAACTGTGCTGTATCTTTCTCTTCAGAAACGGAGTTAAATGCCAGGCTCAGTGTTTTCCTACAAGCAAGAATTTGTTTCAGGTAAACGCAGTCAATTTTCAGCACAAACGAAGCTACATTGTTCACGATGCTCACACGTTTCTCGCTCTTAACTGAAAAGCATTGGATGTTAGAGGACCTGTGGTTTGTATCAGTTTCAGAAACAGAGTTGAACTTGATATGGTACGTGTGTGTAGGAAACACAGTTCATTTGTTCTGAGCACATTCATGTTTCCCTCTGTATTAGAGACTCTAGAAAGCAAGAGTGTGCTTCTTGCTGTAAAGCAGAGTGTGTTTCATGGATTAGAACTGTGCTGTGTGTTTCCAATCAGAAATGGAGTTAAATGCCAGGATCTGTGTCTTCCTACAAGCAAGACTTCGTTTCAGGTAAACACTGTCACTTTTCAGCTCAAACGAAGCTACATTGTTCTCGAAGCTCACACGTTTCTCGCTCTTAACTGAAAAGCATTTGAAGTTAGAGGAACTGTGGTTTGTATCAGTTTCAGAAACAGAGTTGAACTAGATATGGTCCGTGTGTGTAGGAAACATAGTTCTTTTGTTCTGAGCACACTCATGTTTCCCTCTGTATTTGAGACTCTAGAAAGAAAGAGTGTGCTTCTTGCTCTAAACCAGAGTGTCTTTCATGGATGACAACTGTGCTGTGTGTTTCCAATCAGAAACGGAGTTAAATGCCAGGATCTGTGTCTTCCTACAAGCAAGACTTCGTTTCAGGTAAACGCAGTCACTTTTCAGCTCAAAGGAAGCTACATTGTTCACGAAGTTCACACTTTTCTCGATCTTAACTGAAAAGCATTGCATGTTAGAGGACCTATGGTTTGTATCAGTTTCAGATGCAGAGTTGAACTAGATATGGTCCGTGTGTGTAGGAAACACAGTTATTTGGTTCTGAGCACACTCACGTTTCCCTCTGTATTAGAGACTCTAGAAAGCAAGAGCGTGCTTCTTGCTCTAAAGCAGATTGTGTTTCATGGATGAGAACTGTGCTGTGTGTTTCCAATCAGAAATGGAGTTAAATGCCAGGATCTGTGTCTTCCTACAAGCAAGACTTCGTTTCAGGTAAACACAGTCACTCTTCAGCTCAAACGAAGCTACATTGTTCTCAAAGCTCACACGTTTCTCGCTCTTAACTGAAAAGCATTTGATGTTAGAGGACCTGTGGTTTGTATCAGTTTCAGAAATAGAGTTGAACTAGATATGGTCCGTGTGTGTAGGAAACACAGTTCTTTTGTTCTGAGCACACTCATGTTTCCCTCTGTATTAGAGACTCTAGAAAGCAAGAGCATGCTTCTTGCTCTAAAGCAGAGTGTGTTTCATGGATGACAACTGTGCTGTGTGTTTCCAATCAGAAACGGAGTTAAATGCCAGGATCTGTGTCTTCCTACAAGCAAGACTTCGTTTCAGGTAAACGCAGTCACTTTTCAGCTCAAAGGAAGCTACATTGTTCACGAAGTTCACACTTTTCTCGATCTTAACTGAAAAGCATTGCATGTTAGAGGCCCTATGGTTTGTATCAGTTTAAGATGCAGAGTTGAAGTATATATGGTCCGTGTGTGTAGGAAACACAGTTCTTTTGCTTTGAGCACACTCATGTTTCCCTCTGTATTAGAGACTCTAGAAAGCAAGAGTGTGCTTCTTGCTCTAAAGCAGAGTGTCTTTCATGGATGGCAACTGTGCTGTGTGTTTCCAATCAGAAACGGAGTTAAATGCCAGGCTCTGTGTCTTCCTACAAGCAAGACTTCGTTTCAGGTAAACACAGTCACTTTTCATCTAAAGGAAGCTACATTGTTCACGAAGCTCACAAGTTTTACGCTCTTAACTGAAAAGCATTGCATGTTAGAGGACCTGTGGTTTGTATCAGTTTCAGATGCAGAATTGAACTAGATATGGTCCGTGTGTGTATGAGACACAGTTCTTTTGTTCAGAGCACACTCACGTTTCCCTCTGTATTAGAGACTCTAGAAAGCAAGAGCATGCTTCTTGCTCTAAAGCAGAGTGTGTTTCATGGATGAGAACTGTGGTGTGTGTTTCCAATCAGAAACGGAGTTAAATGCCAGGCTCTGTGTCTTCGCACCAGCAAACTTCGTGTCAGGTAAACGCAGTCACTTTTCAGCTCAAACGAAGCTAAATTGTTCACGAAGCTCACACGTTTTTTGCTCTTAACTGAAAAGCATTGCATATTAGAGGACCTGTGGTTTGTATCAGTTTCAGATGCAGAGTTGAACTAGATATGGTCCGTGTGTGTAGGAAACACAGTTCTTTTGTTCTGATCACACTCACGTTTCCCTCTGTATTAGAGACTCTAGAAAGCAAGAGTGTGCTTCATGCTCTAAAGCAGAGTGTGTTTCATGCATGAGAACTGTGCTGTATCTTTCTCTTCAGAAACGGAGTTAAATGCCAGGCTCAGTGTTTTCCTACAAGCAAGAATTTGTTTCAGGTAAACGCAGTCAATTTTCAGCACAAACGAAGCTACATTGTTCACGATGCTCACACGTTTCTCGCTCTTAACTGAAAAGCATTGGATGTTAGAGGACCTGTGGTTTGTATCAGTTTCAGAAACAGAGTTGAACTTGATATGGTACGTGTGTGTAGGAAACACAGTTCATTTGTTCTGAGCACATTCATGTTTCCCTCTGTATTAGAGACTCTAGAAAGCAAGAGTGTGCTTCTTGCTGTAAAGCAGAGTGTGTTTCATGGATTAGAACTGTGCTGTGTGTTTCCAATCAGAAATGGAGTTAAATGCCAGGATCTGTGTCTTCCTACAAGCAAGACTTCGTTTCAGGTAAACACTGTCACTTTTCAGCTCAAACGAAGCTACATTGTTCTCGAAGCTCACACGTTTCTCGCTCTTAACTGAAAAGCATTTGAAGTTAGAGGAACTGTGGTTTGTATCAGTTTCAGAAACAGAGTTGAACTAGATATGGTCCGTGTGTGTAGGAAACATAGTTCTTTTGTTCTGAGCACACTCATGTTTCCCTCTGTATTTGAGACTCTAGAAAGAGAGTGTGCTTCTTGCTCTAAACCAGAGTGTCTTTCATGGATGACAACTGTGCTGTGTGTTTCCAATCAGAAACGGAGTTAAATGCCAGGATCTGTGTCTTCCTACAAGCAAGACTTCGTTTCAGGTAAACGCAGTCACTTTTCAGCTCAAAGGAAGCTACATTGTTCACGAAGTTCACACTTTTCTCGATCTTAACTGAAAAGCATTGCATGTTAGAGGACCTATGGTTTGTATCAGTTTCAGATGCAGAGTTGAACTAGATATGGTCCGTGTGTGTAGGAAACACAGTTATTTGGTTCTGAGCACATTCATGTTTCCCTCTGTATTAGAGACTCTAGAAAGCAAGAGCGTGCTTCTTGCTCTAAAGCAGATTGTGTTTCATGGATGAGAACTGTGCTGTGTGTTTCCAATCAGAAATGGAGTTAAATGCCAGGATCTGTGTCTTCCTACAAGCAAGACTTCGTTTCAGGTAAACACAGTCACTTTTCAGCTCAAACAAAGCTACATTGTTCTCAAAGCTCACATGTTTCTCGCTCTTAACTGAAAAGCATTTGATGTTAGAGGACCTGTGGTTTGCATCAGTTTCAGAAACAGAGTTGAACTAGATATGGTCCGTGTGTGTAGGAAACACAGTTCTTTTGTTCTGATCACACTCACGTTTCCCTCTGTATTAGAGACTCTAGAAAGCAAGAGTGTGCTTCTTGCTCTAAAGCAGAGTGTGTTTCATGCATGAGAACTGTGCTGTATCTTTCTCTTCAGAAACGGAGTTAAATGCCAGGCTCAGTGACTTCCTACAAGCAAGAATTTGTTTCAGGTAAACGCAGTCAATTTTCAGCACAAATGAAGCTACATTGTTCACGATGCTCACACGTTTCTCGCTCTTAACTGAAAAGCATTGGATGTTAGAGGACCTGTGGTTTGTATCCGTTTCAGAAACAGAGTTGAACTAGATATGGTACGTGTGTGTAGGAAACACAGTTCTTTTGTTTTGAGCACACTCATGTTTCCCTCTGTATTAGAGACTCTAGAAAGCAAGAGCGTGCTTCTTGCTCTAAAGCAGATTGTGCTTCATGGATGAGAACTATGCTGTGTGTTTCCAATCAGAAATGGAGTTAAATGCCTGGCTCTGTGTCTTCCTACCAGTAAGACTTCGTTTCAGGTAAACGAAGTCACTTTTCACCTCCAACGAAGCTACATTGTTCACGAAGCTCACACGTTTTTCGCTCTTAACTGAAAAGCATTGCATGTTAGAGGACCTGAGTTTTGTATCAGTTTCAGATGAAGAGTTGAACTAGATATGGTCCGTGTGTGTAGGAGACACAGTTCTATTGATCTGAGGACACTCATGTTTCCTTCTGTCTTAGAGACTCTAGAAAGCAAGAGCGCGCTTCTTGCTCTAAAGCAGAGTGTGTTTCATGGATGAGAACTGTGCTGTGTGTTTCCAATCAGAAACGGAGTTAAATGCCAGGCTCTGTGTCTTCCTACAAGCAAGACTTCATTTCAGGTAAACACAGTCACATTTCAGCTCAAACGAAGCTACATTGTTCACGAAGCTCACACGTTTCTTGCTCTTAACTGAAAACCATTTGATGTTAGAGGACCTGTGGTTTGTATCAGTTTCAGAAACAGAGTTGAACTAGATATGGTCCGTGTGTGTAGGAAACACAGTTCTTTTGTTCTGAGCACACTCATGTTTCCCTCTGTATTATAGACTCTAGAAAGCAAGAGCGTGCTTCTTGCTCTAAAGCAGAGTGTGTTTCATGGATGACAACTGTGCTGTGTGTTTCCAATCAGAAACGGAGTTAAATGCCAGGATCTGTGTCTTCCTACCTGTAAGACTTCGTTTCAGGTAAACGAAGTCACTTTTCACCTCAAACGAAGCTACATTGTTCACGAAGCTCACACGTTTTTCGCTCTTAACTGAAAAGCATTTGATGTTAGAGGACCTGTGTTTTGTATCAGTTTCAGATGCAGAGTTGAACTAGATATGGTCCGTGTGTGTAGGATACACAGTTTTATTGTTCTGAGCATACTCATGTTTCCCTCTGTATTAGAGACTCTAGAAAGCAAGAGCGTGCTTCTTGCTCTAAAGCAGAGTGTGTTTCATGGATGAGAACTGTGCTGTGTGTTTCCAATCAGAAACGGAGTTAAATGCCAGGCTCTTGTCTTCCTACAAGCAAGACTTCATTTCAGGTAAACACAGTCACTTTTCAGCTCTAACGAAGCTACATTGTTCACGAAGCTCACACGTATCTCGATCTTAACTGAAAAGCATTGCATGTAAGAGGACCTATGGTTTGTATCAGTTTCAGATGCAGAGTTGAACTATATATGGTCCGTGTGTGTAGGAAACACAGTTCTTTTGTTTTGAGCACACTCATGTTTCCCTCTGTATTAGAGACTCTAGAAAGCAAGAGTGTGCTTCTTGCTCTAAAGCAGAGTGTCTTTCATGGATGGCAACTGTGCTGTGTGTTTCCAATCAGAAACGGAGTTAAATGCCAGGCTCTGTGTCTTCCTACAAGCAAGACTTCGTTTCAGGTAAACACAGTCACTTTTCATCTCAAAGGAAGCTACATTGTTCATGAAGCTCACACGTATCTCGATCTTAACTGAAAAGCATTGCATGTTAGAGGCCCTATGGTTTGTATCAGTTTAAGATGCAGAGTTGAACTATATATGGTCCGTGTGTGTAGGAAACACAGTTCTTTTGTTTTGAGCACACTCATGTTTCCCTCTGTATTAGAGATTCTAGAAAGCAAGAGTGTGCTTCTTGCTCTAAAGCAGAGTGTCTTTCATGGATGGCAACTGTGCTGTGTGTTTCCAATCAGAAACGGAGTTAAATGCCAGGCTCTGTGTCTTCCTACAAGCAAGACTTCGTTTCAGGTAAACACAGTCACTTTTCATCTCAAAGGAAGCTACATTGTTCACGAAGCTCACAAGTTTTACGCTCTTAACTGAAAAGCATTGCATGTTAGAGGACCTGTGGTTTGTATCAGTTTCAGATGCAGAATTGAACTAGATATGGTCCGTGTGTGTAGGAGACACAGTTCTTTTGTTCAGAGCACACTCACGTTTCCCTCTGTATTAGAGACTCTAGAAAGCAAGAGCATGCTTCTTGCTCTAAAGCAGAGTGTGTTTCATGGATGAGAACTGTGGTGTGTGTTTCCAATCAGAAACGGAGTTAAATGCCAGGCTCTGTGTCTTCCTACCAGCAAACTTCGTTTCAGGTAAACGCAGTCACTATTGAGCACAAACGAAGCTACATTGTTCACGATGCTCACACGTTTCTCGCTCTTAACTGAAAAGCATTGGATGTTAGAGGACCTGTGGTTTGTATCAGTTTCAGAAACAGAGTTGAACTTGATATGGTACGTGTGTGTAGGAAACACAGTTCATTTGTTCTGAGCACATTCATGTTTCCCTCTGTATTAGAGACTCTAGAAAGCAAGAGTGTGCTTCTTGCTGTAAAGCAGAGTGTGTTTCATGGATTAGAACTGTGCTGTGTGTTTCCAATCAGAAATGGAGTTAAATGCCAGGATCTGTGTCTTCCTACAAGCAAGACTTCGTTTCAGGTAAACACTGTCACTTTTCAGCTCAAACGAAGCTACATTGTTCTCGAAGCTCACACGTTTCTCGCTCTTAACTGAAAAGCATTTGAAGTTAGAGGAACTGTGGTTTGTATCAGTTTCAGAAACAGAGTTGAACTAGATATGGTCCGTGTGTGTAGGAAACATAGTTCTTTTGTTCTGAGCACACTCATGTTTCCCTCTGTATTTGAGACTCTAGAAAGAAAGAGTGTGCTTCTTGCTCTAAACCAGAGTGTCTTTCATGGATGACAACTGTGCTGTGTGTTTCCAATCAGAAACGGAGTTAAATGCCAGGATCTGTGTCTTCCTACAAGCAAGACTTCGTTTCAGGTAAACGCAGTCACTTTTCAGCTCAAAGGAAGCTACATTGTTCACGAAGTTCACACTTTTCTCGATCTTAACTGAAAAGCATTGCATGTTAGAGGACCTATGGTTTGTATCAGTTTCAGATGCAGAGTTGAACTAGATATGGTCCGTGTGTGTAGGAAACACAGTTATTTGGTTCTGAGCACACTCACGTTTCCCTCTGTATTAGAGACTCTAGAAAGCAAGAGCGTGCTTCTTGCTCTAAAGCAGATTGTGTTTCATGGATGAGAACTGTGCTGTGTGTTTCCAATCAGAAATGGAGTTAAATGCCAGGATCTGTGTCTTCCTACAAGCAAGACTTCGTTTCAGGTAAACACAGTCACTCTTCAGCTCAAACGAAGCTACATTGTTCTCAAAGCTCACACGTTTCTCGCTCTTAACTGAAAAGCATTTGATGTTAGAGGACCTGTGGTTTGTATCAGTTTCAGAAATAGAGTTGAACTAGATATGGTCCGTGTGTGTAGGAAACACAGTTCTTTTGTTCTGAGCACACTCATGTTTCCCTCTGTATTAGAGACTCTAGAAAGCAAGAGCATGCTTCTTGCTCTAAAGCAGAGTGTGTTTCATGGATGACAACTGTGCTGTGTGTTTCCAATCAGAAACGGAGTTAAATGCCAGGATCTGTGTCTTCCTACAAGCAAGACTTCGTTTCAGGTAAACGCAGTCACTTTTCAGCTCAAAGGAAGCTACATTGTTCACGAAGTTCACACTTTTCTCAATCTTAACTGAAAAGCATTGCATGTTAGAGGCCCTATGGTTTGTATCAGTTTAAGATGCAGAGTTGAACTATATATGGTCCGTGTGTGTAGGAAACACAGTTCTTTTGTTTTGAGCACACTCATGTTTGGCTCTGTATTAGAGACTCTAGAAAGCAAGAGTGTGCTTCTTGCTCTAAAGCAGAGTGTCTTTCATGGATGGCAACTGTGCTGTGTGTTTCCAATCAGAAACGGAGTTAAATGCCAGGCTCTGTGTCTTCCTACAAGCAAGACTTCGTTTCAGGTAAACACAGTCACTTTTCATCTCAAAGGAAGCTACATTGTTCACGAAGCTCACAAGTTTTACGCTCTTAACTGAAAAGCATTGCATGTTAGAGGACCTGTGGTTTGTATCAGTTTCATATGCAGAATTGAACTAGATATGGTCCGTGTGTGTAGGAGACACAGTTCTTTTGTTCAGAGCACACTCACGTTTCCCTCTGTATTAGAGACTCTAGAAAGCAAGAGCATGCTTCTTGCTCTAAAGCAAAGTGTGTTTCATGGATGAGAACTGTGGTGTGTGTTTCCAATCAGAAACGGAGTTAAATGCCAGGCTCTGTGTCTTCCCACCAGCAAACTTCGTGTCAGGTAAACGCAGTCACTTTTCAGCTCAAACGAAGCTAAATTGTTCACGAAGCTCACACGTTTTTTGCTCTTAACTGAAAAGCATTGCATATTAGAGGACCTGTGGTTTGTATCAGTTTCAGATGCAGTGTTGAACTAGATATGGTCCGTGTGTGTAGGAAACACAGTTCTTTTGTTCTGATCACACTCACGTTTCCCTCTGTATTAGAGACTCTAGAAAGCAAGAGTGTGCTTCATGCTCTAAAGCAGAGTGTGTTTCATGCATGAGAACTGTGCTGTATCTTTCTCTTCAGAAACGGAGTTAAATGCCAGGCTCAGTGTTTTCCTACAAGCAAGAATTTGTTTCAGGTAAACGCAGTCAATTTTCAGCACAAATGAAGCTACATTGTTCACGATGCTCACACGTTTCTCGCTCTTAACTGAAAAGCATTGGATGTTAGAGGACCTGTGGTTTGTATCAGTTTCAGAAACAGAGTTGAACTTGATATGGTACGTGTGTGTATGAAACACAGTTCATTTGTTCTGAGCACATTCATGTTTCCCTCTGTATTAGAGACTCTAGAAAGCAAGAGTGTGCTTCTTGCTGTAAAGCAGAGTGTGTTTCATGGATTAGAACTGTGCTGTGTGTTTCCAATCAGAAATGGAGTTAAATGCCAGGATCTGTGTCTTCCTACAAGCAAGACTTCTTTTCAGGTAAACACTGTCACTTTTCAGCTCAAACGAAGCTACATTGTTCTCGAAGCTCACACGTTTCTCGCTCTTAACTGAAAAGATTTGAAGTTAGAGGAACTGTGGTTTGTATCAGTTTCAGAAACAGAGTTGAACTAGATATGGTCCGTGTGTGTAGGAAACATAGTTCTTTTGTTCTGAGCACACTCATGTTTCCCTCTGTATTTGAGACTCTAGAAAGAAAGAGTGTGCTTCTTGCTCTAAACCAGAGTGTCTTTCATGGATGACAACTGTGCTGTGTGTTTCCAATCAGAAACGGAGTTAAATGCCAGGATCTGTGTCTTCCTACAAGCAAGACTTCGTTTCAGGTAAACGCAGTCACTTTTCAGCTCAAAGGAAGCTACATTGTTCACGAAGTTCACACTTTTCTCGATCTTAACTGAAAAGCATTGCATGTTAGAGGACCTATGGTTTGTATCAGTTTCAGATGCAGAGTTGAACTAGATATGGTCCGTGTGTGTAGGAAACACAGTTATTTGGTTCTGAGCACACTCACGTTTCCCTCTGTATTAGAGACTCTAGAAAGCAAGAGCGTGCTTCTTGCTCTAAAGCAGATTGTGTTTCATGGATGAGAACTGTGCTGTGTGTTTCCAATCAGAAATGGAGTTAAATGCCAGGATCTGTGTCTTCCTACAAGCAAGACTTCGTTTCAGGTAAACACAGTCACTTTTCAGCTCAAACGAAGCTACATTGTTCTCAAAGCTCACAAGTTTCTCGCTCTTAACTGAAAAGCATTTGATGTTAGAGGACCTGTGGTTTCTATCAGTTTCAGAAATAGAGTTGAACTAGATATGGTCCGTGTGTGTAGGAAACACAGTTCTTTTGTTCTGAGCACACTCATGTTTCCCTCTGTATTAGAGACTCTAGAAAGCAAGAGCATGCTTCTTGCTCTAAAGCAGAGTGTGTTTCATGGATGACAACTGTGCTGTGTGTTTCCAATCAGAAACGGAGTTAAATGCCAGGATCTGTGTCTTCCTACAAGCAAGACTTCGTTTCAGGTAAACGCAGTCACTTTTCAGCTCAAAGGAAGCTACATTGTTCACGAAGTTCACACTTTTCTCGATCTTAACTGAAAAGCATTGCATGTTAGAGGACCTATGGTTTGTATCAGTTTCAGATGCAGAGTTGAACTAGATATGGTCCGTGTGTGTAGGAAACACAGTTATTTGGTTCTGAGCACACTAACGTTTCCCTCTGTATTAGAGACTCTAGAAAGCAAGAGCGTGCCTCTTGCTCTAAAGCAGATTGTGTTTCATGGATGAGAACTGTGCTGTGTGTTTCCAATCAGAAATGGAGTTAAATGCCAGGCTCTGTGTCTTCCTACCAGTAAGACTTCGTTTCAGGTAAACGAAGTCACTTTTCACCTCAAACGAAGCTACATTGTTCACGAAGCTCACACGTTTCTCGCTCTTAACTGAAAAGCATTTGATGTTAGAGGACCTGTGGTTTGTATCAGTATCAGAAATAGAGTTGAACTAGATATGGTCCGTGTGTGTAGGAAACACAGTTCTTTTGTTCTGAGCACAATCATGTTTCCCTCTGTATTAGAGACTCTAGAAAGCAAGAGCGTGCTTCTTGCTCTAAAGCAAAGTGTGTTTCATGGATGACTACTGTGCTGTGTGTTTCCAATCAGAAACGGAGTTAAATGCCAGGATCTGTGTCTTCCTACCTGTAAGACTTCGTTTCAGGTAAACGAAGTCACTTTTCACCTCAAACGAAGCTACATTGTTCACGAAGCTCACACGTTTTTCGCTCTTAACTGAAAAGCATTTGATGTTAGAGGACCTGTGTTTTGTATCAGTTTCAGATGCAGAGTTGAACTAGATATGGTCCCTGTGTGTAGGAAACACAGTTCTTTTGTTCTGAGCACACTCATGTTTCCCTCTGTATTAGAGACTCTAGAAAGCAAGAGCGTGCTTCTTGCTCTAAAGCAGAGTATGTTTCATGGATGAGAACTGTGCTGTGTGTTTCCAATCAGAAACGGAGTTAAATGCCAGGATCTGTGTCTTCCTACAAGCAAGACTTCGTTTCAGGTAAACGAAGTCACTTTTCACCTCAAACGAAGCTACATTGTTCACGAAGCTCACACGTATCTCGATCTGAACTGAAAAGCATTGCATGTTAGAGGACCTATGGTTTGTATCAGTTTCAGATGCAGAGTTGAACTAGATATGCTCCGTGTGTGTAGGAAACACAGTTCTTTTGTTCTGAGCACACACATGTTTCCCTCTGTATTATAGACTCTAGAAAGCAAGAGCGTGCTTCTTGGTCTAAAGCAGAGTGTGTTTCATGGATTAGAACTGTGCTGTGTGTTTCCAATCAGAAACGGAGTTAAATGCCAGGATCTGTGTCTTCCCACAAGCAAGACTTCGTTTCAGGTAAACACAGTCACTTTTCAGCTCAAACGAAGCTACATTGTTCTCGAAGCTCACACGTTTCTCTCTCTTAACTGAAAAGCATTTGATGTTAGAGGTCCTGTGGTTTGTATCAGTTTCAGAAACAGAGTTGAACTAGATATGGTCCGTGTGTGTAGGAAACACAGTTCTTTTGTTCTGAGCACACTCATGTTTCCCTCTGTATTAGAGACTCTAGAAAGCAAGAGCGTGCTTCTTGCTCTAAACCAGAGTGTCTTTCATGGATGACAACTGTGCTGTGTGTTTCCAATCAGATACGGAGTTAAATGCCAGGCTCTGTGTCTTCCTACAAGCAAGACTTCGTTACAGGTAAACGCAGTCACTTTTCAGCTCATAGGAAGCTACATTGTTCAGGAAGCTCACACGTATCTCGATATTAACTGAAAAGCATTGCATGTTAGAGGACCTGTTGTTTGTATCAGTTTCAGATGCAGAGTTAAACTAGATATGGTCCGTGTGTGTAGGAGACACAGTTCTTTTTTCAGAGCACAATCACGTTTCCCTCTGTATTAGAGACTCTAGAAAGCAAGAGCGTGCTTCTTTCTCTAAAGCAGAGTGTGTTTCATGGATGAGAACTGTGCTCTGTGTTTCCAATCAGAAACGGAGTTAAATGCCAGGCTCTGTGTCTTCCTACCAGCAAACTTCGTGTCAGGTAAACGCAGTCACTTTTCAGCTCAAACGAAGCTACATTGTTCACGAAGCTCACAGGTTTTTCGCTCTTAACTAAAAAGCATTGCATGTTAGAGGCCCTGTGGTTTGTATCAGTTTCAGATGCAGAGTTGAACAAGATATGGTCCCTGTGTGTAGGAACACAGGTCTTTCGTTCTGAGCACACTAACGTTTTCCTCTGCATTAGAGAATCTAGAAAGCAAGAGCGTGCTTCTTGCTCTAAAGCAGAGTGTGTTTCATGCATGAGAACTGTGCTGTGTGTTTCCAATCAGAAACGGAGTTAAATGCCAGGCTCTGTGTCTTCCTACATGCAAGACTTCATTTCAGGTAAACACAGTCACTTTTCAGCTCAAACGAAGCTACATTGTTCATGAAGCTCACACGTATCTCGATCTTAACTGAAAAGCATTGCATGTTAGAGGACCTATGGTTTGTATCAGTTTCAGATGCAGAGTTGAACTAGATATGATCCATGTGTGTAGGAGACACAGTTCTATTGTTCTGAGCATACTCATGTTTCCCTCTGTATTAGAGACTCTAGAAAGCAAGAGCGTGCTTCTTGCTCTAAAGTAGAGTGTGTTTCATGGATGAGAACTGTGCTGTGTGTTTCCAATCAGAAACGGAGTTAAATGCCAGGCTCAGTGTCTTCCTACAAGCAAGAATTTGTTTCAGGTAAACGTAGTCAATTTTCAGCACAAAGGAAGCTACATTGTTCACGACGCTCACACGTTTCTCGTTCTTAACTGAAAAGCATTGGATGTTAGAGGACCTTTGGTTTGTATCAGTTTCAGAAACAGAGTTGAACTAGATATGGTACGTGTGTGTAGGAAACACAGTTCTTTTTTCTGAGCACATTCATGTTTCCGTCTGTATTAGAGACTCAAGAAAGCAAGAGCGTGCTTCTTGCTCTAAAGCAGAGTGTGTTTCATGGATTAGAACTGTGCTGTGTGTTTCCAATCAGAAACGGAGTTAAATGCCAGGCTCTGTGTCTTCCTACAAGCAAGACTTCATTTCAGGTAAACGCAGTCAATTTTCAGCACAAACGAAGCTACATTGTTCACGATGCTCACACATTTCTCGCTCATAACTCAAAAGCATTGGATGTTAGAGCAACTGTGGTTTGTATCAGTTTCATAAACAGAGTTGAACTTGATATGGTACGTGTGTGTAGGAAACACAGTTCGTTTGTTCTGAGCACATTCATGTTTACCTCTGTATTAGAGACTCTAGAAACCAAGAGCGTGCTTCTTGGTCTAAAGCAGAGTGTGTTTCATGGATTAGAACTGTGCTGTGTGTTTCCAATCAAAATGGAGTTAAATGCCAGGCTCTGTGTCTTCCTACAAGCAAGACTTCGTTTCAGGTAAACACAGTCACTTTTCAGCTCAAACGAAGCTACATTGTTCTCAAAGCTCACACGTTTCTTGCTCTTAAGTGAAAAGCATTTGATGTTAGAGGACCTGTGGTTTGTATCAGTTTCAGAAACAGAGTTGAACTAGATATGGTCCGTGTGTGTAGGAAACACAGTTCTTTTGTTCTGAGCACACTCATGTTTCCCTCTGTATTAGAGACTCTAGAAAGCAAGAGCGTGCTTCTTGCTCTAAAGCAGAGTGTGTTTCATGGATGAGAACTGTGCTGTGTGTTTCCCATCAGAAATGGAATTAAATGCCAGGCTCTGTGTCTTCCTACAAGCAAGACATCATTTCAGGTAAACACAGTCACTTTTCAGCTCAAACGAAGCTACATTGTTCACGAAGCTCACACGTATCTCGATCTTAACTGAAAAGCATTGCATGTTAGAGGACCTATGGTTTGTATCAGTTTCAGATGCAGAGGTGAACTATATATGGTCCGTGTGTGTAGGAAACACAGTTCTTTTGTTCTGAGCACACTCATGTTTCCCTCTGTATTAGAGACTCTAGAAAGCAAGAGCGTGCTTCTTGCTCTAAAGCAGAGTGTGTTTCATGGATGAGAACTGTGCTGTGTGTTTCCAATCAGAAACGGAGTTAAATGCCAGGCTCTGTGTCTTCCTACCAGCAAACTTCGTGTCAGGTAAACGCAGTCACTTTTCAGCTCAAACGAAGCTACATTGTTCACGAAGCTCACAGGTTTTTCGCTCTTAACTGAAAAGCATTGCATGTTAGAGGCCCTGTGGTTTGTATCAGTTTCAGATGCAGAGTTGAACTAGATATGGTCCCTGTGTGTAGGAACACAGATCTTTCGTTCTGAGCACACTAACGTTTTCCTCTGCATTAGAAAATCTAGAAAGCAAGAGCGTGCTTCTTGCTCTAAAGCAGAGTGTGTTTCATGCATGAGAACTGTGCTGTGTGTTTCCCATCAGAAACGGAGTTAAATGCCAGGCTCTGTGTCTTCCTACATGCAAGACATCATTTCAGGTAAACACAGTCACTTTTCAGCTCAAACGAAGCTACATAGTTCACGAAGCTCACACGTATCTCGATCTAAACTGAAAAGCATTGCATGTTAGAGGACCTATGGTTTGTATCAGTTTCAGATGCAGAGGTGAACTACATATGGTCCGTGTGTGTAGGAAACACAGTTCTTTTGTTCTGAGCACACTCATGTTTCCCTCTGTATTAGAGACTCTAGAAAGCAAGAGCGCGCTTCTTGGTCTAAAGCAGAGTGTGTTTCATGGATTAGAACTGTGCTGTGTGTTTCCAATCAGAAGCAGAGTTAAATGCCAGGCTCTGTGTCTTCCTACCAGCAAACTTCGTGTCAGGTAAACGCAGTCACTTTTCAGCTCAAACGAAGCTACATTGTTCTCAAAGCTCACAAGTTTCTCGCTCTTAACTGAAAAGCATTTGATGTTAGAGGACCTGTGGTTTCTATCAGTTTCAGAAACAGAGTTGAACTAGATATGGTCCGTGTGTGTAGGAAACATAGTTCTTTTGTTCTGAGCACACTCATGTTTCCCTCTGTATTTGAGACTCTAGAAAGAAAGAGTGTGCTTCTTGCTCTAAACCAGAGTGTCTTTCATGGATGACAACTGTGCTGTGTGTTTCCAATCAGAAACGGAGTTAAATGCCAGGATCTGTGTCTTCCTACAAGCAAGACTTCGTTTCAGGTAAACGCAGTCACTTTTCAGCTCAAAGGAAGCTACATTGTTCACGAAGTTCACACTTTTCTCGACCTTAACTGAAAAGCATTGCATGTTAGAGGACCTTTGGTTTGTATCAGTTTCAGATGCAGAGTTGAACTAGATATGGTCCGTGTGTGTAGGAAACACAGTTATTTGGTTCTGAGCACACTCACGTTTCCCTCTGTATTAGAGACTCTAGAAAGCAAGAGCGTGCTTCTTGCTCTAAAGCAGATTGTGTTTCATGGATGAGAACTGTGCTGTGTGTTTCCAATCAGAAATGGAGTTAAATGCCAGGATCTGTGTCTTCCTACAAGCAAGACTTCGTTTCAGGTAAACACAGTCACTTTTCAGCTCAAACGAAGCTACATTGTTCTCAAAGCTCACAAGTTTCTCGCTCTTAACTGAAAAGCATTTGATGTTAGAGGACCTGTGGTTTCTATCAGTTTCAGAAATAGAGTTGAACTAGATATGGTCCGTGTGTGTAGGAAACACAGTTCTTTTGTTCTGAGCACACTCATGTTTCCCTCTGTATTAGAGACTCTAGAAAGCAAGAGAATGCTTCTTGCTCTAAAGCAGAGTGTGTTTCATGGATGAGAACTGTGCTGTGTATTTCCAATCAGAAACGGAGTTAAATGCCAGGATCTGTGTCTTCCTACAAGCAAGACTTCGTTTCAGGTAAACGCAGTCACTTTTCAGCTCAAAGGAAGCTACATTGTTCACGAAGTTCACACTTTTCTCGATCTTAACTGAAAAGCATTGCATGTTAGAGGACCTATGGTTTGTATCAGTTTCAGATGCAGAGTTGAACTAGATATGGTCCGTGTGTGTAGGAAACACAGTTATTTGGTTCTGAGCACACTCACGTTTCCCTCTGTATTAGAGACTCTAGAAAGCAAGAGCGTGCCTCTTGCTCTAAAGCAGATTGTGTTTCATGGATGAGAACTGTGCTGTGTGTTTCCAATCAGAAATGGAGTTAAATGCCAGGCTCTGTGTCTTCCTACCAGTAAGACTTCGTTTCAGGTAAACGAAGTCACTTTTCACCTCAAACGAAGCTACATTGTTCACGAAGCTCACACGTATCTCGATCTTAACTGAAAAGCATTGCATGTTAGAGGACCTGTGGTTTGTATCAGTTTCAGAAACAGAGTTGAACTTTATATGGTCCGTGTGTGTAGGAAACACAGTTCATTTGTTCTGAGCACAATCATGTTTCCCACTGTATTAGAGACTCTAGAAAGCAAGAGCGTGCTTCCTGGTCTAAAACAGAGTGTGTTTCATGGATTAGAACTGTGCTGTGTGTTTCCAATCAGAAATGGAGTTAAATGCCAGGATCTGTGTCTTCCTACAAGCAAGACTTCGTTTCAGGTAAACGAAGTCACTTTTCACCTCAAACGAAGCTACATTGTTCACGAAGCTCACACGTTTCTCGCTCTTAACTGAAAAGCATTTGATGTTAGAGGACCTGTGGTTTGTATCAGTATCAGAAATAGAGTTGAACTAGATATGGTCCGTGTGTGTAGGAAACACAGTTCTTTTGTTCTGAGCACAATCATGTTTCCCTCTGTATTAGAGACTCTAGAAAGCAAGAGCGTGCTTCTTGCTCTAAAGCAAAGTGTGTTTCATGGATGACTACTGTGCTGTGTGTTTCCAATCAGAAACGGAGTTAAATGCCAGGATCTGTGTCTTCCTACCTGTAAGACTTCGTTTCAGGTAAACGAAGTCACTTTTCACCTCAAACGAAGCTACATTGTTCACGAAGCTCACACGTTTTTCGCTCTTAACTGAAAAGCATTTGATGTTAGAGGACCTGTGTTTTGTATCAGTTTCAGATGCAGAGTTGAACTAGATATGGTCCCTGTGTGTAGGAAACACAGTTCTTTTGTTCTGAGCACACTCATGTTTCCCTCTGTATTAGAGACTCTAGAAAGCAAGAGCGTGCTTCTTGCTCTAAAGCAGAGTATGTTTCATGGATGAGAACTGTGCTGTGTGTTTCCAATCAGAAACGGAGTTAAATGCCAGGATCTGTGTCTTCCTACAAGCAAGACTTCGTTTCAGGTAAACGAAGTCACTTTTCACCTCAAACGAAGCTACATTGTTCACGAAGCTCACACGTATCTCGATCTGAACTGAAAAGCATTGCATGTTAGAGGACCTATGGTTTGTATCAGTTTCAGATGCAGAGTTGAACTAGATATGCTCCGTGTGTGTAGGAAACACAGTTCTTTTGTTCTGAGCACACACATGTTTCCCTCTGTATTATAGACTCTAGAAAGCAAGAGCGTGCTTCTTGGTCTAAAGCAGAGTGTGTTTCATGGATTAGAACTGTGCTGTGTGTTTCCAATCAGAAACGGAGTTAAATGCCAGGATCTGTGTCTTCCCACAAGCAAGACTTCGTTTCAGGTAAACACAGTCACTTTTCAGCTCAAACGAAGCTACATTGTTCTCGAAGCTCACACGTTTCTCTCTCTTAACTGAAAAGCATTTGATGTTAGAGGTCCTGTGGTTTGTATCAGTTTCAGAAACAGAGTTGAACTAGATATGGTCCGTGTGTGTAGGAAACACAGTTCTTTTGTTCTGAGCACACTCATGTTTCCCTCTGTATTAGAGACTCTAGAAAGCAAGAGCGTGCTTCTTGCTCTAAACCAGAGTGTCTTTCATGGATGACAACTGTGCTGTGTGTTTCCAATCAGATACGGAGTTAAATGCCAGGCTCTGTGTCTTCCTACAAGCAAGACTTCGTTACAGGTAAACGCAGTCACTTTTCAGCTCATAGGAAGCTACATTGTTCAGGAAGCTCACACGTATCTCGATATTAACTGAAAAGCATTGCATGTTAGAGGACCTGTTGTTTGTATCAGTTTCAGATGCAGAGTTAAACTAGATATGGTCCGTGTGTGTAGGAGACACAGTTCTTTTTTCAGAGCACAATCACGTTTCCCTCTGTATTAGAGACTCTAGAAAGCAAGAGCGTGCTTCTTTCTCTAAAGCAGAGTGTGTTTCATGGATGAGAACTGTGCTCTGTGTTTCCAATCAGAAACGGAGTTAAATGCCAGGCTCTGTGTCTTCCTACCAGCAAACTTCGTGTCAGGTAAACGCAGTCACTTTTCAGCTCAAACGAAGCTACATTGTTCACGAAGCTCACAGGTTTTTCGCTCTTAACTAAAAAGCATTGCATGTTAGAGGCCCTGTGGTTTGTATCAGTTTCAGATGCAGAGTTGAACAAGATATGGTCCCTGTGTGTAGGAACACAGGTCTTTCGTTCTGAGCACACTAACGTTTTCCTCTGCATTAGAGAATCTAGAAAGCAAGAGCGTGCTTCTTGCTCTAAAGCAGAGTGTGTTTCATGCATGAGAACTGTGCTGTGTGTTTCCAATCAGAAACGGAGTTAAATGCCAGGCTCTGTGTCTTCCTACATGCAAGACTTCATTTCAGGTAAACACAGTCACTTTTCAGCTCAAACGAAGCTACATTGTTCATGAAGCTCACACGTATCTCGATCTTAACTGAAAAGCATTGCATGTTAGAGGACCTATGGTTTGTATCAGTTTCAGATGCAGAGTTGAACTAGATATGATCCGTGTGTGTAGGAGACACAGTTCTATTGTTCTGAGCATACTCATGTTTCCCTCTGTATTAGAGACTCTAGAAAGCAAGAGCGTGCTTCTTGCTCTAAAGTAGAGTGTGTTTCATGGATGAGAACTGTGCTGTGTGTTTCCAATCAGAAACGGAGTTAAATGCCAGGCTCAGTGTCTTCCTACAAGCAAGAATTTGTTTCAGGTAAACGTAGTCAATTTTCAGCACAAAGGAAGCTACATTGTTCACGACGCTCACACGTTTCTCGTTCTTAACTGAAAAGCATTGGATGTTAGAGGACCTTTGGTTTGTATCAGTTTCAGAAACAGAGTTGAACTAGATATGGTACGTGTGTGTAGGAAACACAGTTCTTTTTTCTGAGCACATTCATGTTTCCGTCTGTATTAGAGACTCAAGAAAGCAAGAGCGTGCTTCTTGCTCTAAAGCAGAGTGTGTTTCATGGATTAGAACTGTGCTGTGTGTTTCCAATCAGAAACGGAGTTAAATGCCAGGCTCTGTGTCTTCCTACAAGCAAGACTTCATTTCAGGTAAACGCAGTCAATTTTCAGCACAAACGAAGCTACATTGTTCACGATGCTCACACATTTCTCGCTCATAACTCAAAAGCATTGGATGTTAGAGCAACTGTGGTTTGTATCAGTTTCATAAACAGAGTTGAACTTGATATGGTACGTGTGTGTAGGAAACACAGTTCGTTTGTTCTGAGCACATTCATGTTTACCTCTGTATTAGAGACTCTAGAAACCAAGAGCGTGCTTCTTGGTCTAAAGCAGAGTGTGTTTCATGGATTAGAACTGTGCTGTGTGTTTCCAATCAAAATGGAGTTAAATGCCAGGCTCTGTGTCTTCCTACAAGCAAGACTTCGTTTCAGGTAAACACAGTCACTTTTCAGCTCAAACGAAGCTACATTGTTCTCAAAGCTCACACGTTTCTTGCTCTTAAGTGAAAAGCATTTGATGTTAGAGGACCTGTGGTTTTTTATCAGTTTCAGAAACAGAGTTGAACTAGATATGGTCCGTGTGTGTAGGAAACACAGTTCTTTTGTTCTGAGCACACTCATGTTTCCCTCTGTATTAGAGACTCTAGAAAGCAAGAGCGTGCTTCTTGCTCTAAAGCAGAGTGTGTTTCATGGATGAGAACTGTGCTGTGTGTTTCCCATCAGAAATGGAATTAAATGCCAGGCTCTGTGTCTTCCTACAAGCAAGACATCATTTCAGGTAAACACAGTCACTTTTCAGCTCAAACGAAGCTACATTGTTCACGAAGCTCACACGTATCTCGATCTTAACTGAAAAGCATTGCATGTTAGAGGACCTATGGTTTGTATCAGTTTCAGATGCAGAGGTGAACTATATATGGTCCGTGTGTGTAGGAAACACAGTTCTTTTGTTCTGAGCACACTCATGTTTCCCTCTGTATTAGAGACTGTAGAAAGCAAGAGCGTGCTTCTTGGTCTAAAGCAGAGTGTGTTTCATGGATTAGAACTGTGCTGTGTGTTTCCAATCAGAAGCAGAGTTAAATGCCAGGCTCTGTGTCTTCCTACAAGCAAGACTTCGTTACAGGTAAACGCAGTCACTTTTCAGCTCATACGAAGGTACATTGTTCAGGAAGCTCACACGTATCTCGATCTTAACTGAAAAGCATTGCATGTTAGAGGACCTATGGTTTGTATCAGTTTCAGATGCAGAGTTGAACTAGATATGGTCCATGTGTGTAGGAAACACAGTTCTTTTGTTCTGAGCACACTCACGTTTCCCTCTGTATTAGAGACTCTAGAAAGCAAGAGCGTGCTTCTTGCTCTAAAGCAGAGTGTGTTTCATGGATGAGAACTGTGCTGTGTGTTTCCAATCAGAAACGGAGTTAAATGCCAGGCTCTGTGTCTTCCTACCAGCAAACTTCGTGTCAGGTAAACGCAGTCACTTTTCAGCTCAAACGAAGCTACATTGTTCACGAAGCTCACAGGTTTTTCGCTCTTAACTGAAAAGCATTGCATGTTAGAGGCCCTGTGGTTTGTATCAGTTTCAGATGCAGAGTTGAACTAGATATGGTCCCTGTGTGTAGGAACACAGATCTTTCGTTCTGAGCACACTAACGTTTTCCTCTGCATTAGAAAATCTAGAAAGCAAGAGCGTGCTTCTTGCTCTAAAGCAGAGTGTGTTTCATGCATGAGAACTGTGCTGTGTGTTTCCCATCAGAAACGGAGTTAAATGCCAGGCTCTGTGTCTTCCTACATGCAAGACATCATTTCAGGTAAACACAGTCACTTTTCAGCTCAAACGAAGCTACATAGTTCACGAAGCTCACACGTATCTCGATCTAAACTGAAAAGCATTGCATGTTAGAGGACTTATGGTTTGTATCAGTTTCAGATGCAGAGGTGAACTACATATGGTCCGTGTGTGTAGGAAACACAGTTCTTTTGTTCTGAGCACACTCATGTTTCCCTCTGTATTAGAGACTCTAGAAAGCAAGAGCGCGCTTCTTGGTCTAAAGCAGAGTGTGTTTCATGGATTAGAACTGTGCTGTGTGTTTCCAATCAGAAGCAGAGTTAAATGCCAGGCTCTGTGTCTTCCTACCAGCAAACTTCGTGTCAGGTAAACGCAGTCACTTTTCAGCTCAAACGAAGCTACATTGTTCTCAAAGCTCACAAGTTTCTCGCTCTTAACTGAAAAGCATTTGATGTTAGAGGACCTGTGGTTTCTATCAGTTTCAGAAACAGAGTTGAACTAGATATGGTCCGTGTGTGTAGGAAACATAGTTCTTTTGTTCTGAGCACACTCATGTTTCCCTCTGTATTTGAGACTCTAGAAAGAAAGAGTGTGCTTCTTGCTCTAAACCAGAGTGTCTTTCATGGATGACAACTGTGCTGTGTGTTTCCAATCAGAAACGGAGTTAAATGCCAGGATCTGTGTCTTCCTACAAGCAAGACTTCGTTTCAGGTAAACGCAGTCACTTTTCAGCTCAAAGGAAGCTACATTGTTCACGAAGTTCACACTTTTCTCGATCTTAACTGAAAAGCATTGCATGTTAGAGGACCTATGGTTTGTATCAGTTTCAGATGCAGAGTTGAACTAGATATGGTCCGTGTGTGTAGGAAACACAGTTATTTGGTTCTGAGCACACTCACGTTTCCCTCTGTATTAGAGACTCTAGAAAGCAAGAGCGTGCTTCTTGCTCTAAAGCAGATTGTGTTTCATGGATGAGAACTGTGCTGTGTGTTTCCAATCAGAAATGGAGTTAAATGCCAGGATCTGTGTCTTCCTACAAGCAAGACTTCGTTTCAGGTAAACACAGTCACTTTTCAGCTCAAACGAAGCTACATTGTTCTCAAAGCTCACAAGTTTCTCGCTCTTAACTGAAAAGCATTTGATGTTAGAGGACCTGTGGTTTCTATCAGTTTCAGAAATAGAGTTGAACTAGATATGGTCCGTGTGTGTAGGAAACACAGTTCTTTTGTTCTGAGCACACTCATGTTTCCCTCTGTATTAGAGACTCTAGAAAGCAAGAGAATGCTTCCTGGTCTAAAACAGAGTGTGTTTCATGGATTAGAACTGTGCTGTGTGTTTCCAATCAGAAATGTAGTTAAATGCCAGGATCTGTGTCTTCCTACAAGCAAGACTTCGTTTCAGGTAAACACAGTCACTTTTCAGCTCAAACGAAGCTACATTGTTCTCAAAGCTCAGACGTTTCTCGCTCTTAACTGAAAAGCATTTGATGTTAGAGGACCTGTGGTTTGTATCAGTATCAGAAATAGAGTTGAACTAGATATGGTCCGTGTGTGTAGGAAACACAGTTCTTTTGTTCTGAGCACAATCATGTTTCCCTCTGTATTAGAGACTCTAGAAAGCAAGAGCGTGCTTCTTGCTCTAAAGCAAAGTGTGTTTCATGGATGACTACTGTGCTGTGTGTTTCCAATCAGAAACGGAGTTAAATGCCAGGATCTGTGTCTTCCTACCTGTAAGACTTCGTTTCAGGTAAACGAAGTCACTTTTCACCTCAAACGAAGCTACATTGTTCACGAAGCTCACACGTTTTTCGCTCTTAACTGAAAAGCATTTGATGTTAGAGGACCTGTGTTTTGTATCAGTCAGATGCAGAGTTGAACTAGATATGGTCCCTGTGTGTAGGAAACACAGTTCTTTTGTTCTGAGCACACTCATGTTTCCCTCTGTATTAGAGAATCTAGAAAGCAAGAGCGTGCTTCTTGCTCTAAAGCAGAGTGTGTTTCATGCATGAGAACTGTGCTGTGTGTTTCCAATCAGAAACGGAGTTAAATGCCAGGCTCTGTGTCTTCCTACATGCAAGACTTCATTTCAGGTAAACACAGTCACTTTTCAGCTCAAACGAAGCTACATTGTTCATGAAGCTCACACGTATCTCGATCTTAACTGAAAAGCATTGCATGTTAGAGGACCTATGGTTTGTATCAGTTTCAGATGCAGAGTTGAACTAGATATGATCCGTGTGTGTAGGAGACACAGTTCTATTGTTCTGAGCATACTCATGTTTCCCTCTGTATTAGAGACTCTAGAAAGCAAGTGCGTGCTTCTTGCTCTAAAGTAGAGTGTGTTTCATGGATGAGAACTGTGCTGTGTGTTTCCAATCAGAAACGGAGTTAAATGCCAGGATCAGTGTCTTCCTACAAGCAAGAATTTGTTTCAGGTAAACGTAGTCAATTTTCAGCACAAAGGAAGCTACATTGTTCACGACGCTCACACGTTTCTCGTTCTTAACTGAAAAGCATTGGATGTTAGAGGACCTTTGGTTTGTATCAGTTTCAGAAACAGAGTTGAACTAGATATGGTACGTGTGTGTAGGAAACACAGTTCTTTTTTCTGAGCACATTCATGTTTCCGTCTGTATTAGAGACTCAAGAAAGCAAGAGCGTGCTTCTTGCTCTAAAGCAGAGTGTGTTTCATGGATGAGAACTGTGCTGTGTGTTTCCAATCAGAAGCAGAGTTAAATGCCAGGCTCTGTGTCTTCCTACAAGCAAGACTTCGTTACAGGTAAACGCAGTCACTTTTCAGCTCATACGAAGGTACATTGTTCAGGAAGCTCACACGTATCTCGATCTTAACTGAAAAGCATTGCATGTTAGAGGACCTATGGTTTGTATCAGTTTCAGATGCAGAGTTGAACTAGATATGGTCCGTGTGTGTAGGAAACACAGTTCTTTTGTTCTGAGCACACTCATGTTTCTCTCTGTATTAGAGACTCTAGAAAGCAAGAGCGTGCTTCTTGCTCTAAAGCAGAGTGTGTTTCATGGATGAGAACTGTGCTGTGTGTTTCCAATCAGAAACGGAGTTAAATGCCAGGCTCTGTGTCTTCCTACCAGCAAACTTCGTTTCAGGTAAACGCAGTCACTTTTCAGCTCAAACGAAGCTACATTGTTCACGAAGCTCACAGGTTTTTCGCTCTTAACTGAAAAGCATTGCATGTTAGAGGCCCTGTGGTTTGTATCAGTTTCAGATGCAGAGTTGAACTAGATATGGTCCCTGTGTGTAGGAACACAGATCTTTCGTTCTGAGCACACTAACGTTTTCCTCTGCATTAGAGAATCTAGAAAGCAAGAGCGTGCTTCTTGCTCTAAAGCAGAGTGTGTTTCATGCATGAGAACTGTGCTGTGTGTTTCCCATCAGAAACGAAGTTAAATGCCAGGCTCTGTGTCTTCCTACATGCAAGACATCATTTCAGGTAAACACAGTCACTTTTCAGCTCAAACGAAGCTACATAGTTCACGAAGCTCACACGTATCTCGATCTAAACTGAAAAGCATTGCATGTTAGAGGACCTATGGTTTGTATCAGTTTCAGATGCAGAGGTGAACTACATATGGTCCGTGTGTGTAGGAAACACAGTTCTTTTGTTCTGAGCACACTCATGTTTCCCTCTGTATTAGAGACTCTAGAAAGCAAGAGCGCGCTTCTTGGTCTAAAGCAGAGTGTGTTTCATGGATTAGAACTGTGCTGTGTGTTTCCAATCAGAAGCAGAGTTAAATGCCAGGCTCTGTGTCTTCCTACCAGCAAACTTCGTGTCAGGTAAACGCAGTCACTTTTCAGTTCAAACGAAGCAACATTGTTCACGAAGCTCACACGTTTTTCGCTCTAAACAGAAAAGCATTGCATATTAGAGGACCTGTGTTTTGTATCAGTTTCAGATGCAGAGTTGAACTAGATATGATCCGTGTGTGTAGGAGACACAGTTCTATTGTTCTGAGTATACTCATGTTTCCCTCTGTATTAGAGACTCTAGAAAGCAAGAGCGTGCTTCTTGCTCTAAAGTAGAGTGTGTTTCATGGATGAGAACTGTGCTTTGTGTTTCCAATCAGAAACGGAGTTAAATGCCAGGCTCAGTGTCTTCCTACAAGCAAGAATTTGTTTCAGGTAAACGTAGTCAATTTTCAGCACAAAGGAAGCTACATTGTTCACGACGCTCACACGTTTCTCGCTCTTAACTGAAAAGCATTGGATGTTAGAGGACCTTTGGTTTGTATCAGTTTCAGAAACAGAGTTGAACTAGATATGGTACGTGTGTGTAGGAAACACAGTTCTTTTTTCTGAGCACATTCATGTTTCCGTCTGTATTAGAGACTCTAGAAAGCAAGAGCGTGCTTCTTGCTCTAAAGCAGAGTGTGTTTCATGGATTAGAACTGTGCTGTGTGTTTCCAATCAAAATGGAGTTAAATGCCAGGCTCTGTGTCTTCCTACAAGCAAGACTTCATTTCAGGTAAACACAGTCACTTTTCAGCTCAAACGAAGCTACATTGTTCTCAAAGCTCACACGTTTCTCGCTCTTAAGTGAAAAGCATTTGATATTAGAGGACCTGTGGTTTGTATCAGTTTCAGAAACAGAGTTGAACTAGATATGGTCCGTGTGTGTAGGAAACACAGTTCTTTTGTTCTGAGCACACTCATGTTTCCCTCTGTATTAGAGACTCTAGAAAGCAAGAGCGTGCTTCTTGCTCTAAAGCAGAGTGTGTTTCATGGATGAGAACTGTGCTGTGTGTTTCCCATCAGAAATGGAATTAAATGCCAGGCTCTGTGTCTTCCTACAAGCAAGACATCATTTCAGGTAAACACAGTCACTTTTCAGCTCAAACGAAGCTACATTGTTCACGAAGCTCACACGTATCTCGATCTTAACTGAAAAGCATTGCATGTTAGAGGACCTATGGTTTGTATCAGTTTCAGATGCAGAGGTGAACTATATATGGTCCGTGTGTGTAGGAAACACAGTTCTTTTGTTCTGAGCACACTCATGTTTCCCTCTGTATTAGAGACTCTAGAAAGCAAGAGCGTGCTTCTTGGTCTAAAGCAGAGTGTGTTTCATGGATTAGAACTGTGCTGTGTGTTTCCAATCAGAAGCAGAGTTAAATGCCAGGCTCTGTGTCTTCCTACAAGCAAGACTTCGTTACAGGTAAACGCAGTCACTTTTCAGCTCATACGAAGGTACATTGTTCAGGAAGCTCACACGTATCTCGATCTTAACTGAAAAGCATTGCATGTTAGAGGACCTATGGTTTGTATCAGTTTCAGATGCAGAGTTGAACTAGATATGGTCCGTGTGTGTAGGAAACACAGTTCTTTTGTTCTGAGCACACTCACGTTTCCCTCTGTATTAGAGACTCTAGAAAGCAAGAGCGTGCTTCTTGCTCTAAAGCAGAGTGTGTTTCATGGATGAGAACTGTGCTGTGTGTTTCCAATCAGAAGCGGAGTTAAATGCCAGGCTCTGTGTCTTCCTACCAGCAAACTTCGTGTCAGGTAAATGCAGTCACTTTTCAGCTCAAACGAAGCTACATTGTTCACGAAGCTCACAGGTTTTTCGCTCTTAACTGAAAAGCATTGCATGTTAGAGGCCCTGTGGTTTGTATCAGTTTCAGATGCAGAGTTGAACTAGATATGGTCCCTGTGTGTAGGAACACAGATCTTTCGTTCTGAGCACACTAACGTTTTCCTCTGCATTAGAGACTCTAGAAAGCAAGAGCGTGCTTCTTGCTCTAAAGTAGAGTGTGTTTCAGGGATGAGAACTGTGCTGTGTGTTTCCAATCAGAAACGGAGTTAAATGCCATGCTCAGTGTATTCCTACAAGCAAGAATTTGTTTCAGGTTAACGTAGTCAATTTTCAGCACAAAGGAAGCTACATTGTTCACGACGCTCACACGTTTCTCGCTCTTAACTTAAAAGCATTGGATGTTAGAGGACCTGTGGTTTGTATCAGTTTCAGAAACAGAGTTGAACTAGATATGGTACGTGTGTGTAGGAAACACAGTTCTTTTTTCTGAGCACATTCATGTTTCCGTCTGTATTAGAGACTCTAGAAAGCAAGAGCGTGCTTCTTGCTCTAAAGCAGAGTGTGTTTCATGGATAAGAACTGTGCTGTGTGTTTCCAATCAGAAACGGTGTTAAATGCCAGGCTCTGTGTCTTCCTACAAGCAAGACTTCGTTTCAGGTAAACACAGTCACTTTTCAGCTCAAACGAACCTACATTGTTCTCGAAGCTCACACGTTTCTCGCTCTTAACTGAAAAGCATTTGATGTTAGAGGCCCTGTGGTTTTTATCAGTTTCAGAAACAGAGTTGAACTAGATATGGTCCGTGTGTGTAGGAGACACAGTTCTATTCTTCTGAGCACACTCACGTTTCCCTCTGTATTAGAGGCTCTAGAAAGCAAGAGCGTGCTTCTTGCTCTAAAGCAGAGTGTGTTTCATGGATGAGAACTGTGCTGTGTGTTTCCAATCAGAAACGGAGTTAAATGCCAGGCTCTGTGTCTTCCTACAAGCAAGACTTCATTTCAGGTAAACACAGTCACTTTTCAGCTCAAACGAAGCTACATTGTTCACGAAGCTCACACGCATCTCGATCTTAACTGAAAAGCATTGCATGTTAGAGAACCTATGGTTTGTATCAGTTTCAGATTCAGAGGTGAACTAGATATGGTCCGTGTGTGTAGGAAACACAGTTCTTTTGTTCTGAGCACACTCATGTTTCCCTCTGTATTAGAGACTCTAGAAAGCAAGAGCGTGCTTCTTGCTCTAAAGCAGAGTGTGTTTCATGCATGAGAACTGTGCTGTATCTTTCTCTTCAGAAACGGAGTTAAATGCCAGGATCTGTGTCTTCCTACAAGCAAGACTTCGTTTCAGGCAAACACAGTCACTTTTCAGCTCAAACGAAGCTACATTGTTCTCAAAGCTCATACGTTTCTGGCTCTTAAGTGAAAAGCATTTGATATTAGAGGACCTGTGGTTTGTATCAGTTTCAGAAACAGAGTTGAACTACATATGGTCCGTGTGTGTAGGAAACACAGTTCTTTTGTTCTGAGCACACTCACGTTTCCCTCTGTATTAGAGACTCTAGAAAGCAAGAGCGTGCTTCTTGCTCTAAAGCAGAGTGTGTTTCATGGATGAGAACTGTGCTGTGTGTTTCCAATCAGAAGCGGAGTTAAATGCCAGGCTCTGTGTCTTCCTACCAGCAAACTTCGTGTCAGGTAAACGCAGTCACTTCTCAGCTCAAACGAAGCTACATTGTTCACGAAGCTCACAGGTTTTTTGCTCTTAACTGAAAAGCATTGCATGTTAGAGGCCCTGTGGTTTGTATCAGTTTCAGATGCAGAGTTGAACTAGATATGGTCCCTGTGTGTAGGAACACAGATCTTTCGTTCTGAGCACACTAACGTTTTCCTCTGCATTAGAGAATCTAGAAAGCAAGAGCGTGCTTCTTGCTCTAAAGCAGAGTGTGTTTCATGCATGAGAACTGTGCTGTGTGTTTCCAATCAGAAACGGAGTTAAATGCCAGGCTCTGTGTCTTCCTACATGCAAGACTTCATTTCAGGTAAACACAGTCACTTTTCAGCTCAAACGAAGCTACATTGTTCATGAAGCTCACACGTATCTCGATCTTAACTGAAAAGCATTGCATGTTAGAGGACCTATGGTTTGTATCAGTTTCAGATGCAGAGTTGAACTAGATATGGTCCATGTGTGTAGGAAACACAGTTCTTTTGTTCTGAGCACACTCATTTTTCCCTCTGTATTAGAGACTCTAGAAAGCAAGAGCGTGCTTCTTGCTCTAAAGTAGAGTGTGTTTCAGGGATGAGAACTGTGCTGTGTGTTTCCAATCAGAAACGGAGTTAAATGTCATGCTCAGTGTACTCCTACAAGCAAGAATTTGTTTCAGGTAAACGTAGTCAATTTTCAGCACAAACGAAGCTACATTGTTCACGACGCTCACACGTTTCTCGCTCTTAACTGAAAAGCATTGGATGTTAGAGGACCTGTGGTTTGTATCAGTTTCAGAAACAGAGTTGAACTAGATATGGTACGTGTGTGTAGGAAACACAGTTCTTTTTTCTGAGCACATTCATGTTTCCGTCTGTATTAGAGACTCTAGAAAGCAATAGCGTGCTTCTTGCTCTAAAGCAGAGTGTGTTTCATGGATTAGAACTGTGCTGTGTGTTTCCAATCAGAAACGGAGTTAAATGCCAGGCTCTGTGTCTTCCTACAAGCAAGACTTCGTTTCAGGTAAACACAGTCACTTTTCAGCTCAAACGAAGCTACATTGTTCTCAAAGCTCACACGTTTCTCGCTCTTAAGTGAAAAGCATTTGATATTAGAGGACCTGTGGTTTGTATCAGTTTCAGAAACAGAGTTGAACTAGATATGGTCCGTGTGTGTAGGAAACACAGTTCTTTTGTTCTGAGCATACTCATGTTTCCCTCTGTATTAGAGAATCTAGAAAGCAAGAGCGTGCTTCTTGCTCTAAAGCAGAGTGTGTTTCATGGATGAGAACTGTGCTCTGTGTTTCCATTCAGAAACGGAGTTAAATGCCAGGCTCTGTGTCTTCCTAACTGTAAGACTTCGTTTCAGGTAAACGAAGTCACTTTTCACCTCAAACGAAGCTACATTGTTCAGGAAGCTCACACGTTTTTTGCTCTTAACTGAAAAGCATTGCATGTTAGAGGACCTGTGTTTTGTATCAGTTTCAGATGCAGAGTTGAACTAGATATGGTCCGTGTGTGTAGGAGACACAGTTCTATTGTTCTGAGCATACTCATGTTTCCCTCTGTATTAGAGACTCTAGAAAGCAAGAGCGTGCTTCTTGCTCTAAAGCAGAGTGTGTTTCATGGATGAGAACTGTGCTGTGTGTTTCCCATCAGAAACGGAGTTAAATGCCAGGCTCTGTGTCTTCCTACAAGCAAGACATCATTTCAGGTAAACACAGTCACTTTTCAGCTCAAACGAAGCTACATTGTTCACGAAGCTCACACGTATCTCGATCTTAACTGAAAAGCATTGCATGTTAGAGGACCTATGGTTTGTATCAGTTTCAGATGCAGAGGTGAACTACATATGGTCCGTGTGTGTAGGAAACACAGTTCTTTTGTTCTGAGCACACTCATGTTTCCCTCTGTATTAGAGACTCTAGAAAGCAAGAGCGTGCTTCTTGGTCTAAAGCAGAGTGTGTTTCATGGATTAGAACTGTGCTGTGTGTTTCCAATAAGAAGCAGAGTTAAATGCCAGGCTCTGTGTCTTCCTACCAGCAAACTTCGTGTCAGGTAAACGCAGTCACTTTTCAGTTCAAACGAAGCAACATTGTTCACGAAGCTCACACGTTTTTCGCTCTTAACTGAAAAGCATTGCATGTTAGAGGACCTGTGGTTTGTATCAGTTTCAGATGCAGAGTTGAACTAGATATGTTCCCTGTGTGTAGGAACACAGATCTTTCGATCTGAGCACACTCACGTTTTCCTCTGCATTAGAGAATCTAGAAAGCAAGAGCGTGCTTCTTGCTCTAAAGCAGAGTGTGTTTCATGGATGAGAACTGTGCTGTGTCTTTCTCTTCAGAAACGGAGTTAAATGCCAGGCTCAGTGTCTTCCTACAAGCAAGAATTTGTTTCAGGTAAACCTAGTCAATTTTCAGCACAAACGAAGCTACATTGTTCACGACGCTCACACGTTTCTCGCTCTTAACTGAAAAGCATTGGATGTTAGAGGACCTGTGGTTTGTATCAGTTTCAGAAACAGAGTTGAACTAGATATGGTACGTGTGTGTAGGAAACACAGTTCTTTTGTTCTGAGCACATTCATGTTTCCCTCTGTATTAGAGACTCTAGAAAGCAAGAGCGTGCTTCTTGGTCTAAAGCAGAGTGTATTTCATGGATTAGAACTGTGCTGTGTGTTTCCAATCAGAAACGGAGTTATATGCCATGATCTGTGTCCTCTTACAAGCAAGACTTCGTTTCAGGTAAACACAGTCACTTTTCAGCTCAAACGAACCTACATTGTTCTCGAAGCTCACACGTTTCTCGCTCTTAACTGAAAAGCATTTGATGTTAGAGGACCTGTGGTTTTTATCAGTTTCAGAAACAGAGTTGAACTAGATATGGTCCGTGTGTGTAGGAGACACAGTTCTATTGTTCTGAGCACCCTCACGTTTCCCTCTGTATTAGAGGCTCTAGAAAGCAAGAGCGTGCTTCTTGCTCTAAAGCAGAGTGTGTTTCATGGATGAGAACTGTGCTGTGTGTTTCCAATCAGAAACGGAGTTAAATGCCAGGATCTGTGTCTTCCTACAAGCAAGACTTCGTTTCAGGTAAACGCAGTCACTTTTCAGCTCAAAGGAAGCTACATTGTTCACGAAGCTCACACTTTTCTCGATCTTAACTGAAAAGCATTGCATGTTAGAGGACCTATCGTTTGTATCAGTTTCAGATGCAGAGTTGAACTAGATATGGTCCGTGTGTGTAGGAAACACAGTTCTTTTGTTCTGAGCACACTCACCTTTCCCTCTGTATTAGAGACTCTAGAAAGCAAGAGCGTGCTTCTTGCTCTAAAGCAGAGTGTGTTTCATGGATGAGAACTGTGCTGTGTGTTTCCATTCAGAAACGGAGTTAAATGCCAGGCTCTGTGTCTTCCTACCTGTAAGACTTCGTTTCAGGTAAACGAAGTCACTTTTCACCTCAAACGAAGCTACATTGTTCACGAAGCTCACACGTTTTTTGCTCTTAACTGAAAAGCATTGCATGTTAGAGGACCTGTGTTTTGTATCAGTTTCAGATGCAGTGTTGAACTAGATATGGTCCGTGTGTGTAGGAGACACAGTTCTATTGTTCGGAGCATACTCATGTTTCCCTCTGTATTAGAGACTCTAGAAAGCAAGAGCGTGCTTCTTGCTCTAAAGCAGAGTGTGTTTCATGGATGAGAACTGTGCTGTGTGTTTCCCATCAGTAACGGAGTTAAATGCCAGGCTCTGTGTCTTCCTACAAGCAAGACATCATTTCAGGTAAACACAGTCACTTTTCAGCTCAAACGAAGCTACATTGTTCACGAAGCTCACACGTATCTCGATCTTAACTGAAAAGCATTGCATGTTAGAGGACCTGTGGTTTGTATCAGTTTCAGATGCAGAGGTGAACTACATATGGTCCGTGTGTGTAGGAAACACAGTTCTTTTGTTCTGAGCACACTCATGTTTCCCTCTGTATTAGAGACTCTAGAAAGCAAGAGCGTGCTTCTTGGTCTAAAGCAGAGTGTGTTTCAGGGATTAGAACTGTGCTGTGTGTTTCCAATCAGAAGCAGAGTTAAATGCCAGGCTCTGTGTCTTCCTACCAGCAAACATCGTGTCAGGTAAACGCAGTCACTTTTCAGTTCAAACGAAGCAACATTGTTCAAGAAGCTCACACGTTTTTCGCTCTTAACTGAAAAGCATTGCATGTTAGAGGACCTGTGGTTTGTATCAGTTTCAGATGCAGAGTTGAACTAGATATGTTCCCTGTGTGTAGGAACACAGATCTTTCGATCTGAGCACACTCACGTTTTCCTCTGCATTAGAGAATCTAGAAAGCAAGAGCGTGCTTCTTGCTCTAAAGCAGAGTGTGTTTCATGGATGAGAACTGTGCTGTGTGTTTCCAATCAGAAACGGAGTTAAATGCCAGGCTCTGTGTCTTCCTACAAGCAAGACTTCATTTCAGGTAAACACAGTCACTTTTCAGCTCAAACGAAGCTACATTGTTCAAGAAGCTCACACGCATCTCGATCTTAACTGAAAAGCATTGCATGTTAGAGAACCTATGGTTTGTATCAGTTTCAGATTCAGAGGTGAACTAGATATGGTCCGTGTGTGTAGGAAACACAGTTCTTTTGTTCTGAGCACACTCATGTTTCCCTCTGTATTAGAGACTCTAGAAAGCAAGAGCGTGCTTCTTGCTCTAAAGCAGAGTGTGTTTCATGCATGAGAACTGTGCTGTATCTTTCTCTTCAGAAACGGAGTTAAATGCCAGGCTCAGTGTCTTCCTACAAGCAAGAATTTGTTTCAGGAAGACGCAGTCAATTTTCAGCACAAACAAAGCTACATTGTTCACGATGCTCACACATTTCTCGCTCATAACTGAAAAGCATTGGATGTTAGAGGACCTGTGGTTTGTATCAGTTTCAGAAACAGAGTGGAAATTGATATGGTACATGTGTGTAGGATACACAGTTCGTTTGTTCTGAGCACATTCATGTTTCCCTCTGTATTAGAGACTCTAGAAAGCAAGAGCGTGCTTCTTGCTCTAAACCAGAGTGTGTTTCATGGATTAGAACTGTGCTGTGTGTTTCCAATCAGATACGGAGTTAAATGCCAGGCTCTGTGTCGTCCTACAAGCAAGACTTCGTTTCAGGTAAATGCAGTCACTTTTCAGCTCAAAGGAAGCTACATTGTTCACGAAGCTCACACGTATCTCGATCTTAACTGAAAAGCATTGCATGTTAGAGGACCTATGGTTTGTATCAGTTTCAGATGCAGAGTTGAACTAGATATGGTCCGTGTGTGTAGGAAACACAGTTCTTTTGTTCTGAGCACACTCACGTTTCCCTCTGTATTAGAGACTCTAGAAAGCAAGAGCGTGCTTCTTGCTCTAAAGCAGAGTGTGTTTCATGGATGAGAACTGTGCTGTGAGTGTCCAATCAGAAACGGAGTTAAATGCCAGGCTCTGTGTCTTCCTACCAGTAAGACTTCTTTTCAGGTAAACGAAGTCACTTTTCACCTCAAACAAAGCTACATTGTTCACGAAGCTCACACGTTTTTTCTCTTATCTGTAGAGCATTGCATGTTAGAGGACCTGTGTTTTGTATCAGTTTCAGATGCAGAGTTGAACTAGATATGGTCCCTGTGTGTAGGAACACAGATCTTTCGTTCTGAGCACACTAACGTTTTCCTCTGCATTAGAGAATCTAGAAAGCAAGAGCGTGCTTCTTGCTCTAAAGCAGAGTGTGTTTCATGCATGAGAACTGTGCTGTGTGTTTCCAATCAGAAACGGAGTTAAATGCCAGGCTCTGTGTCTTCCTACATGCAAGACTTCATTTCAGGTAAACACAGTCACTTTTCAGCTCAAACGAAGCTACATTGTTCATGAAGCTCACACGTATCTCGATCTTAACTGAAAAGCATTGCATGTTAGAGGACCTATGGTTTGTATCAGTTTCAGATGCAGAGTTGAACTAGATATGGTCCATGTGTGTAGGAAACACAGTTCTTTTGTTCTGAGCACACTCATTTTTCCCTCTGTATTAGAGACTCTAGAAAGCAAGAGCGTGCTTCTTGCTCTAAAGTAGAGTGTGTTTCAGGGATGAGAACTGTGCTGTGTGTTTCCAATCAGAAACGGAGTTAAATGTCATGCTCAGTGTACTCCTACAAGCAAGAATTTGTTTCAGGTAAACGTAGTCAATTTTCAGCACAAACGAAGCTACATTGTTCACGACGCTCACACGTTTCTCGCTCTTAACTGAAAAGCATTGGATGTTAGAGGACCTGTGGTTTGTATCACTTTCAGAAACAGAGTTGAACTAGATATGGTACGTGTGTGTAGGAAACACAGTTCTTTTTTCTGAGCACATTCATGTTTCCGTCTGTATTAGAGACTCTAGAAAGCAATAGCGTGCTTCTTGCTCTAAAGCAGAGTGTGTTTCATGGATTAGAACTGTGCTGTGTGTTTCCAATCAGAAACGGAGTTAAATGCCAGGCTCTGTGTCTTCCTACAAGCAAGACTTCGTTTCAGGTAAACACAGTCACTTTTCAGCTCAAACGAAGCTACATTGTTCTCAAAGCTCACACGTTTCTCGCTCTTAAGTGAAAAGCATTTGATATTAGAGGACCTGTGGTTTGTATCAGTTTCAGAAACAGAGTTGAACTAGATATGGTCCGTGTGTGTAGGAAACACAGTTCTTTTGTTCTGAGCATACTCATGTTTCCCTCTGTATTAGAGAATCTAGAAAGCAAGAGCGTGCTTCTTGCTCTAAAGCAGAGTGTGTTTCATGGATGAGAACTGTGCTCTGTGTTTCCATTCAGAAACGGAGTTAAATGCCAGGCTCTGTGTCTTCCTAACTGTAAGACTTCGTTTCAGGTAAACGAAGTCACTTTTCACCTCAAACGAAGCTACATTGTTCAGGAAGCTCACACGTTTTTTGCTCTTAACTGAAAAGCATTGCATGTTAGAGGACCTATGGTTTGTATCAGTTTCAGATGCAGAGGTGAACTACATATGGTCCGTGTGTGTAGGAAACACAGTTCTTTTGTTCTGAGCACACTCATGTTTCCCTCTGTATTAGAGACTCTAGAAAGCAAGAGCGTGCTTCTTGGTCTAAAGCAGAGTGTGTTTCATGGATTAGAACTGTGCTGTGTGTTTCCAATAAGAAGCAGAGTTAAATGCCAGGCTCTGTGTCTTCCTACCAGCAAACTTCGTGTCAGGTAAACGCAGTCACTTTTCAGTTCAAACGAAGCAACATTGTTCACGAAGCTCACACGTTTTTCGCTCTTAACTGAAAAGCATTGCATGTTAGAGGACCTGTGGTTTGTATCAGTTTCAGATGCAGAGTTGAACTAGATATGTTCCCTGTGTGTAGGAACACAGATCTTTCGATCTGAGCACACTCACGTTTTCCTCTGCATTAGAGAATCTAGAAAGCAAGAGCGTGCTTCTTGCTCTAAAGCAGAGTGTGTTTCATGGATGAGAACTGTGCTGTGTCTTTCTCTTCAGAAACGGAGTTAAATGCCAGGCTCAGTGTCTTCCTACAAGCAAGAATTTGTTTCAGGTAAACCTAGTCAATTTTCAGCACAAACGAAGCTACATTGTTCACGACGCTCACACGTTTCTCGCTCTTAACTGAAAAGCATTGGATGTTAGAGGACCTGTGGTTTGTATCAGTTTCAGAAACAGAGTTGAACTAGATATGGTACGTGTGTGTAGGAAACACAGTTCTTTTGTTCTGAGCACATTCATGTTTCCCTCTGTATTAGAGACTCTAGAAAGCAAGAGCGTGCTTCTTGGTCTAAAGCAGAGTGTATTTCATGGATTAGAACTGTGCTGTGTGTTTCCAATCAGAAACGGAGTTATATGCCATGATCTGTGTCCTCTTACAAGCAAGACTTCGTTTCAGGTAAACACAGTCACTTTTCAGCTCAAACGAACCTACATTGTTCTCGAAGCTCACACGTTTCTCGCTCTTAACTGAAAAGCATTTGATGTTAGAGGACCTGTGGTTTTTATCAGTTTCAGAAACAGAGTTGAACTAGATATGGTCCGTGTGTGTAGGAGACACAGTTCTATTGTTCTGAGCACCCTCACGTTTCCCTCTGTATTAGAGGCTCTAGAAAGCAAGAGCGTGCTTCTTGCTCTAAAGCAGAGTGTGTTTCATGGATGAGAACTGTGCTGTGTGTTTCCAATCAGAAACGGAGTTAAATGCCAGGATCTGTGTCTTCCTACAAGCAAGACTTCGTTTCAGGTAAACGCAGTCACTTTTCAGCTCAAAGGAAGCTACATTGTTCACGAAGCTCACACTTTTCTCGATCTTAACTGAAAAGCATTGCATGTTAGAGGACCTATCGTTTGTATCAGTTTCAGATGCAGAGTTGAACTAGATATGGTCCGTGTGTGTAGGAAACACAGTTCTTTTGTTCTGAGCACACTCACCTTTCCCTCTGTATTAGAGACTCTAGAAAGCAAGAGCGTGCTTCTTGCTCTAAAGCAGAGTGTGTTTCATGGATGAGAACTGTGCTGTGTGTTTCCATTCAGAAACGGAGTTAAATGCCAGGCTCTGTGTCTTCCTACCTGTAAGACTTCGTTTCAGGTAAACGAAGTCACTTTTCACCTCAAACGAAGCTACATTGTTCACGAAGCTCACACGTTTTTTGCTCTTAACTGAAAAGCATTGCATGTTAGAGGACCTGTGTTTTGTATCAGTTTCAGATGCAGTGTTGAACTAGATATGGTCCGTGTGTGTAGGAGACACAGTTCTATTGTTCGGAGCATACTCATGTTTCCCTCTGTATTAGAGACTCTAGAAAGCAAGAGCGTGCTTCTTGCTCTAAAGCAGAGTGTGTTTCATGGATGAGAACTGTGCTGTGTGTTTCCCATCAGTAACGGAGTTAAATGCCAGGCTCTGTGTCTTCCTACAAGCAAGACATCATTTCAGGTAAACACAGTCACTTTTCAGCTCAAACGAAGCTACATTGTTCACGAAGCTCACACGTATCTCGATCTTAACTGAAAAGCATTGCATGTTAGAGGACCTGTGGTTTGTATCAGTTTCAGATGCAGAGGTGAACTACATATGGTCCGTGTGTGTAGGAAACACAGTTCTTTTGTTCTGAGCACACTCATGTTTCCCTCTGTATTAGAGACTCTAGAAAGCAAGAGCGTGCTTCTTGGTCTAAAGCAGAGTGTGTTTCAGGGATTAGAACTGTGCTGTGTGTTTCCAATCAGAAGCAGAGTTAAATGCCAGGCTCTGTGTCTTCCTACCAGCAAACATCGTGTCAGGTAAACGCAGTCACTTTTCAGTTCAAACGAAGCAACATTGTTCAAGAAGCTCACACGTTTTTCGCTCTTAACTGAAAAGCATTGCATGTTAGAGGACCTGTGGTTTGTATCAGTTTCAGATGCAGAGTTGAACTAGATATGTTCCCTGTGTGTAGGAACACAGATCTTTCGATCTGAGCACACTCACGTTTTCCTCTGCATTAGAGAATCTAGAAAGCAAGAGCGTGCTTCTTGCTCTAAAGCAGAGTGTGTTTCATGGATGAGAACTGTGCTGTGTGTTTCCAATCAGAAACGGAGTTAAATGCCAGGCTCTGTGTCTTCCTACAAGCAAGACTTCATTTCAGGTAAACACAGTCACTTTTCAGCTCAAACGAAGCTACATTGTTCAAGAAGCTCACACGCATCTCGATCTTAACTGAAAAGCATTGCATGTTAGAGAACCTATGGTTTGTATCAGTTTCAGATTCAGAGGTGAACTAGATATGGTCCGTGTGTGTAGGAAACACAGTTCTTTTGTTCTGAGCACACTCATGTTTCCCTCTGTATTAGAGACTCTAGAAAGCAAGAGCGTGCTTCTTGCTCTAAAGCAGAGTGTGTTTCATGCATGAGAACTGTGCTGTATCTTTCTCTTCAGAAACGGAGTTAAATGCCAGGCTCAGTGTCTTCCTACAAGCAAGAATTTGTTTCAGGAAGACGCAGTCAATTTTCAGCACAAACAAAGCTACATTGTTCACGATGCTCACACATTTCTCGCTCATAACTGAAAAGCATTGGATGTTAGAGGACCTGTGGTTTGTATCAGTTTCAGAAACAGAGTGGAACTTGATATGGTACATGTGTGTAGGAAACACAGTTCGTTTGTTCTGAGCACATTCATGTTTCCCTCTGTATTAGAGACTCTAGAAAGCAAGAGCGTGCTTCTTGCTCTAAACCAGAGTGTGTTTCATGGATGAGAACTGTGCTGTGTGTTTCCAATCAGAAACGGAGTTAAATGCCAGGCTCTGTGTCTTCCTACAAGCAAGACTTCTTTTCAGGTAAACACAGTCACTTTTCAGCTCATAGGAAGCTACATTGTTCACGAAGCTCACACGTATCTCGATCTTAACTGAAAAGCATTGCATGTTAGAGGAACTATGGTTTGTATCAGTTTCAGATGCAGAGTTGAACTAGATATGGTCCGAGTGTGTAGGAAACACAGTTCTTTTGTTCTGAGCACACTCACGTTTTCCTCTGTATTAGAGACTCTAGAAAGCAAGAGCGTGCTTCTTGCTCTAAAGCAGAGTGTGTTTCATGAATGAGAACTGTGCTGTGTGTTTCCAATCAGAAACGGAGTTAAATGCCAGGCTCTGTGTATTCCTACCAGTAAGACTTCTTTTCAGGTAAACAAAGTCACTTTTCACCTCAAACGAAGCTACATTGTTCACGAAGCTCACACGTTTTTTTCTCTTATCTGAAAAGCATTGCATGTTAGAGGACCTGTGTTTTTTATCAGTTTCAGATGCAGAGTTGAACTAGATATGGTCCGTGTGTGTAGGAGACACAGTTCTATTGTTCTTAGCATACTCATGTTTCCCTCTGTATTAGAGACTCTAGAAAGCAAGAGCGTGCTTCTTGCTCTAAACCAGAGTTTGTTTCATGGATGAGAACTGTGCTGTGTGTTTCCAATCAGAAACGGAGTTAAATGCCAGGCTCTGTGTTTTCCAACAAGCAAGACTTCATTTCAGGTAAACACAGTCACTTTTCAACTCAAACGAAGCTACATTGTTCACGAAGCTCACACGTATCTCGATCTTAACTGAAAAGCATTGCATGTTAGAGGACCTATGGTTTGTATCAGTTTCAGATGCAGAGTTGAACTAGATATGGTCTGTGTGTGTAGGAAACACAGTTCTTTTGTTCTGAGCACACTCACGTTTCCCTCTGTATTAGAGACTCTAGAAACCAGAGCGTGCTTCTTGCTCTAAAGCAGAGTGTGTTTCATGGATGAGAACTGTGCTGTGTGTTTCCAATCAGAAGCGGAGTTAAATGCCAGGCTCTGTGTCTTCCTACAAGCAAGATTTCGTTTCAGGTAAACACAGTCACTTTTCAGCTCAAACGAAGCTACATTGTTCTCGAAGCTCACACGTTTCTCTCTCTTAACAGAAAAGCATTTGATGTTAGAGGACCTGTGGTTTGTATCAGTTTCTGGAACAGAGTTGAACTAGATATGGTCCGTGGGTGTAGGAAACACAGTTCTTTTGTTCTGAGCACATTCATGTTTCCCTCTGTATTAGAGACTCTAGAAAGCAAGAGCGTGCTTCTTGCTCTAAACCAGAGTGTCTTTCATGGATGACAACTGTGCTGTGTGTTTCCAATCAGATACGGAGTTAAATGCCAGGCTCTGTGTCTTCCTACCTGTAAGACTTCGTTTCAGGTAAACGAAGTCACTTTTCACCTCAAACGAAGCTACATTGTTCACGAAGCTCACAAGTTTTTCGCTCTTAACTGAAAAGCATTGCATGTTTGAAGACCTGTGTTTTGTATCAGTTTCAGATGCAGATTGCACTAGATATGGTCCGTGTGTGTAGGAAACACAGTTCTTTTGTTCTGAGCACACTCATGTTTCCCTCTGTATTAGAGACTCTAGAAAGCAAGAGCGTGCTTCTTGCTCTAAACCAGAGTGTCTTTCATGGATGACAACTGTGCTGTGTGTTTCCAATCAGATACGGAGTTAAATGCCAGGCTCTGTGTCTTCCTACAAGCAAGACTTTGTTTCAGGTAAACGCAGTCACTTTTCAGCTCAAAGGAAGCTACATTGTTCACGAAGCTCACACATTTCTCGCTCTTAACTGAAAAGCATTGCATGTTAGAGGACCTATGGTTTGTATCAGTTTCAGATGCAGAGTTGAACTAGATATGGTCCGTGTGTGTAGGAAACACAGTTCTTTTGTTCTGAGCACACTCACGTTTCCCTCTGTATTAGAGACTCTAGAAAGCAAGAGCGTGCTTCTTGCTCTAAAGCAGAGTGTGTTTCATGGATGACAACTGTGCTGCGAGTTTCCAATCAGAAACGGAGTTAAATGCCAGGCTCTGTGTCTTCCTACCAGTAAGACTTCTTTTCAGGTAAACGAAGTCACTTTTCACCTCAAACAAAGCTACATTGTTCACGAAGCTCACACGTTTTTTCTCTTATCTGTAGAGCATTGCATGTGAGAGGACCTGTGTTTTGTATCAGTTTCAGATGTAGAGTTGAACTAGATATGGTCCGTGTGTGTAGGAGACACATTTCTATTGTTCTTAGCATACTCATTTTTCCCTCTGTATTAGAGACTCTAGAAAGCAAGAGCGTGCTTCTTGGTCTAAAGCAGAGTGTGTTTCATGGATTAGAACTGTGCTGTGTGTTTCCAATCAGAAATGGAGTTAAATGCCAGGATCTGTGTCTTCCTACAAGCAAGACTTCGTTTCAGGTAAACACAGTCACTTTTCAGCTCAAACGAAGCTACATTGTTCTCGAAGCTCACACGTTTCTGGCTCTTAAGTGAAACGCATTTGATGTTAGAGGACCTGTGGTTTGTATCAGTTTCAGAAACAGAGTTGAACTAGATATGGTCCGTGTGTGTAGGAAACACAGTACTTTTGTTCTGAGCACACTCATGTTTCCCTCTGTATTAGAGTCTCTAGAAAGCAAGAGCATGCTTCTTGCTCTAAACCAGAGTGTCTTTCATGGATGACAACTGTGCTGTGTGTTTCCAATCAGAAACGGAGTTAAATGCCAGGCTCTGTGTCTTCCTACAAGCAAGACTTCGTTTCAGGTAAACGCAGTCACTTTTCTGCTCAAAGGAAGCTACATTGTTCACGAAGCTCACATTTTCTCGATCATAACTGAAAAGCATTGCAAGTTAGAGGACCTATGGTTTGTATCAGTTTCAGATGCAGAGTTGAACTAGATATGGTCCGTGTGTGTAGGAATCACAGTTCTTTTGTTCTGAGCACACTCACGTGTCCCTCTGTATTAGAGACTCTAGAAAGCAAGAGCGTGCGTCTTGCTCTAAAGCAGAGTGTGTTTCATGGATGAGAACTGTGCTGTGTGTTTCCAATCAGAAACGGAGTTAAATGCCAGGCTCTGTGTCTTCCTACCTGTAAGACTTCGTTTCAGGTAAACGAAGTAACTTTTCAGCTCAAAGGAAGCTACATTGTTCACGAAGCTCACACGTATCTCGATCTTAACTGAAAAGCATTGCATGTTAGAGGACCTATGGTTTGTATCAGTTTCAGATGCAGAGTTGAACTAGATATGGTCCGTGTGTGTAGGAAACACAGTTCTTTTGTTCTGAGCACACTCACGTTTCCCTCTGTATTAGACACTCTAGAAAGCAAGAGCGTGCTTCTTGCTCTAAAGCAGAGTGTGTTTCATGGATGAGAACTGTGCTGTGAGTTTCCAATCAGAAACGGAGTTAAATGCCAGGCTCTGTGTCTTCCTACCAGTAAGACTTCTTTTCAGGTAAACGAAGTCACTTTTCACCTCAAACAAAGCTACATTGTTCACGAAGCTCACACGTTTGTTCTCTTATCTGTAGAGCATTGCATGTTAGAGGACCTGTGTTTTGTATCAGTTTCAGATGCAGAGTTGAACTAGATATGGTCCGTGTGTAGGAGACACATTTCTATTGTTCTTAGCATACTCATGTTTCCCTCTGTATTAGAGACTCTAGAAAGCAAGAGCGTGCTTCTTGCTCTAAAGCAGAGTTTGTTTCATGGATGAGAACTGTGCTGTGTGTTTCCAATCAGAAACGGAGTTAAATGCCAGGCTCTGTGTCTTCCTACAAGCAACACTTCTTTTCAGGTAAACACAGTCACTTTTCAGCTCATAGGAAGCTACATTGTTCACGAAGCTCACACGTATCTCGATCTTAACTGAAAAGCATTGCATGTTAGAGGACCTATGGTTTGTATCAGTTTCAGATGCAGAGTTGAACTAGATTTGGTCCGAGTGTGTAGGAAACACAGTTCTTTTGTTCTGAGCACACTCACGTTTTCCTCTGTATTAGAGACTCTAGAAAGCAAGAGCGTGCTTCTTGCTCTAAAGCAGAGTGTGTTTCATGGATGAGAACTGTGCTGTGTGTTTCCAATCAGAAACGGAGTTAAATGCCAGGCTCTGTGTATTCCTACCAGTAAGACTTCTTTTCAGGTAAACAAAGTCACTTTTCACCTCAAACGAAGCTACATTGTTCACGAAGCTCACACGTTTTTTCTCTTATCTGAAAAGCATTGCATGTTAGAGGACCTGTGTTTTTTATCAGTTTCAGATGCAGAGTTGAACTAGATATGGTCCGTGTGTGTAGGAGACACAGTTCTATTGTTCTTAGCATACTCATGTTTCCCTCTGTATTAGAGACTCTAGAAAGCAAGAGCGTGCTTATTGCTCTAAACCAGAGTTTGTTTCATGGATGAGAACTGTGCTGTGTGTTTCCAATCAGAAACGGAGTTAAATGCCAGGCTCTGTGTCTTCCAACAAGCAAGACTTCATTTCAGGTAAACACAGTCACTTTTCAACTCAAACGAAGCTACATTGTTCATGAAGCTCACACGTATCTCGATCTTAACTGAAAAGCATTGCATGTTAGAGGACCTATGGTTTGTATCAGTTTCAGATGCAGAGTTGAACTAGATATGGTCCGTGTGTGTAGGAACCACAGTTCTTTTGTTCTGAGCACACTCACGTTTCCCTCTGTATTAGAGACTCTAGAAAGCAAGAGCGTGCTTCTTGCTCTAAAGCAGAGTGTCTTTCATGGATGACAACTGTGCTGTGTGTTTCCAATCAGATACGGAGTTAAATGCCAGGCTCTGTGTCTTCCTACCTGTAAGACTTCGTTTCAGGTAAACGAAGTCACTTTTCACCTCAAACGAAGCTACATTGTTCACGAAGCTCACAAGTTTTTCGCTCTTAACTGAAAAGCATTGCATGTTAGAGGACCTGTGTTTTGTATCAGTTTCAGATGCAGATTGAACTAGATATGGTCCGTGTGTGTAGGAAACACAGTTCTTTTGTTCTGAGCACACTCATGTTTCCCTCTGTATTAGAGACTCTAGAAAGCAAGAGCGTGCTTCTTCCTCTAAACCAGAGTGTCTTTCATGGATGACAACTGTGCTGTGTGTTTCCAATCAGATACGGAGTTAAATGCCAGGCTCTTTGTCTTCCTACAAGCAAGACTTTGTTTCAGGTAAACGCAGTCACTTTTCAGCTCAAAGGAAGCTACATTGTTCACGAAGCTCACACGTATCTCGCTCTTAACTGAAAAGCATTGCATGTTAGAGGACCTATGGTTTGTATCAGTTTCAGATGCAGAGTTGAACTAGATATGGTCCGTGTGTGTTGGAAACACAGTTCTTTTGTTCTGAGCACACTCACGTTTCCCTCTGTATTAGAGAATCTAGAAAGCAAGAGCGTGCTTCTTGCTCTAAAGCAGAGTGTGTTTCATGGATGAGAACTGTGCTGCGAGTTTCCAATCAGAAACGGAGTTAAATGCCAGGCTCTGTGTCTTCCTACCAGTAAGACTTCTTTTCAGGTAAACGAAGTCACTTTTCACCTCAAACAAAGCTACATTGTTCACGAAGCTCACACGTTTTTTCTCTTATCTGAAAAGCATTGCATGTTAGAGGACCTGTGTTTTTTATCAGTTTCAGATGCAGAGTTGAACTAGATATGGTCCGTGTGTGTAGGAGACACAGTTCTATTGTTCTTAGCATACTCATGTTTCCCTCTGTATTAGAGACTCTAGAAAGCAAGAGCGTGCTTCTTGCTCTAAACCAGAGTTTGTTTCATGGATGAGAACTGTGCTGTGTGTTTCCAATCAGAAGCGGAGTTAAATGCCAGGCTCTGTGTCTTCCTACAAGCAAGACTGCATTTCAGGTAAACACAGTCACTTTTCAGCTCCAACGAAGCTACATTGTTCACGAAGCTCACACGTATCTCGAGCTTAACTGAAAAGCATTGCATGTTAGAGGACCTATGGTTTGTATCAGTTTCAGATGCAGAGGTGAACTAGATATGGTCCGTGTGTGTAGGAAACACAGTTCTTTTGTTCTGAGCACACTCATGTTTCCCTCTGTATTAGAGACTCTAGAAAGCAAGAGCGTGCTTCTTGGTCTAAAGCAGAGTGTGTTTCATGGATTAGAACTGTGCTGTGTGTTTCCAATCAGAAACGGAGTTAAATGCCAGGCTCTGTGTATTCCTACCAGTAAGACTTCTTTTCAGGTAAACAAAGTCACTTTTCACCTCAAACGAAGCTACATTGTTCACGAAGCTCACACGTTTTTTCTCTTATCTGAAAAGCATTGCATGTTAGAGGACCTGTGTTTTTTATCAGTTTCAGATGCAGAGTTGAACTAGATATGGTCCGTGTGTGTAGGAGACACAGTTCTATTGTTCTTAGCATACTCATGTTTCCCTCTGTATTAGAGACTCTAGAAAGCAAGAGCGTGCTTATTGCTCTAAACCAGAGTTTGTTTCATGGATGAGAACTGTGCTGTGTGTTTCCAATCAGAAACGGAGTTAAATGCCAGGCTCTGTGTCTTCCAACAAGCAAGACTTCATTTCAGGTAAACACAGTCACTTTTCAACTCAAACGAAGCTACATTGTTCATGAAGCTCACACGTATCTCGATCTTAACTGAAAAGCATTGCATGTTAGAGGACCTATGGTTTGTATCAGTTTCAGATGCAGAGTTGAACTAGATATGGTCCGTGTGTGTAGGAACCACAGTTCTTTTGTTCTGAGCACACTCACGTTTCCCTCTGTATTAGAGACTCTAGAAAGCAAGAGCGTGCTTCTTGCTCTAAAGCAGAGTGTCTTTCATGGATGACAACTGTGCTGTGTGTTTCCAATCAGATACGGAGTTAAATGCCAGGCTCTGTGTCTTCCTACCTGTAAGACTTCGTTTCAGGTAAACGAAGTCACTTTTCACCTCAAACGAAGCTACATTGTTCACGAAGCTCACAAGTTTTTCGCTCTTAACTGAAAAGCATTGCATGTTAGAGGACCTGTGTTTTGTATCAGTTTCAGATGCAGATTGAACTAGATATGGTCCGTGTGTGTAGGAAACACAGTTCTTTTGTTCTGAGCACACTCATGTTTCCCTCTGTATTAGAGACTCTAGAAAGCAAGAGCGTGCTTCTTCCTCTAAACCAGAGTGTCTTTCATGGATGACAACTGTGCTGTGTGTTTCCAATCAGATACGGAGTTAAATGCCAGGCTCTTTGTCTTCCTACAAGCAAGACTTTGTTTCAGGTAAACGCAGTCACTTTTCAGCTCAAAGGAAGCTACATTGTTCACGAAGCTCACACGTATCTCGCTCTTAACTGAAAAGCATTGCATGTTAGAGGACCTATGGTTTGTATCAGTTTCAGATGCAGAGTTGAACTAGATATGGTCCGTGTGTGTTGGAAACACAGTTCTTTTGTTCTGAGCACACTCACGTTTCCCTCTGTATTAGAGAATCTAGAAAGCAAGAGCGTGCTTCTTGCTCTAAAGCAGAGTGTGTTTCATGGATGAGAACTGTGCTGCGAGTTTCCAATCAGAAACGGAGTTAAATGCCAGGCTCTGTGTCTTCCTACCAGTAAGACTTCTTTTCAGGTAAACGAAGTCACTTTTCACCTCAAACAAAGCTACATTGTTCACGAAGCTCACACGTTTTTTCTCTTATCTGAAAAGCATTGCATGTTAGAGGACCTGTGTTTTTTATCAGTTTCAGATGCAGAGTTGAACTAGATATGGTCCGTGTGTGTAGGAGACACAGTTCTATTGTTCTTAGCATACTCATGTTTCCCTCTGTATTAGAGACTCTAGAAAGCAAGAGCGTGCTTCTTGCTCTAAACCAGAGTTTGTTTCATGGATGAGAACTGTGCTGTGTGTTTCCAATCAGAAGCGGAGTTAAATGCCAGTCTCTGTGTCTTCCTACAAGCAAGACTGCATTTCAGGTAAACACAGTCACTTTTCAGCTCCAACGAAGCTACATTGTTCACGAAGCTCACACGTATCTCGAGCTTAACTGAAAAGCATTGCATGTTAGAGGACCTATGGTTTGTATCAGTTTCAGATGCAGAGGTGAACTAGATATGGTCCGTGTGTGTAGGAAACACAGTTCTTTTGTTCTGAGCACACTCATGTTTCCCTCTGTATTAGAGACTCTAGAAAGCAAGAGCGTGCTTCTTGGTCTAAAGCAGAGTGTGTTTCATGGATTAGAACTGTGCTGTGTGTTTCCAATCAGAAACGGAGTTAAATGCCAGGATCTGTGTCTTCCTACAAGCAAGACTTCGTTTCACGTAAACCCAGTCACTTTTCAGCTCAAACGAAGCTACATTGTTCTCGAAGCTCACACGTTTCTCTCTCTTAACAGAAAAGCATTTGATGTTAGAGGACCTGTGGTTTGTATCAGTTTCAGAAACAGAGTTGAACTAGATATGGTCCGTGGGTGTAGGAAACACAGTTCTTTGTTCTGAGCACATTCATGTTTCCCTCTGTATTAGAGACTCTAGAAAGCAAGAGCGTGCTTCTTGCTCTAAAGCAGAGTGTCTTTCATGGATGACAACTGTGCTGTGTGTTTCCAATTAGATACGGAGTTAAATGCCAGGCTCTGTGTCTTCCTACAAGCAAGACTTTGCTTCAGGTAAACGCAGTCACTTTTCAGCTCAAACGAAGCTACATTGTTCACGAAGCTCACATGTATCTCGATCTTAACTGAAAAGCATTGCATGTTAGAGGACCTATGGTTTGTATCAGTTTCAGATGCAGAGTTGAAATAGATACGGTCCGTGTGTGTAGGAAACACAGTTCTTTTGTTCTGAGCACACTCACGTTTCCCTCTGTATTAGAGACTCTAGAAAGCAAGAGCGTGCTTCTTGCTCTAAAGCAGAGTGTGTTTCATGGATGAGAACTGTGCTGTGTGTTTCCAATCAGAAGCGGAGGTAAATGCCAGGCTCTGTGTCTTCCTACAAGCAAGACTTCATTTCAGGTAAACACAGTCACTTTTCAGCTCAAACGAAGCTACATTGTTCACGAAGCTCACACGTATCTCGATCTTAACTGAAAAGCATTGCATGTTAGAGGACCTATGGTTTGTATCAGTTTCAGATGCAGAGGTGAACTAGATATGGTCCGTGTGTGTAGGAAACACAGTTCTTTTGTTCTGAGCACACTCATGTTTCCCTCTGTATTAGAGACTCTAGAAAGCAAGAGCGTGCTTCTTGCTCTAAAGCAGAGTGTGTTTCATGCATGAGAACTGTGCTGTATCTTTCTCTTCAGAAACGGAGTTAAGTGCCAGGCTCAGTGTCTTCCTACAAGCAAGAATTTGTTTCAGGTAAAAGCAGTCAATTTTCAGCACAAACGAAGCTACATTGTTCACGATGCTCACACATTTCTCGCTCATAACTGAAAAGCATTGGATGTTAGAGGACCTGTGGTTTGTATCAGTTTCAGAAACAGAGTTGAACTTGATATGGTATGTGTGTGTAGGAAACACAGTTCGTTTGTTCTGAGCACATTCATGTTTCCCTCTGTATTAGAGACTCTAGAAAGCAAGAGCGTGCTTCTTGGTCTAAAGCAGAGTTTGTTTCATGGATTAGAACTGTGCTGTGTGTTTCCAATCAGAAACGGAGTTAAATGCCAGGCTCTGTGTCTTCCTACAAGCAAGACTTCGTTTCAGGTAAACGCAGTCAATTTTCTGCTCAAAGGAAGATAAATTGTTCACGAAGCTCACATTTTCTCGATCATAACTGAAAAGCATTGCATGTTAGAGGACATATGGTTTGTATCAGTTTCAGATGCAGAGGTGAACTAGATATGGTCCGTGTGTGTAGGAATCACAGTTCTTTTGTTCTGAGCACACTCACGTTTCCCTCTGTATTAGAGACTCTAGAAAGCAAGAGCGTGCTTCTTGCTCTAAACCAGAGTGTCTTTCATGGATGACAACTGTGCTGTGTGTTTCCAATTAGATACGGAGTTAAATGCCAGGCTCTGTGTCTTCCTACCTGTAAGACTTCGTTTCAGGTCAACGAAGTCACTTTTCACCTGAAACGAAGCTACATTGTTCACGAAGCTCACAAGTTTTTCGCTCTTAACTGAAAAGCATTGCATGTTAGAGGACCTGTGTTTTGTATCAGTTTCAGATGCAGATTGAACTAGATATGGTCCGTGTGTGTAGGAAACACAGTTCTTTTGTTCTGAGCACACTCATGTTTCCCTCTGTATTAGAGACTCTAGAAAGCAAGAGCGTGCTTCTTGCTCTAAACCAGAGTGTCTTTCATGGATGACAACTGTGCTGTGTGTTTCCAATCAGATACGGAGTTAAATGCCAGGCTCTGTGTCTTCCTACAAGCAAGACTTCGTTTCAGGTAAACGCAGTCACTTTTCAGCTCAAAGGAAGCTACATTGTTCACGAAGCTCACACGTATCTCGATCTTAACTGAAAAGCATTGCATGTTAGAGGACCTATGGTTAGTATCAGTTTCAGATGCAGAGTTGAACTAGATATGGTCCGTGTGTGTAGGAAACACAGTTCTTTTGTTCTGAGCACACTCACGTTTCCCTCTGTATTAGAGACTCTAGAAAGCAAGAGCGTGCTTCTTGCTCTAAAGCAGAGTGTGTTTCATGGATGAGAACTGTGCTGTGAGTTTCCAATCAGAAACGGAGTTAAATGCCAGGCTCTGTGTCTTCCTACCAGTAAGACTTCTTTTCAGGTAAACGAAGTCACTTTTCACCTCAAACAAAGCTACATTGTTCACGAAGCTCACACGTTTTTTCTCTTATCTGTAGAGCATTGCATGTTAGAGGACCTGTGTTTCGTATCAGTTTCAGATGCAGAGTTGAACTAGATATGGTCCGTGTGTGTAGGAGACACATTTCTATTGTTCTTAGCATACTCATGTTTCCCTCTGTATTAGAGACTCTAGAAAGCAAGAGCGTGCTTCTTGCTCTAAAGCAGAGTTTGTTTCATGGATGAGAACTGTGCTATACGTTTCCAATCAGAAACGGAGTTAAATGCCAGGCTCTGTGTCTTCCTACAAGCAAGACTTCATTTCAGGTAAACACAGTCACTTTTCAACTCAAACGAAGCTACATTGTCAACGAAGCTCACACGTATCTCGATCTTAACTGAAAAGCATTGCATGTTAGAGGACCTATGGTTTGTATCAGTTTCAGATGCAGAGGTGAACTAGATATGGTCCGTGGGTGTAGGAAACACAGTTCTTTTGTTCTGAGCACACTCATGTTTCCCTCTGTATTAGAGACTCTAGAAAGCAAGAGCGTGCTTCTTGGTCTAAAGCAGAGTGTGTTTCATGGATAAGAACTGTGCTGTGTGTTTCCAATCAGATACGGAGTTAAATGCCAGGCTCTGTGTCGTCCTACAAGCAAGACTTCGTTTCAGGTAAATGCAGTCACTTTTCAGCTCAAAGGAAGCTACATTGTTCACGAAGCTCACACGTATCTCGATCTTAACTGAAAAGCATTGCATGTTAGAGGACCTATGGTTTGTATCAGTTTCAGATGCAGAGTTGAACTAGATATGGTCCGTGTGTGTAGGAAACACAGTTCTTTTGTTCTGAGCACACTCACGTTTCCCTCTGTATTAGAGACTCTAGAAAGCAAGAGCGTGCTTCTTGCTCTAAAGCAGAGTGTGTTTCATGGATGAGAACTGTGCTGTGTGTTTCCAATCAGAAACGGAGTTAAATGCCAGGCTCTGTGTATTCCTACCAGTAAGACTTCTTTTCAGGTAAACAAAGTCACTTTTCACCTCAAACGAAGCTACATTGTTCACGAAGCTCACACGTTTTTTCTCTTATCTGAAAAGCATTGCATGTTAGAGGACCTGTGTTTTTTATCAGTTTCAGATGCAGAGTTGAACTAGATATGGTCCGTGTGTGTAGGAGACACAGTTCTATTGTTCTTAGCATACTCATGTTTCCCTCTGTATTAGAGACTCTAGAAAGCAAGAGCGTGCTTCTTGCTCTAAACCAGAGTTTGTTTCATGGATGAGAACTGTGCTGTTTGTTTCCAATCAGATACGGAGTTAAATGCCAGGCTCTGTGTCTTCCTACAAGCAATACTTTGCTTCAGGTAAACGCAGTCACTTTTCAGCTCAAACGAAGCTACATTGTTCACGAAGCTCACACGTATCTCGATCCTAACTGAAAAGCATTGCATGTTAGAGGACCTATGGTTTGTATCAGTTTCAGATGCAGAGTTGAACTAGATATGGTCCGTGTGTGTAGGAAACACAGTTCTTTTGTTCTGAGCACACTCACGTTTCCCTCTGTATTAGAGACTCTAGAAAGCAAGAGCGTGCTTCTTGCTCTAAAGCAGAGTGTGTTTCATGGATGAGAACTGTACTGTGTGTTTCCAATCAGAAGTGGAGTTAAATGCCAGGCTCTGTGTCTTCCTACAAGCAAGACTTCATTTCAGGTAAACACAGTCACTTTTCAGCTCAAACGAAGCTACATTGTTCACGAAGCTCACACGTATCTCGAGCTTAACTGAAAAGCATTGCATGTTAGAGGACCTATGGTTTGTATCAGTTTCAGATGCAGAGGTGAACTAGATATGGTCCGTGTGTGTAGGAAACACAGTTCTTTTGTTCTGAGCACACTCATGTTTCCCTCTGTATTAGAGACTCTAGAAAGCAAGAGCGTGCTTCTTGGTCTAAAGCAGAGTGTGTTTCATGGATTAGAACTGTGCTGTGTGTTTCCAATCAGAAACGGAGTTAAATGCCAGGATCTGTGTCTTCCTACAAGCAAGACTTCGTTTCAGGTAAACACAGTCACTTTTCAGCTCAAAGGAAGCTACATTGTTCTCGAAGCTCACACGTTTCTCTCTCTTAAAAGAAAATCATTTGATGTTAGAGGACCTGTGGTTTGTGTCAGTTTCAGAAACAGAGTTGAACTAGATATGGTCCGTGTGTGTAGGAAACACAGTTCTTTTGTTCTGAGCACATTCATGTTTCCCTCTGTATTAGAGACTCTAGAAAGCAAGAGCGTGCTTCTTGCTCTAAACCAGAGTGTCTTTCATGGATGACAACTGTGCTGTGTGTTTCCAATCAGATACGGAGTTAAATGCCAGGCTCTGTGTCTTCCTACAAGCAAGACTTTGTTTCAGGTAAACGCAGTCACTTTTCAGCTCAAACGAAGCTACATTGTTAACGAAGCTCACACATATCTCGATCTTAACTGAAAAGCATTGCATGTTAGAGGACCTATGGTTTGTATCAGTTTCAGATGCAGAGTTGAACTAGATATGGTCCGTGTGTGTAGGAAACACAGTTCTTTTGTTCTGAGCACACTCACGTTTCGCTCTGTATTAGAGACTCTAGAAAGCAAGAGCGTGCTTCTTGCTCTAAAGCAGAGTGTGTTTCATGGATGAGAACTGTGCTGTGTGTTTCCAATCAGAAGCGGAGGTAAATGCCAGGCTCTGTGTCTTCCTACAAGCAAGACTTCATTTCAGGTAAACACAGTCACTTTTCAGCTCAAACGAAGCTACATTGTTCACGAAGCTCACACGTATCTCGATCTTAACTGAAAAGCATTGCATGTTAGAGGACCTATGGTTTGTATCAGTTTCAGATGCAGAGGTGAACTAGATATGGTCCGTGTGTGTAGGAAACACAGTTCTTTTGTTCTGAGCACACTCATGTTTCCCTCTGTATTAGAGACTCTAGAAAGCAAGAGCGTGCTTCTTGCTCTAAAGCAGAGTGTGTTTCATGCATGAGAACTGTGCTGTATCTTTCTCTTCAGAAACGGAGTTAAGTGCCAGGCTCAGTGTCTTCCTACAAGCAAGAATTTGTTTCAGGTAAAAGCAGTCAATTTTCAGCACAAACGAAGCTACATTGTTCACGATGCTCACACATTTCTCGCTCATAACTGAAAAGCATTGGATGTTAGAGGACCTGTGGTTTGTATCAGTTTCAGAAACAGAGTTGAACTTGATATGGTATGTGTGTGTAAGAAACACAGTTCGTTTGTTCTGAGCACATTCTTGTTTCCCTCTGTATTAGAGACTCTAGAAAGCAAGAGCGTGCTTCTTGGTCTAAAGCAGAGTTTGTTTCATGGATTAGAACTGTGCTGTGTGTTTCCAATCAGAAACGGAGTTAAATGCCAGGCTCTGTGTCTTCCTACAAGCAAGACTTCGTTTCAGGTAAACGCAGTCAATTTTCTGCTCAAAGGAAGATAAAATGTTCACGAAGCTCACATTTTCTCGATCATAACTGAAAAGCATTGCATGTTAGAGGACATATGGTTTGTATCAGTTTCAGATGCAGAGTTGAACTAGATATGGTCCGTGTGTGTAGGAATCACAGTTCTTTTGTTCTGAGCACACTCACGTTTCCCTCTGTATTAGAGACTCTAGAAAGCAAGAGCGTGCTTCTTGCTCTAAACCAGAGTGTCTTTCATGGATGACAACTGTGCTGTGTGTTTCCAATTAGATACGGAGTTAAATGCCAGGCTCTGTGTCTTCCTACCTGTAAGACTTCGTTTCAGGTCAACAAAGTCACTTTTCACCTGAAACGAAGCTACATTGTTCACGAAGCTCACAAGTTTTTCGCTCTTAACTGAAAAGCATTGCATGTTAGAGGACCTGTGTTTTGTATCAGTTTCAGATGCAGATTGAACTAGATATGGTCCGTGTGTGTAGGAAACACAGTTCTTTTGTTCTGAGCACACTCATGTTTCCCTCTGTATTAGAGACTCTAGAAAGCAAGAGCGTGCTTCTTGCTCTAAACCAGAGTGTCTTTCATGGATGACAACTGTGCTGTGTGTTTCCAATCAGATACGGAGTTAAATGCCAGGCTCTGTGTCTTCCTACAAGCAAGACTTCGTTTCAGGTAAACGCAGTCACTTTTCAGCTCAAAGGAAGCTACATTGTTCATGAAGCACACACGTATCTCGATCTTAACTGAAAAGCATTGCATGTTAGAGGACCTATGGTTAGTATCAGTTTCAGATGCAGAGTTGAACTAGATATGGTCCGTGTGTGTAGGAAACACAGTTCTTTTGTTCTGAGCACACTCACGTTTCCCTCTGTATTAGAGACTCTAGAAAGCAAGAGCGTGCTTCTTGCTCTAAAGCAGAGTGTGTTTCATGGATGAGAACTGTGCTGTGAGTTTCCAATCAGAAACGGAGTTAAATGCCAGGCTCTGTGTCTTCCTACCAGTAAGACTTCTTTTCAGGTAAACGAAGTCACTTTTCACCTCAAACAAAGCTACATTGTTCACGAAGCTCACACGTTTTTTCTCTTATCTGTAGAGCATTGCATGTTAGAGGACCTGTGTTTTGTATCAGTTTCAGATGCAGAGTTGAACTAGATATGGTCCGTGTGTGTAGGAGACACATTTCTATTGTTCTTAGCATACTCATGTTTCCCTCTGTATTAGAGACTCTAGAAAGCAAGAGCGTGCTTCTTGCTCTAAAGCAGAGTTTGTTTCATGGACGAGAACTGTGCTATACGTTTCCAATCAGAAACGGAGTTAAATGCCAGGCTCTGTGTCTTCCTACAAGCAAGACTTCATTTCAGGTAAACACAGTCACTTTTCAACTCAAACGAAGCTACATTGTCAACGAAGCTCACACGTATCTCGATCTTAACTGAAAAGCATTGCATGTTAGAGGACCTATGGTTTGTATCAGTTTCAGATGCAGAGGTGAACTAGATATGGTCCGTGGGTGTAGGAAACACAGTTCTTTTGTTCTGAGCACACTCATGTTTCCCTCTGTATTAGAGACTCTAGAAAGCAAGAGCGTGCTTCTTGGTCTAAAGCAGAGTGTGTTTCATGGATAAGAACTGTGCTGTGTGTTTCCAATCAGATACGGAGTTAAATGCCAGGCTCTGTGTCGTCCTACAAGCAAGACTTCGTTTCAGGTAAATGCAGTCACTTTTCAGCTCAAAGGAAGCTACATTGTTCACGAAGCTCACACGTATCTCGATCTTAACTGAAAAGCATTGCATGTTAGAGGACCTATGGTTTGTATCAGTTTCAGATGCAGAGTTGAACTAGATATGGTCCGTGTGTGTAGGAAACACAGTTCTTTTGTTCTGAGCACACTCACGTTTCCCTCTGTATTAGAGACTCTAGAAAGCAAGAGCGTGCTTCTTGCTCTAAAGCAGAGTGTGTTTCATGGATGAGAACTGTGCTGTGTGTTTCCAATCAGAAACGGAGTTAAATGCCAGGCTCTGTGTATTCCTACCAGTAAGACTTCTTTTCAGGTAAACAAAGTCACTTTTCACCTCAAACGAAGCTACATTGTTCACGAAGCTCACACGTTTTTTCTCTTATCTGAAAAGCATTGCATGTTAGAGGACCTGTGTTTTTTATCAGTTTCAGATGCAGAGTTGAACTAGATATGGTCCGTGTGTGTAGGAGACACAGTTCTATTGTTCTTAGCATACTCATGTTTCCCTCTGTATTAGAGACTCTAGAAAGCAAGAGCGTGCTTCTTGCTCTAAACCAGAGTTTGTTTCATGGATGAGAACTGTGCTGTTTGTTTCCAATCAGATACGGAGTTAAATGCCAGGCTCTGTGTCTTCCTACAAGCAATACTTTGTTTCAGGTAAACGCAGTCACTTTTCAGCTCAAACGAAGCTACATTGTTCACGAAGCTCACACGTATCTCGATCCTAACTGAAAAGCATTGCATGTTAGAGGACCTATGGTTTGTATCAGTTTCAGATGCAGAGTTGAACTAGATATGGTCCGTGTGTGTAGGAAACACAGTTCTTTTGTTCTGAGCACACTCACGTTTCCCTCTGTATTAGAGACTCTAGAAAGCAAGAGCGTGCTTCTTGCTCTAAACCAGAGTTTGTTTCATGGATGAGAACTGTGCTGTGTGTTTCCAATCAGAAGCGGAGTTAAATGCCAGGCTCTGTGTCTTCCTACAAGCAAGACTTCATTTCAGGTAAACACAGTCACTTTTCAGCTCCAACAAAGCTACATTGTTCACGAAGCTCACACGTATCTCGAGCTTAACTGAAAAGCATTGCATGTTAGAGGACCTATGGTTTGTATCAGTTTCAGATGCAGAGGTGAACTAGATATGGTCCGTGTGTGTAGGAAACACAGTTCTTTTGTTCTGAGCACACTCATGTTTCCCTCTGTATTAGAGACTCTAGAAAGCAAGAGCGTGCTTCTTGGTCTAAAGCAGAGTGTGTTTCATGGATTAGAACTGTGCTGTGTGTTTCCAATCAGAAACGGAGTTAAATGCCAGGATCTGTGTCTTCCTACAAGCAAGACTTCGTTTCAGGTAAACACAGTCACTTTTCAGCTCAAACGAAGCTACATTGTTCTCGAAGCTCACACGTTTCTCTCTCTTAACAGAAAAGCATTTGATGTTAGAGGACCTGTGGTTTGTATCAGTTTCAGGAACAGAGTTGAACTAGATATGGTCCTTGGGTGTAGGAAACACAGTTCTTTGTTCTGAGCACATTCATGTTTCCCTCTGTATTAGAGACTCTAGAAAGCAAGAGCGTGCTTCTTGCTCTAAACCAGAGTGTCTTTCATGGATGACAACTGTGCTGTGTGTTTCCAATTAGATACGGAGTTAAATGCCAGGCTCTGTGTCTTCCTACCTGTAAGACTTCGTTTCAGGTCAACAAAGTCACTTTTCACCTGAAACGAAGCTACATTGTTCACGAAGCTCACAAGTTTTTCGCTCTTAACTGAAAAGCATTGCATGTTAGAGGACCTGTGTTTTGTATCAGTTTCAGATGCAGATTGAACTAGATATGGTCCGTGTGTGTAGGAAACACAGTTCTTTTGTTCTGAGCACACTCATGTTTCCCTCTGTATTAGAGACTCTAGAAAGCAAGAGCGTGCTTCTTGCTCTAAACCAGAGTGTCTTTCATGGATGACAACTGTGCTGTGTGTTTCCAATCAGATACGGAGTTAAATGCCAGGCTCTGTGTCTTCCTACAAGCAAGACTTCGTTTCAGGTAAACGCAGTCACTTTTCAGCTCAAAGGAAGCTACATTGTTCATGAAGCACACACGTATCTCGATCTTAACTGAAAAGCATTGCATGTTAGAGGACCTATGGTTAGTATCAGTTTCAGATGCAGAGTTGAACTAGATATGGTCCGTGTGTGTAGGAAACACAGTTCTTTTGTTCTGAGCACACTCACGTTTCCCTCTGTATTAGAGACTCTAGAAAGCAAGAGCGTGCTTCTTGCTCTAAAGCAGAGTGTGTTTCATGGATGAGAACTGTGCTGTGAGTTTCCAATCAGAAACGGAGTTAAATGCCAGGCTCTGTGTCTTCCTACCAGTAAGACTTCTTTTCAGGTAAACGAAGTCACTTTTCACCTCAAACAAAGGTACATTGTTCACGAAGCTCACACGTTTTTTCTCTTATCTGTAGAGCATTGCATGTTAGAGGACCTGTGTTTTGTATCAGTTTCAGATGCAGAGTTGAACTAGATATGGTCCGTGTGTGTAGGAGACACATTTCTATTGTTCTTAGCATACTCATGTTTCCCTCTGTATTAGAGACTCTAGAAAGCAAGAGCGTGCTTCTTGCTCTAAAGCAGAGTTTGTTTCATGGACGAGAACTGTGCTATACGTTTCCAATCAGAAACGGAGTTAAATGCCAGGCTCTGTGTCTTCCTCCAAGCAAGACTTCATTTCAGGTAAACACAGTCACTTTTCAACTCAAACGAAGCTACATTGTCAACGAAGCTCACACGTATCTCGATCTTAACTGAAAAGCATTGCATGTTAGAGGACCTATGGTTTGTATCAGTTTCAGATGCAGAGGTGAACTAGATATGGTCCGTGTGTGTAGGAAACACAGTTCTTTTGTTCTGAGCACACTCACGTTTCCCTCTGTATTAGAGACTCTAGAAAGCAAGAGCGTGCTTCTTGCTCTAAAGCAGAGTGTGTTTCATGGATGAGAACTGTACTGTGTGTTTCCAATCAGAAGTGGAGTTAAATGCCAGGCTCTGTGTCTTCCTACAAGCAAGACTTCATTTCAGGTAAACACAGTCACTTTTCAGCTCAAACGAAGCTACATTGTTCACGAAGCTCACACGTATCTCGATCTTAACTGAAAAGCATTGCATGTTAGAGGACCTATGGTTTGTATCAGTTTCAGATGCAGAGGTGAACTAGATACGGTCCGTGTGTGTAGGAAACACAGTTCTTTTGTTCTGAGCACACTCACGTTTCCCTCTGTATTAGAGACTCTAGAAAGCAAGAGCGTGCTTCTTGCTCTAAAGCAGAGTGTGTTTCATGGATGAGAACTGTGCTGCGAGTTTCCAATCAGAAACGGAGTTAAATGCCAGGCTCTGTGTCTTCCTACCAGTAAGACTTCTTTTCAGGTAAACGAAGTCACTTTTCACCTCAAACAAAGCTACATTGTTCACGAAGCTCACACGTTTTTTCTCTTATCTGAAAAGCATTGCATGTTAGAGGACCTGTGTTTTTTATCAGTTTCAGATGCAGAGTTGAACTAGATATGGTCCGTGTGTGTAGGAGACACAGTTCTATTGTTCTTAGCATACTCATGTTTCCCTCTGTATTAGAGACTCTAGAAAGCAAGAGCGTGCTTCTTGCTCTAAACCAGAGTTTGTTTCATGGATGAGAACTGTGCTGTGTGTTTCCAATCAGAAGCGGAGTTAAATGCCAGGCTCTGTGTCTTCCTACAAGCAAGACTTCATTTCAGGTAAACACAGTCACTTTTCAGCTCCAACAAAGCTACATTGTTCACGAAGCTCACACGTATCTCGAGCTTAACTGAAAAGCATTGCATGTTAGAGGACCTATGGTTTGTATCAGTTTCAGATGCAGAGGTGAACTAGATATGGTCCGTGTGTGTAGGAAACACAGTTCTTTTGTTCTGAGCACACTCATGTTTCCCTCTGTATTAGAGACTCTAGAAAGCAAGAGCGTGCTTCTTGGTCTAAAGCAGAGTGTGTTTCATGGATTAGAACTGTGCTGTGTGTTTCCAATCAGAAACGGAGTTAAATGCCAGGATCTGTGTCTTCCTACAAGCAAGACTTCGTTTCAGGTAAACACAGTCACTTTTCAGCTCAAACGAAGCTACATTGTTCTCGAAGCTCACACGTTTCTCTCTCTTAACAGAAAAGCATTTGATGTTAGAGGACCTGTGGTTTGTATCAGTTTCAGGAACAGAGTTGAACTAGATATGGTCCGTGGGTGTAGGAAACACAGTTCTTTGTTCTGAGCACATTCATGTTTCCCTCTGTATTAGAGACTCTAGAAAGCAAGAGCGTGCTTCTTGCTCTAAACCAGAGTGTCTTTCATAGATGACAACTGTGCTGTGTGTTTCCAATTAGATACGGAGTTAAATGCCAGGCTCTGTGTCTTCCTACCTGTAAGACTTCGTTTCAGGTCAACAAAGTCACTTTTCACCTGAAACGAAGCTACATTGTTCACGAAGCTCACAAGTTTTTCGCTCTTAACTGAAAAGCATTGCATGTTAGAGGACCTGTGTTTTGTATCAGTTTCAGATGCAGATTGAACTAGATATGGTCCGTGTGTGTAGGAAACACAGTTCTTTTGTTCTGAGCACACTCATGTTTCCCTCTGTATTAGAGACTCTAGAAAGCAAGAGCGTGCTTCTTGCTCTAAACCAGAGTGTCTTTCATGGATGACAACTGTGCTGTGTGTTTCCAATCAGATACGGAGTTAAATGCCAGGCTCTGTGTCTTCCTACAAGCAAGACTTCGTTTCAGGTAAACGCAGTCACTTTTCAGCTCAAAGGAAGCTACATTGTTCATGAAGCACACACGTATCTTGATCTTAACTGAAAAGCATTGCATGTTAGAGGACCTATGGTTAGTATCAGTTTCAGATGCAGAGTTGAACTAGATATGGTCCGTGTGTGTAGGAGACACAGTTCTATTGTTCTTAGCATACTCATGTTTCCCTCTGTATTAGAGACTCTAGAAAGCAAGAGCGTGCTTCTTGCTCTAAACCAGAGTTTGTTTCATGGATGAGAACTGTGCTGTTTGTTTCCAATCAGATACGGAGTTAAATGCCAGGCTCTGTGTCTTCCTACAAGCAATACTTTGTTTCAGGTAAACGCAGTCACTTTTCAGCTCAAACGAAGCTACATTGTTCACGAAGCTCACACGTATCTCGATCCTAACTGAAAAGCATTGCATGTTAGAGGACCTATGGTTTGTATCAGTTTCAGATGCAGAGTTGAACTAGATATGGTCCGTGTGTGTAGGAAACACAGTTCTTTTGTTCTGAGCACACTCACGTTTCCCTCTGTATTAGAGACTCTAGAAAGCAAGAGCGTGCTTCTTGCTCTAAAGCAGAGTGTGTTTCATGGATGAGAACTGTACTGTGTGTTTCCAATCAGAAGTGGAGTTAAATGCCAGGCTCTGTGTCTTCCTACAAGCAAGACTTCATTTCAGGTAAACACAGTCACTTTTCAGCTCAAACGAAGCTACATTGTTCACGAAGCTCACACGTATCTCGATCTTAACTGAAAAGCATTGCATGTTAGAGGACCTATGGTTTGTATCAGTTTCAGATGCAGAGGTGAACTAGATATGGTCCGTGTGTGTAGGAAACACAGTTCTTTTGTTCTGAGCACACTCACGTTTCCCTCTGTATTAGAGACTCTAGAAAGCAAGAGCGTGCTTCTTGCTCTAAAGCAGAGTGTGTTTCATGGATGAGAACTGTGCTGCGAGTTTCCAATCAGAAACGGAGTTAAATGCCAGGCTCTGTGTCTTCCTACCAGTAAGACTTCTTTTCAGGTAAACGAAGTCACTTTTCACCTCAAACAAAGCTACATTGTTCACGAAGCTCACACGTTTTTTCTCTTATCTGAAAAGCATTGCATGTTAGAGGACCTGTGTTTTTTATCAGTTTCAGATGCAGAGTTGAACTAGATATGGTCCGTGTGTGTAGGAGACACAGTTCTATTGTTCTTAGCATACTCATGTTTCCCTCTGTATTAGAGACTCTAGAAAGCAAGAGCGTGCTTCTTGCTCTAAACCAGAGTTTGTTTCATGGATGAGAACTGTGCTGTGTGTTTCCAATCAGAAGCGGAGTTAAATGCCAGGCTCTGTGTCTTCCTACAAGCAAGACTTCATTTCAGGTAAACACAGTCACTTTTCAGCTCCAACAAAGCTACATTGTTCACGAAGGTCACACGTATCTCGAGCTTAACTGAAAAGCATTGCATGTTAGAGGACCTATGGTTTGTATCAGTTTCAGATGCAGAGGTGAACTAGATATGGTCCGTGTGTGTAGGAAACACAGTTCTTTTGTTCTGAGCACACTCATGTTTCCCTCTGTATTAGAGACTCTAGAAAGCAAGAGCGTGCTTCTTGCTCTAAAGCAGAGTGTGTTTCATGGATTAGAACTGTGCTGTGTGTTTCCAATCAGAAACGGAGTTAAATGCCAGGATCTGTGTCTTCCTACAAGCAAGACTTCGTTTCAGGTAAACACAGTCACTTTTCAGCTCAAACGAAGCTACATTGTTCTCGAAGCTCACACGTTTCTCTCTCTTAACAGAAAAGCATTTGATGTTAGAGGACCTGTGGTTTGTATCAGTTTCAGGAACAGAGTTGAACTAGATATGGTCCGTGGGTGTAGGAAACACAGTTCTTTGTTCTGAGCACATTCATGTTTCCCTCTGTATTAGAGACTCTAGAAAGCAAGAGCGTGCTTCTTGCTCTAAACCAGAGTGTCTTTCATGGATGACAACTGTGCTGTGTGTTTCCAATTAGATACGGAGTTAAATGCCAGGCTCTGTGTCTTCCTACAAGCAAGACTTTGTTTCAGGTAAACGCAGTCACTTTTCAGCTCAAACGAAGCTACATTGTTCACGAAGCTCACACGTATCTCGATCTTAACTGAAAAGCATTGCATGATAGAGGACCTATGGTTTGTATCAGTTTCAGATGCAGAGTTGAACTAGATACGGTCCGTGTGTGTAGGAAACACAGTTCTTTTGTTCTGAGCACACTCACGTTTCCCTCTGTATTAGAGACTCTAGAAAGCAAGAGCGTGCTTCTTGCTCTAAAGCAGAGTGTGTTTCATGGATGAGAACTGTGCTGTGTGTTTCCAATCAGAAGCGGAGGTAAATGCCAGGCTCTGTGTCTTCCTACAAGCAAGACTTCATTTCAGGTAAACACAGTCACTTTTCAGCTCAAACGTTGCTACATTGTTCACGAAGCTCACACGTATCTCGATCTTAACTGAAAAGCATTGCATGTTAGAGGACCTATGGTTTGTATCAGTTTCAGATGCAGAGGTGAACTAGATATGGTCCGTGTGTGTAGGAAACACAGTTCTTTTGTTCTGAGCACACTCATGTTTCCCTCTGTATTAGAGACTCTAGAAAGCAAGAGCGTGCTTCTTGCTCTAAAGCAGAGTGTGTTTCATGCATGAGAACTGTGCTGTATCTTTCTCTTCAGAAACGGAGTTAAGTGCCAGGCTCAGTGTCTTCCTACAAGCAAGAATTTGTTTCAGGTAAAAGCAGTCAATTTTCAGCACAAACGAAGCTACATTGTTCACGATGCTCACACATTTCTCGCTCATAACTGAAAAGCATTGGATGTTAGAGGACCTGTGGTTTGTATCAGTTTCAGAAACAGAGTTGAACTTGATATGGTATGTGTGTGTAGGAAACACAGTTCGTTTGTTCTGAGCACATTCATGTTTCCCTCTGTATTAGAGACTCTAGAAAGCAAGAGCGTGCTTCTTGGTCTAAAGCAGAGTTTGTTTCATGGATTAGAACTGTGCTGTGTGTTTCCAATCAGAAACGGAGTTAAATGCCAGGCTCTGTGTCTTCCTACAAGCAAGACTTCGTTTCAGGTAAACGCAGTCAATTTTCTGCTCAAAGGAAGATAAATTGTTCACGAAGCTCACATTTTCTCGATCATAACTGAAAAGCATTGCATGTTAGAGGACATATGGTTTGTATCAGTTTCAGATGCAGAGTTGAACTAGATATGGTCCGTGTGTGTAGGAATCACAGTTCTTTTGTTCTGAGCACACTCACGTTTCCCTCTGTATTAGAGACTCTAGAAAGCAAGAGCGTGCTTCTTGCTCTAAACCAGAGTGTCTTTCATGGATGACAACTGTGCTGTGTGTTTCCAATTAGATACGGAGTTAAATGCCAGGCTCTGTGTCTTCCTACCTGTAAGACTTCGTTTCAGGTCAACGAAGTCACTTTTCACCTGAAACGAAGCTACATTGTTCACGAAGCTCACAAGTTTTTCGCTCTTAACTGAAAAGCATTGCATGTTAGAGGACCTGTGTTTTGTATCAGTTTCAGATGCAGATTGAACTAGATATGGTCCGTGTGTGTAGGAAACACAGTTCTTTTGTTCTGAGCACACTCATGTTTCCCTCTGTATTAGAGACTCTAGAAAGCAAGAGCGTGCTTCTTGCTCTAAACCAGAGTGTCTTTCATGGATGACAACTGTGCTGTGAGTTTCCAATCAGAAACGGAGTTAAATGCCAGGCTCTGTGTCTTCCTACCAGTAAGACTTCTTTTCAGGTAAACGAAGTCACTTTTCACCTCAAACAAAGCTACATTGTTCACGAAGCTCACACGTTTTTTCTCTTATCTGTAGAGCATTGCATGTTAGAGGACCTGTGTTTTGTATCAGTTTCAGATGCAGAGTTGAACTAGATATGGTCCGTGTGTGTAGGAGACACATTTCTATTGTTCTTAGCATACTCATGTTTCCCTCTGTATTAGAGACTCTAGAAAGCAAGAGCGTGCTTCTTGCTCTAAAGCAGAGTTTGTTTCATGGATGAGAACTGTGCTATACGTTTCCAATCAGAAACGGAGTTAAATGCCAGGCGCTGTGTCTTCCTACAAGCAAGACTTCATTTCAGGTAAACACAGTCACTTTTCAACTCAAACGAAGCTACATTGTCAACGAAGCTCACACGTATCTCGATCTTAACTGAAAAGCATTGCATGTTAGAGGACCTATGGTTTGTATCAGTTTCAGATGCAGAGGTGAACTAGATATGGTCCGTGGGTGTAGGAAACACAGTTCTTTTGTTCTGAGCACACTCATGTTTCCCTCTGTATTAGAGACTCTAGAAAGCAAGAGCGTGCTTCTTGGTCTAAAGCAGAGTGTGTTTCATGGATAAGAACTGTGCTGTGTGTTTCCAATCAGATACGGAGTTAAATGCCAGGCTCTGTGTCGTCCTACAAGCAAGACTTCGTTTCAGGTAAATGCAGTCACTTTTCAGCTCAAAGGAAGCTACATTGTTCACGAAGCTCACACGTATCTCGATCTTAACTGAAAAGCATTGCATGTTAGAGGACCTATGGTTTGTATCAGTTTCAGATGCAGAGTTGAACTAGATATGGTCCGTGTGTGTAGGAAACACAGTTCTTTTGTTCTGAGCACACTCACGTTTCCCTCTGTATTAGAGACTCTAGAAAGCAAGAGCGTGCTTCTTGCTCTAAACCAGAGTTTGTTTCATGGATGAGAACTGTGCTGTGTGTTTCCAATCAGAAGCGGAGTTAAATGCCAGGCTCTGTGTCTTCCTACAAGCAAGACTTCATTTCAGGTAAACACAGTCACTTTTCAGCTCCAACAAAGCTACATTGTTCACGAAGGTCACACGTATCTCGAGCTTAACTGAAAAGCATTGCATGTTAGAGGACCTATGGTTTGTATCAGTTTCAGATGCAGAGGTGAACTAGATATGGTCCGTGTGTGTAGGAAACACAGTTCTTTTGTTCTGAGCACACTCATGTTTCCCTCTGTATTAGAGACTCTAGAAAGCAAGAGCGTGCTTCTTGCTCTAAAGCAGAGTGTGTTTCATGGATTAGAACTGTGCTGTGTGTTTCCAATCAGAAACGGAGTTAAATGCCAGGATCTGTGTCTTCCTACAAGCAAGACTTCGTTTCAGGTAAACACAGTCACTTTTCAGCTCAAACGAAGCTACATTGTTCTCGAAGCTCACACGTTTCTCTCTCTTAACAGAAAAGCATTTGATGTTAGAGGACCTGTGGTTTGTATCAGTTTCAGGAACAGAGTTGAACTAGATATGGTCCGTGGGTGTAGGAAACACAGTTCTTTGTTCTGAGCACATTCATGTTTCCCTCTGTATTAGAGACTCTAGAAAGCAAGAGCGTGCTTCTTGCTCTAAACCAGAGTGTCTTTCATGGATGACAACTGTGCTGTGTGTTTCCAATTAGATACGGAGTTAAATGCCAGGCTCTGTGTCTTCCTACAAGCAAGACTTTGTTTCAGGTAAACGCAGTCACTTTTCAGCTCAAACGAAGCTACATTGTTCACGAAGCTCACACGTATCTCGATCTTAACTGAAAAGCATTGCATGATAGAGGACCTATGGTTTGTATCAGTTTCAGATGCAGAGTTGAACTAGATACGGTCCGTGTGTGTAGGAAACACAGTTCTTTTGTTCTGAGCACACTCACGTTTCCCTCTGTATTAGAGACTCTAGAAAGCAAGAGCGTGCTTCTTGCTCTAAAGCAGAGTGTGTTTCATGGATGAGAACTGTGCTGTGTGTTTCCAATCAGAAGCGGAGGTAAATGCCAGGCTCTGTGTCTTCCTACAAGCAAGACTTCATTTCAGGTAAACACAGTCACTTTTCAGCTCAAACGAAGCTACATTGTTCACGAAGCTCACACGTATCTCAATCTTAACTGAAAAGCATTGCATGTTAGAGGACCTATGGTTTGTATCAGTTTCAGATGCAGAGGTGAACTAGATATGGTCCGTGTGTGTAGGAAACACAGTTCTTTTGTTCTGAGCACACTCATGTTTCCCTCTGTATTAGAGACTCTAGAAAGCAAGAGCGTGCTTCTTGCTCTAAAGCAGAGTGTGTTTCATGCATGAGAACTGTGCTGTATCTTTCTCTTCAGAAACGGAGTTAAGTGCCAGGCTCAGTGTCTTCCTACAAGCAAGAATTTGTTTCAGGTAAAAGCAGTCAATTTTCAGCACAAACGAAGCTACATTGTTCACGATGCTCACACATTTCTCGCTCATAACTGAAAAGCATTGGATGTTAGAGGACCTGTGGTTTGTATCAGTTTCAGAAACAGAGTTGAACTTGATATGGTATGTGTGTGTAGGAAACACAGTTCGTTTGTTCTGAGCACATTCATGTTTCCCTCTGTATTAGAGACTCTAGAAAGCAAGAGCGTGCTTCTTGGTCTAAAGCAGAGTTTGTTTCATGGATTAGAACTGTGCTGTGTGTTTCCAATCAGAAACGGAGTTAAATGCCAGGCTCTGTGTCTTCCTACAAGCAAGACTTCGTTTCAGGTAAACGCAGTCAATTTTCTGCTCAAAGGAAGATAAATTGTTCACGAAGCTCACATTTTCTCGATCATAACTGAAAAGCATTGCATGTTAGAGGACATATGGTTTGTATCAGTTTCAGATGCAGAGTTGAACTAGATATGGTCCGTGTGTGTAGGAATCACAGTTCTTTTGTTCTGAGCACACTCACGTTTCCCTCTGTATTAGAGACTCTAGAATGCAAGAGCGTGCTTCTTGCTCTAAACCAGAGTGTCTTTCATGGATGACAACTGTGCTGTGTGTTTCCAATTAGATACGGAGTTAAATGCCAGGCTCTGTGTCTTCCTACCTGTAAGACTTCGTTTCAGGTCAACGAAGTCACTTTTCACCTGAAACGAAGCTACATTGTTCACGAAGCTCACAAGTTTTTCGCTCTTAACTGAAAAGCATTGCATGTTAGAGGACCTGTGTTTTGTATCAGTTTCAGATGCAGATTGAACTAGATATGGTCCGTGTGTGTAGGAAACACAGTTCTTTTGTTCTGAGCACACTCATGTTTCCCTCTGTATTAGAGACTCTAGAAAGCAAGAGCGTGCTTCTTGCTCTAAACCAGAGTGTCTTTCATGGATGACAACTGTGCTGTGTGTTTCCAATCAGATACGGAGTTAAATGCCAGGCTCTGTGTCTTCCTACAAGCAAGACTTCGTTTCAGGTAAACGCAGTCACTTTTCAGCTCAAAGGAAGCTACATTGTTCACGAAGCTCACACGTATCTCGATCTTAACTGAAAAGCATTGCATGTTAGAGGACCTATGGTTAGTATCAGTTTCAGATGCAGAGTTGAACTAGATATGGTCCGTGTGTGTAGGAAACACAGTTCTTTTGTTCTGAGCACACTCACGTTTCCCTCTGTATTAGACACTCTAGAAAGCAAGAGCGTGCTTCTTGCTCTAAAGCAGAGTGTGTTTCATGGATGAGAACTGTGCTGTGAGTTTCCAATCAGAAACGGAGTTAAATGCCAGGCTCTGTGTCTTCCTACCAGTAAGACTTCTTTTCAGGTAAACGAAGTCACTTTTCACCTCAAACAAAGCTACATTGTTCCCGAAGCTCACACGTTTTTTCTCTTATCTGTAGAGCATTGCATGTTAGAGGACCTGTGTTTTGTATCAGTTTCAGATGCAGAGTTGAACTAGATATGGTCCGTGTGTGTAGGAGACACATTTCTATTGTTCTTAGCATACTCATGTTTCCCTCTGTATTAGAGACTCTAGAAAGCAAGAGCGTGCTTCTTGCTCTAAAGCAGAGTTTGTTTCATGGATGAGAACTGTGCTATACGTTTCCAATCAGAAACGGAGTTAAATGCCAGGCTCTGTGTCTTCCTACAAGCAAGACTTCATTTCAGGTAAACACAGTCACTTTTCAACTCAAACGAAGCTACATTGTCAACGAAGCTCACACGTATCTCGATCTTAACTGAAAAGCATTGCATGTTAGAGGACCTATGGTTTGTATCAGTTTCAGATGCAGAGGTGAACTAGATATGGTCCGTGGGTGTAGGAAACACAGTTCTTTTGTTCTGAGCACACTCATGTTTCCCTCTGTATTAGAGACTCTAGAAAGCAAGAGCGTGCTTCTTGGTCTAAAGCAGAGTGTGTTTCATGGATAAGAACTGTGCTGTGTGTTTCCAATCAGATACGGAGTTAAATGCCAGGCTCTGTGTCGTCCTACAAGCAAGACTTCGTTTCAGGTAAATGCAGTCACTTTTCAGCTCAAAGGAAGCTACATTGTTCACGAAGCTCACACGTATCTCGATCTTAACTGAAAAGCATTGCATGTTAGAGGACCTATGGTTTGTATCAGTTTCAGATGCAGAGTTGAACTAGATATGGTCCGTGTGTGTAGGAAACACAGTTCTTTTGTTCTGAGCACACTCACGTTTCCCTCTGTATTAGAGACTCTAGAAAGCAAGAGCGTGCTTCTTGCTCTAAAGCAGAGTGTGTTTCATGGATGAGAACTGTGCTGTGTGTTTCCAATCAGAAACGGAGTTAAATGCCAGGCTCTGTGTATTCCTACCAGTAAGACTTCTTTTCAGGTAAACAAAGTCACTTTTCACCTCAAACGAAGCTACATTGTTCACGAAGCTCACACGTTTTTTCTCTTATCTGAAAAGCATTGCATGTTAGAGGACCTGTGTTTTTTATCAGTTTCAGATGCAGAGTTGAACTAGATATGGTCCGTGTGTGTAGGAGACACAGTTCTATTGTTCTTAGCATACTCATGTTTCCCTCTGTATTAGAGACTCTAGAAAGCAAGAGCGAGCTTCTTGCTCTAAACCAGAGTTTGTTTCATGGATGAGAACTGTGCTGTTTGTTTCCAATCAGATACGGAGTTAAATGCCAGGCTCTGTGTCTTCCTACAAGCAATACTTTGTTTCAGGTAAACGCAGTCACTTTTCAGCTCAAACGAAGCTACATTGTTCACGAAGCTAACACGTATCTCGATCCTAACTGAAAAGCATTGCATGTTAGAGGACCTATGGTTTGTATCAGTTTAAGATGCAGAGTTGAACTAGATATGGTCCGTGTGTGTAGGAAACACAGTCCTTTGTTCTGAGCACACTCACGTTTCCCTCTGTATTAGAGACTCTAGAAAGCAAGAGCGTGCTTCTTGCTCTAAAGCAGAGTGTGTTTCATGGATGAGAACTGTACTGTGTGTTTCCAATCAGAAGTGGAGTTAAATGCCAGGCTCTGTGTCTTCCTACAAGCAAGACTTCATTTCAGGTAAACACAGTCACTTTTCAGCTCAAACGAAGCTACATTGTTCACGAAGCTCACACGTATCTCGATCTTAACTGAAAAGCATTGCATGTTAGAGGACCTATGGTTTGTATCAGTTTCAGATGCAGAGGTGAACTAGATATGGTCCGTGTGTGTAGGAAACACAGTTCTTTTGTTCTGAGCACACTCATGTTTCCCTCTGTATTAGAGACTCTAGAAAGCAAGAGCGTGCTTCTTGGTCTAAAGCAGAGTGTGTTTCATGGATTAGAACTGTGCTGTGTGTTTCCAATCAGAAACGGAGTTAAATGCCAGGATCTGTGTCTTCCTACAAGCAAGACTACGTTTCAGGTAAACACAGTCACTTTTCAGCTCAAAGGAAGCTACATTGTTCTCGAAGCTCACACGTTTCTCTCTCTTAAAAGAAAATCATTTGATGTTAGAGGACCTGTGGTTTGTGTCAGTTTCAGAAACAGAGTTGAACTAGATATGGTCCGTGTGTGTAGGAAACACAGTTCTTTTGTTCTGAGCACATTCATGTTTCCCTCTGTATTAGAGACTCTAGAAAGCAAGAGCGTGCTTCTTGCTCTAAACCAGAGTGTCTTTCATGGATGACAACTGTGCTGTGTGTTTCCAATCAGATACGGAGTTAAATGCCAGGCTCTGTGTCTTCCTACAAGCAAGACTTTGTTTCAGGTAAACACAGTCACTTTTCAGCTCAAACGAAGCTACATTGTTAACGAAGCTCACACATATCTCGATCTTAACTGAAAAGCATTGCATGTTAGAGGACCTATGGTTTGTATCAGTTTCAGATGCAGAGTTGAACTAGATATGGTCCGTGTGTGTAGGAAACACAGTTCTTTTGTTCTGAGCACACTCACGTTTCCCTCTGTATTAGAGACTCTAGAAAGCAAGAGCGTGCTTCTTGCTCTAAAGCAGAGTGTGTTTCATGGATGAGAACTGTGCTGTGTGTTTCCAATCAGAAGCGGAGGTAAATGCCAGGCTCTGTGTCTTCCTACAAGCAAGACTTCATTTCAGGTAAACACAGTCACTTTTCAGCTCAAACGAAGCTACATTGTTCACGAAGCTCACACGTATCTCGATCTTAACTGAAAAGCATTGCATGTTAGAGGACCTATGGTTTGTATCAGTTTCAGATGCAGAGGTGAACTAGATATGGTCCGTGTGTGTAGGAAACACAGTTCTTTTGTTCTGAGCACACTCATGTTTCCCTCTGTATTAGAGACTCTAGAAAGCAAGAGCGTGCTTCTTGCTCTAAAGCAGAGTGTGTTTCATGCATGAGAACTGTGCTGTATCTTTCTCTTCAGAAACGGAGTTAAGTGCCAGGCTCAGTGTCTTCCTACAAGCAAGAATTTGTTTCAGGTAAAAGCAGTCAATTTTCAGCACAAACGAAGTTACATTGTTCACGATGCTCACACATTTCTCGCTCATAACTGAAAAGCATTGGATGTTAGAGGACCTGTGGTTTGTATCAGTTTCAGAAACAGAGTTGAACTTGATATGGTATGTGTGTGTAGGAAACACAGTTCGTTTGTTCTGAGCACATTCATGTTTCCCTCTGTATTAGAGACTCTAGAAAGCAAGAGCGTGCTTCTTGGTCTAAAGCAGAGTTTGTTTCATGGATTAGAACTGTGCTGTGTGTTTCCAATCAGAAACGGAGTTAAATGCCAGGCTCTGTGTCTTCCTACAAGCAAGACTTCGTTTCAGGTAAACGCAGTCAATTTTCTGCTCAAAGGAAGATAAATTGTTCACGAAGCTCACATTTTCTCGATCATAACTGAAAAGCATTGCATGTTAGAGGACATATGGTTTGTATCAGTTTCAGATGCAGAGTTGAACTAGATATCGTCCGTGTGTGTAGGAATCACAGTTCTTTTGTTCTGAGCACACTCACGTTTCCCTCTGTATTAGAGACTCTAGAAAGCAAGAGCGTGCTTCTTGCTCTAAACCAGAGTGTCTTTCATGGATGACAACTGTGCTGTGTGTTTCCAATTAGATACGGAGTTAAATGCCAGGCTCTGTGTCTTCCTACCTGTAAGACTTCGTTTCAGGTCAACGAAGTCACTTTTCACCTGAAACGAAGCTACATTGTTCACGAAGCTCACAAGTTTTTCGCTCCTAACTGAAAAGCATTGCATGTTAGAGGACCTGTGTTTTGTATCAGTTTCAGATGCAGATTGAACTAGATATGGTCCGTGTGTGTAGGAAACACAGTTCTTTTGTTCTGAGCACACTCATGTTTCCCTCTGTATTAGAGACTCTAGAAAGCAAGAGCGTGCTTCTTGCTCTAAACCAGAGTGTCTTTCATGGATGACAACTGTGCTGTGTGTTTCCAATCAGATACGGAGTTAAATGCCAGGCTCTGTGTCTTCCTACAAGCAAGACTTCGTTTCAGGTAAACGCAGTCACTTTTCAGCTCAAAGGAAGCTACATTGTTCACGAAGCTCACACGTAACTCGATCTTAACTGAAAAGCATTGCATGTTAGAGGACCTATGGTTAGTATCAGTTTCAGATGCAGAGTTGAACTAGATATGCTCCGTGTGTGTAGGAAACACAGTTCTTTTGTTCTGAGCACACTCACGTTTCCCTCTGTATTAGAGACTCTAGAAAGCAAGAGCGTGCTTCTTGCTCTAAAGCAGAGTGTGTTTCATGGATGAGAACTGTGCTGTGAGTTTCCAATCAGAAACGGAGTTAAATGCCAGGCTCTGTGTCTTCCTACCAGTAAGACTTCTTTTCAGGTAAACGAAGTCACTTTTCACCTCAAACAAAGCTACATTGTTCACGAAGCTCACACGTTTTTTCTCTTATCTGTAGAGCATTGCATGTTAGAGGACCTGTGTTTTTTATCAGTTTCAGATGCAGAGTTGAACTAGATATGGTCCGTGTGTGTAGGAGACACAGTTCTATTGTTCTTAGCATACTCATGTTTCCCTCTGTATTAGAGACTCTAGAAAGCAAGAGCGTGCTTCTTGCTCTAAACCAGAGTTTGTTTCATGGATGAGAACTGTGCTGTTTGTTTCCAATCAGATACGGAGTTAAATGCCAGGCTCTGTGTCTTCCTACAAGCAATACTTTGTTTCAGGTAAACGCAGTCACTTTTCAGCTCAAACGAAGCTACATTGTTCACGAAGCTCACACGTATCTCGATCCTAACTGAAAAGCATTGCATGTTAGAGGACCTATGGTTTGTATCAGTTTCAGATGCAGAGTTGAACTAGATATGGTCCGTGTGTGTAGGAAACACAGTTCTTTTGTTCTGAGCACACTCACGTTTCCCTCTGTATTAGAGACTCTAGAAAGCAAGAGCGTGCTTCTTGCTCTAAAGCAGAGTGTGTTTCATGGATGAGAACTGTACTGTGTGTTTCCAATCAGAAGTGGAGTTAAATGCCAGGCTCTGTGTCTTCCTACAAGCAAGACTTCATTTCAGGTAAACACAGTCACTTTTCAGCTCAAACGAAGCTACATTGTTCACGAAGCTCACACGTATCTCGATCTTAAATGAAAAGCATTGCATGTTAGAGGACCTATGGTTTGTATCAGTTTCAGATGCAGAGGTGAACTAGATATGGTCCGTGTGTGTAGGAAACACAGTTCTTTTGTTCTGAGCACACTCATGTTTCCCTCTGTATTAGAGACTCTAGAAAGCAAGAGCGTGCTTCTTGGTCTAAAGCAGAGTGTGTTTCATGGATTAGAACTGTGCTGTGTGTTTCCAATCAGAAACGGAGTTAAATGCCAGGATCTGTGTCTTCCTACAAGCAAGACTTCGTTTCAGGTAAACACAGTCACTTTTCAGCTCAAAGGAAGCTACATTGTTCTCGAAGCTCACACGTTTCTCTCTAACAGAAAATCATTTGATGTTAGAGGACCTGTGGTTTGTGTCAGTTTCAGAAACAGAGTTGAACTAGATATGGTCCGTGGGTGTAGGAAACACAGTTCTTTTGTTCTGAGCACATTCATGTTTCCCTCTGTATTAGAGACTCTAGAAAGCAAGAGCGTGCTTCTTGCTCTAAACCAGAGTGTCTTTCATGGATGACAACTGTGCTGTGTGTTTCCAATCAGATACGGAGTTAAATGCCAGGCTCTGTGTCTTCCTACAAGCAAGACTTTGTTTCAGGTAAACGCAGTCACTTTTCAGCTCAAACGAAGCTACATTGTTCACGAAGCTCACACGTATCTCGATCTTAACTGAAAAGCATTGCATGTTAGAGGACCTATGGTTTGTATCAGTTTCAGATGCAGAGTTGAACTAGACATGGTCCGTGTGTGTAGGAAACACAGTTCTTTTGTTCTGAGCACACTCACGTTTCCCTCTGTATTAGAGACTCTAGAAAGCAAGAGCGTGCTTCTTGCTCTAAAGCAGAGTGTGTTTCATGGATGAGAACTGTGCTGTGAGTTTCCAATCAGAAACGGAGTTAAATGCCAGGCTCTGTGTCTTCCTACCAGTAAGACTTCTTTTCAGGTAAACGAAGTCACTTTTCACCTCAAACAAAGCTACATTGTTCACGAAGCTCACACGTTTTTTCTCTTATCTGTAGAGCATTGCATGTTAGAGGACCTGTGTTTTTTATCAGTTTCAGATGCAGAGTTGAACTAGATATGGTCCGTGTGTGTAGGAGACACAGTTCTATTGTTCTTAGCATACTCATGTTTCCCTCTGTATTAGAGACTCTAGAAAGCAAGAGCGTGCTTCTTGCTCTAAACCAGAGTTTGTTTCATGGATGAGAACTGTGCTGTTTGTTTCCAATCAGATACGGAGTTAAATGCCAGGCTCTGTGTCTTCCTACAAGCAATACTTTGTTTCAGGTAAACGCAGTCACTTTTCAGCTCAAACGAAGCTACATTGTTCACGAAGCTCACACGTATCTCGATCCTAACTGAAAAGCATTGCATGTTAGAGGACCTATGGTTTGTATCAGTTTCAGATGCAGAGTTGAACTAGATATGGTCCGTGTGTGTAGGAAACACAGTTCTTTTGTTCTGAGCACACTCACGTTTCCCTCTGTATTAGAGACTCTAGAAAGCAAGAGCGTGCTTCTTGCTCTAAAGCAGAGTGTGTTTCATGGATGAGAACTGTACTGTGTGTTTCCAATCAGAAGTGGAGTTAAATGCCAGGCTCTGTGTCTTCCTACAAGCAAGACTTCATTTCAGGTAAACACAGTCACTTTTCAGCTCAAACGAAGCTACATTGTTCACGAAGCTCACACGTATCTCGATCTTAACTGAAAAGCATTGCATGTTAGAGGACCTATGGTTTGTATCAGTTTCAGATGCAGAGGTGAACTAGATATGGTCCGTGTGTGTAGGAAACACAGTTCTTTTGTTCTGAGCACACTCATGTTTCCCTCTGTATTAGAGACTCTAGAAAGCAAGAGCGTGCTTCTTGGTCTAAAGCAGAGTGTGTTTCATGGATTAGAACTGTGCTGTGTGTTTCCAATCAGAAACGGAGTTAAATGCCAGGATCTGTGTCTTCCTACAAGCAAGACTTCGTTTCAGGTAAACACAGTCACTTTTCAGCTCAAAGGAAGCTACATTGTTCTCGAAGCTCACACGTTTCTCTCTAACAGAAAATCATTTGATGTTAGAGGACCTGTGGTTTGTGTCAGTTTCAGAAACAGAGTTGAACTAGATATGGTCCGTGGGTGTAGGAAACACAGTTCTTTTGTTCTGAGCACATTCATGTTTCCCTCTGTATTAGAGACTCTAGAAAGCAAGAGCGTGCTTCTTGCTCTAAACCAGAGTGTCTTTCATGGATGACAACTGTGCTGTGTGTTTCCAATCAGATACGGAGTTAAATGCCAGGCTCTGTGTCTTCCTACAAGCAAGACTTTGTTTCAGGTAAACGCAGTCACTTTTCAGCTCAAACGAAGCTACATTGTTCACGAAGCTCACACGTATCTCGATCTTAACTGAAAAGCATTGCATGTTAGAGGACCTATGGTTTGTATCAGTTTCAGATGCAGAGTTGAACTAGACATGGTCCGTGTGTGTAGGAAACACAGTTCTTTTGTTCTGAGCACACTCACGTTTCCCTCTGTATTAGAGACTCTAGAAAGCAAGAGCGTGCTTCTTGCTCTAAAGCAGAGTGTGTTTCATGGATGAGAACTGTGCTGTGTGTTTCCAATCAGAAACGGAGTTAAATGCCAGGCTCTGTGTCTTCCTACAAGCAAGACTTCATTTCAGGTAAACACAGTCACTTTTCAACTCAAACGAAGCTACATTGTCAACGAAGCTCACACGTATCTCGATCTTAACTGAAAAGCATTGCATGTTAGAGGACCTACGGTTTGTATCAGTTTCAGATGCAGAGGTGAACTAGATATGGTCCGTGTGTGTAGGAAACACAGTTCTTTTGTTCTGAGCACACTCATGTTTCCCTCTGTATTAGAGACTCTAGAAAGCAAGAGCGTGCTTCTTGCTCTAAAGCAGAGTGTGTTTCATGGATGAGAACTGTGCTGTGTGTTTCCAATCAGATACGGAGTTAAATGCCAGGCTCTGTGTCTTCCTACAAGCAAGACTTCGTTTCAGGTAAACGAAGTCACTTTTCCCCTCAAACAAAGCTACATTGTTCATGAAGCTCACACGTATCTCGATCTTAACTGAAAAGCATTGCATGTTAGAGGACCTATGGTTAGTATCAGTTTCAGATGCAGAGTTGAACTAGATATGGTCCGTGTGTGTAGGAAACACAGTTCTTTTGTTCTGAGCACACTCACGTTTCCCTCTGTATTAGAGACTCTAGAAAGCAAGAGCGTGCTTCTTGCTCTAAAGCAGAGTGTGTTTCATGGATGAGAACTGTGCTGTGAGTTTCCAATCAGAAACGGAGTTAAATGCCAGGCTCTGTGTCTTCCTACCAGTAAGACTTCTTTTCAGGTAAACGAAGTCACTTTTCACCTCAAACAAAGCTACATTGTTCACGAAGCTCACACGTTTTTTCTCTTATCTGTAGAGCATTGCATGTTAGAGGACCTGTGTTTTGTATCAGTTTCAGATGCAGAGTTGAACTAGATATGGTCCGTGTGTGTAGGAGACACATTTCTATTGTTCTTAGCATACTCATGTTTCCCTCTGTATTAGAGACTCTAGAAAGCAAGAGCGTGCTTCTTGCTCTAAAGCAGAGTTTGTTTCATGGATGAGAACTGTGCTATACGTTTCCAATCAGAAACGGAGTTAAATGCCAGGCTCTGTGTCTTCCTACAAGCAAGACTTCATTTCAGGTAAACACAGTCACTTTTCAACTCAAACGAAGCTACATTGTCAACGAAGCTCACACGTATCTCGATCTTAACTGAAAAGCATTGCATGTTAGAGGACCTATGGTTTGTATCAGTTTCAGATGCAGAGGTGAACTAGATATGGTCCGTGGGTGTAGGAAACACAGTTCTTTTGTTCTGAGCACACTCATGTTTCCCTCTGTATTAGAGACTCTAGAAAGCAAGAGCGTGCTTCTTGGTCTAAAGCAGAGTGTGTTTCATGGATAAGAACTGTGCTGTGTGTTTCCAATCAGATACGGAGTTAAATGCCAGGCTCTGTGTCGTCCTACAAGCAAGACTTCGTTTCAGGTAAATGCAGTCACTTTTCAGCTCAAAGGAAGCTACATTGTTCACGAAGCTCACACGTATCTCGATCTTAACTGAAAAGCATTGCATGTTAGAGGACCTATGGTTTGTATCAGTTTCAGATGCAGAGTTGAACTAGATATGGTCCGTGTGTGTAGGAAACACAGTTCTTTTGTTCTGAGCACACTCACGTTTCCCTCTGTATTAGAGACTCTAGAAAGCAAGAGCGTGCTTCTTGCTCTAAAGCAGAGTGTGTTTCATGGATGAGAACTGTGCTGTGTGTTTCCAATCAGAAACGGAGTTAAATGCCAGGCTCTGTGTATTCCTACCAGTAAGACTTCTTTTCAGGTAAACAAAGTCACTTTTCACCTCAAACGAAGCTACATTGTTCACGAAGCTCACACGTTTTTTCTCTTATCTGAAAAGCATTGCATGTTAGAGGACCTGTGTTTTTTATCAGTTTCAGATGCAGAGTTGAACTAGATATGGTCCGTGTGTGTAGGAGACACAGTTCTATTGTTCTTAGCATACTCATGTTTCCCTCTGTATTAGAGACTCTAGAAAGCAAGAGCGTGCTTCTTGCTCTAAACCAGAGTTTGTTTCATGGATGAGAACTGTGCTGTTTGTTTCCAATCAGATACGGAGTTAAATGCCAGGCTCTGTGTCTTCCTACAAGCAATACTTTGTTTCAGGTAAACGCAGTCACTTTTCAGCTCAAACGAAGCTACATTGTTCACGAAGCTCACACGTATCTCGATCCTAACTGAAAAGCATTGCATGTTAGAGGACCTATGGTTTGTATCAGTTTAAGATGCAGAGTTGAACTAGATATGGTCCGTGTGTGTAGGAAACACAGTCCTTTGTTCTGAGCACACTCACGTTTCCCTCTGTATTAGAGACTCTAGAAAGCAAGAGCGTGCTTCTTGCTCTAAAGCAGAGTGTGTTTCATGGATGAGAACTGTACTGTGTGTTTCCAATCAGAAGTGGAGTTAAATGCCAGGCTCTGTGTCTTCCTACAAGCAAGACTTCATTTCAGGTAAACACAGTCACTTTTCAGCTCAAACGAAGCTACATTGTTCACGAAGCTCACACGTATCTCGATCTTAACTGAAAAGCATTGCATGTTAGAGGACCTATGGTTTGTATCAGTTTCAGATGCAGAGGTGAACTAGATATGGTCCGTGTGTGTAGGAAACACAGTTCTTTTGTTCTGAGCACACTCATGTTTCCCTCTGTATTAGAGACTCTAGAAAGCAAGAGCGTGCTTCTTGGTCTAAAGCAGAGTGTGTTTCATGGATTAGAACTGTGCTGTGTGTTTCCAATCAGAAACGGAGTTAAATGCCAGGATCTGTGTCTTCCTACAAGCAAGACTACGTTTCAGGTAAACACAGTCACTTTTCAGCTCAAAGGAAGCTACATTGTTCTCGAAGCTCACACGTTTCTCTCTCTTAAAAGAAAATCATTTGATGTTAGAGGACCTGTGGTTTGTGTCAGTTTCAGAAACAGAGTTGAACTAGATATGGTCCGTGTGTGTAGGAAACACAGTTCTTTTGTTCTGAGCACATTCATGTTTCCCTCTGTATTAGAGACTCTAGAAAGCAAGAGCGTGCTTCTTGCTCTAAACCAGAGTGTCTTTCATGGATGACAACTGTGCTGTGTGTTTCCAATCAGATACGGAGTTAAATGCCAGGCTCTGTGTCTTCCTACAAGCAAGACTTTGTTTCAGGTAAACACAGTCACTTTTCAGCTCAAACGAAGCTACATTGTTAACGAAGCTCACACATATCTCGATCTTAACTGAAAAGCATTGCATGTTAGAGGACCTATGGTTTGTATCAGTTTCAGATGCAGAGGTGAACTAGATATGGTCCGTGTGTGTAGGAAACACAGTTCTTTTGTTCTGAGCACACTCATGTTTCCCTCTGTATTAGAGACTCTAGAAAGCAAGAGCGTGCTTCTTGCTCTAAAGCAGAGTGTGTTTCATGCATGAGAACTGTGCTGTATCTTTCTCTTCAGAAACGGAGTTAAGTGCCAGGCTCAGTGTCTTCCTACAAGCAAGAATTTGTTTCAGGTAAAAGCAGTCAATTTTCAGCACAAACGAAGCTACATTGTTCACGATGCTCACACATTTCTCGCTCATAACTGAAAAGCATTGGATGTTAGAGGACCTGTGGTTTGTATCAGTTTCAGAAACAGAGTTGAACTTGATATGGTATGTGTGTGTAGGAAACACAGTTCGTTTGTTCTGAGCACATTCATGTTTCCCTCTGTATTAGAGACTCTAGAAAGCAAGAGCGTGCTTCTTGGTCTAAAGCAGAGTTTGTTTCATGGATTAGAACTGTGCTGTGTGTTTCCAATCAGAAACGGAGTTAAATGCCAGGCTCTGTGTCTTCCTACAAGCAAGACTTCGTTTCAGGTAAACGCAGTCAATTTTCTGCTCAAAGGAAGATAAATTGTTCACGAAGCTCACATTTTCTCGATCATAACTGAAAAGCATTGCATGTTAGAGGACATATGGTTTGTATCATTTTCAGATGCAGAGTTGAACTAGATATCGTCCGTGTGTGTAGGAATCACAGTTCTTTTGTTCTGAGCACACTCACGTTTCCCTCTGTATTAGAGACTCTAGAAAGCAAGAGCGTGCTTCTTGCTCTAAACCAGAGTGTCTTTCATGGATGACAACTGTGCTGTGTGTTTCCAATTAGATACGGAGTTAAATGCCAGGCTCTGTGTCTTCCTACCTGTAAGACTTCGTTTCAGGTCAACGAAGTCACTTTTCACCTGAAACGAAGCTACATTGTTCACGAAGCTCACAAGTTTTTCGCTCCTAACTGAAAAGCATTGCATGTTAGAGGACCTGTGTTTTGTATCAGTTTCAGATGCAGATTGAACTAGATATGGTCCGTGTGTGTAGGAAACACAGTTCTTTTGTTCTGAGCACACTCATGTTTCCCTCTGTATTAGAGACTCTAGAAAGCAAGAGCGTGCTTCTTGCTCTAAACCAGAGTGTCTTTCATGGATGACAACTGTGCTGTGTGTTTCCAATCAGATACGGAGTTAAATGCCAGGCTCTGTGTCTTCCTACAAGCAAGACTTCGTTTCAGGTAAACGCAGTCACTTTTCAGCTCAAAGGAAGCTACATTGTTCACGAAGCTCACACGTAACTCGATCTTCACTGAAAAGCATTGCATGTTAGAGGACCTATGGTTAGTATCAGTTTCAGATGCAGAGTTGAACTAGATATGCTCCGTGTGTGTAGGAAACACAGTTCTTTTGTTCTGAGCACACTCACGTTTCCCTCTGTATTAGAGACTCTAGAAAGCAAGAGCGTGCTTCTTGCTCTAAAGCAGAGTGTGTTTCATGGATGAGAACTGTGCTGTGAGTTTCCAATCAGAAACGGAGTTAAATGCCAGGCTCTGTGTCTTCCTACCAGTAAGACTTCTTTTCAGGTAAACGAAGTCACTTTTCACCTCAAACAAAGCTACATTGTTCACGAAGCTCACACGTTTTTTCTCTTATCTGTAGAGCATTGCATGTTAGAGGACCTGTGTTTTTTATCAGTTTCAGATGCAGATTGAACTAGATATGGTCCGTGTGTGTAGGAGACACAGTTCTATTGTTCTTAGCATACTCATGTTTCCCTCTGTATTAGAGACTCTAGAAAGCAAGAGCGTGCTTCTTGCTCTAAACCAGAGTTTGTTTCATGGATGAGAACTGTGCTGTTTGTTTCCAATCAGATACGGAGTTAAATGCCAGGCTCTGTGTCTTCCTACAAGCAATACTTTGTTTCAGGTAAACGCAGTCACTTTTCAGCTCAAACGAAGCTACATTGTTCACGAAGCTCACACGTATCTCGATCCTAACTGAAAAGCATTGCATGTTAGAGGACCTATGGTTTGTATCAGTTTCAGATGCAGAGTTGAACTAGATATGGTCCGTGTGTGTAGGAAACACAGTTCTTTTGTTCTGAGCACACTCACGTTTCCCTCTGTATTAGAGACTCTAGAAAGCAAGAGCGTGCTTCTTGCTCTAAAGCAGAGTGTGTTTCATGGATGAGAACTGTACTGTGTGTTTCCAATCAGAAGTGGAGTTAAATGCCAGGCTCTGTGTCTTCCTACAAGCAAGACTTCATTTCAGGTAAACACAGTCACTTTTCAGCTCAAACGAAGCTACATTGTTCACGAAGCTCACACCTATCTCGATCTTAACTGAAAAGCATTGCATGTTAGAGGACCTATGGTTTGTATCAGTTTCAGATGCAGAGGTGAACTAGATATGGTCCGTGTGTGTAGGAAACACAGTTCTTTTGTTCTGAGCACACTCATGTTTCCCTCTGTATTAGAGACTCTAGAAAGCAAGAGCGTGCTTCTTGGTCTAAAGCAGAGTGTGTTTCATGGATTAGAACTGTGCTGTGTGTTTCCAATCAGAAACGGAGTTAAATGCCAGGATCTGTGTCTTCCTACAAGCAAGACTTCGTTTCAGGTAAACACAGTCACTTTTCAGCTCAAAGGAAGCTACATTGTTCTCGAAGCTCACACGTTTCTCTCTCTTAACAGAAAATCATTTGATGTTAGAGGACCTGTGGTTTGTGTCAGTTTCAGAAACAGAGTTGAACTAGATATGGTCCGTGGGTGTAGGAAACACAGTTCTTTTGTTCTGAGCACATTCATGTTTCCCTCTGTATTAGAGACTCTAGAAAGCAAGAGCGTGCTTCTTGCTCTAAACCAGAGTGTCTTTCATGGATGACAACTGTGCTGTGTGTTTCCAATCAGATACGGAGTTAAATGCCAGGCTCTGTGTCTTCCTACAAGCAAGACTTTGTTTCAGGTAAACGCAGTCACTTTTCAGCTCAAACGAAGCTACATTGTTCACGAAGCTCACACGTATCTCGATCTTAACTGAAAAGCATTGCATGTTAGAGGACCTATGGTTTGTATCAGTTTCAGATGCAGAGTTGAACTAGACATGGTCCGTGTGTGTAGGAAACACAGTTCTTTTGTTCTGAGCACACATACGTTTCCCTCTGTATTAGAGACTCTAGAAAGCAAGAGCGTGCTTCTTGCTCTAAAGCAGAGTGTGTTTCATGGATGAGAACTGTGCTGTGTGTTTCCAATCAGAAACGGAGTTAAATGCCAGGCTCTGTGTCTTCCTACAAGCAAGACTTCATTTCAGGTAAACACAGTCACTTTTCAACTCAAACGAAGCTACATTGTCAACGAAGCTCACACGTATCTCGATCTTAACTGAAAAGCATTGCATGTTAGAGGACCTACGGTTTGTATCAGTTTCAGATGCAGAGGTGAACTAGATATGGTCCGTGTGTGTAGGAAACACAGTTCTTTTGTTCTGAGCACACTCATGTTTCCCTCTGTATTAGAGACTCTAGAAAGCAAGAGCGTGCTTCTTGCTCTAAAGCAGAGTGTGTTTCATGGATGAGAACTGTGCTGTGTGTTTCCAATCAGATACGGAGTTAAATGCCAGGCTCTGTGTCTTCCTACAAGCAAGACTTCGTTTCAGGTAAACGAAGTCACTTTTCCCCTCAAACAAAGCTACATTGTTCATGAAGCTCACACGTATCTCGATCTTAACTGAAAAGCATTGCATGTTAGAGGACCTATGGTTTGTATCAGTTTCAGATGCAGAGGTGAACTAGATATGGTCCGTGTGTGTAGGAAACACAGTTCTTTTGTTCTGAGCACACTCATGTTTCCCTCAGTATTAGAGACTCTAGAAAGCAAGAGCGTGCTTCTTGGTCTAAAGCAGAGTGTGTTTCATGGATTAGAACTGTGCTGTGTGTTTCCAATCAGAAACGGATTAAATGCCAGGATCTGTGTCTTCCTACATGCAAGACTTCGTTTCAGGTAAACACAGTCACTTTTCAGCTCAAACGAAGCTACATTGTTCTCGAAGCTCACACGTTTCTCTCTCTTAACAGAAAAGCATTTGATGTTAGAGGACCTGTGGTTTGTATTAGTTTCAGAAACAGAGTTGAACTAGATATGGTCCGTGTGTGTATGAAACACAGTTCTTTTGTTCAGAGCACACTCATGTTTCCCTCTGTATTAGAGACTCTAGAAAGCAAGAGCGTGCTTCTTGCTCTAAACCAGAGTGTGTTTCATGGATGAGAACTGTGCTGTGTGTTTCCAATCAGAAACAGAGTTAAATGCCAGGCTCTGTGTCTTCCTACAAGCAAGACTTCGTTTCAGGTAAACGCAGTCACTTTTCGGCTCCAAGGAAGCTACATTGTTCACGAAGCTCACACGTATCTCGATCTTAACTGAAAAGCATTGCATGTTAGAGGACCTATGGTTTGTATCAGTTTCAGATGCAGAGTTGAACTAGATATGGTCCGTGTGTGTAGGAAACACAGTTCTTTTGTTCTGAGCACACTCACGTTTCCCTCTCTATTAGAGACTCTAGAAAGCAAGAGCGTGCTTCTTGCTCTAAACCAGAGTGTGTTTCATGGATGAGAACTGTGCTGTGTGTTTCCAATCAGAAACGGAGTTAAATGCCAGGCTCTGTGTCTTCCTACCAGTAAGACTTCTTTTCAGTTAAACAAAGTCACTTTTCACCTCAAACGAAGCTACATTGTTCACGAAGCTCACACGTTTTTTCTCTTATCTGAAAAGCATTGCATGTTAGAGGACCTGTGTTTTGTATCAGTTTCAGATGCAGAGTTGAACTAGATATGGTCCGTGTGAGTAGGAGACACACTTCTATTGTTCTTAGCATACTCATGTTACCCTCTGTATTAGAGACTCTAGAAAGCAAGAGCGTGCTTCTTGCTCTAAAGCAGAGTGTGTTTCATGGATGAGAACTGTGGTGTGTGTTTCCAATCAAAAACGGAGTTAAATGCCAGGATCTGTTTCTTCCTACAACCAAGACTTCGTTTCAGGTAAACGCAGTCACTATTCAGCTCAAAGGAAGCTACATTGTTTACGAAGCTCACACATTTCTCGCTCTTAAATGAAAAGCATTGGATGTTGGAGGACCTGTGGTTTATATCAGTTTCAGATTCAGAGTAGAACTAGATATGCTCCGTGTGTGTAGGAAACACAGTTCTTTTGTTCAGAGCACACTCACGTTTCCCTCTGTATTAGAGACTCTAGAAAGCAAGAGCATGCTTCTTGCTCTAAAGCAGAGTGTGTTTCATGGATGACAACTGTCCTGTGTGTTTCCAATCAGAAACGGAGTTAAATGCCAGGATCTGTGTCTTCCTACAAGCAAGACTTCGTTTCAGGTAAACGCAGTCACTTTTCAGCTCAAACGAAGCTACATTGTTCACGAAGCTCACAGGTATCTCGACCTTAACTGAAAAGCATTGCATGTTAGAGGACCTATGGTTTGTATCAGTTTCAGATACAGAGGTGAACTAGGTATGGTCCGTGTGTGTAGGAAACACAGTTCTTTTGTTCTGAGCACACTCATGTTTCCCTCTGTATTAGAGACTCTAGAAAGCAAGAGCGTGCTTCTTGGTCTAAAGCAGAGTGTGTTTCATGGATTAGAACTGTGCTGTGTGTTTCCAATCAGAAACGGAGTTAAATGCCAGGATCTGTGTCTTCCTACAAGCAAGACTTCGTTTCAGGTAAACGCAGTCACTTTTCGGCTCCAAGGAAGCTACATTGTTCACGAAGCTCACACGTATCTCGATCTTAACTGAAAAGCATTGCATGTTAGAGGACCTATGGTTTGTATCAGTTTCAGATGCAGAGTTGAACTAGATATGGTCCGTGTGTGTAGGAAACACAGTTCTTTTGTTCTGAGCACACTCACGTTTCCCTCTGTATTAGAGACTCTAGAAAGCAAGAGCGTGCTTCTTGCTCTAAAGCAGAGTGTGTTTCATGGATGAGAACTGTACTGTGTGTTTCCAATCAGAAGTGGAGTTAAATGCCAGGCTCTGTGTCTTCCTACAAGCAAGACTTCATTTCAGGTAAACACAGTCACTTTTCAGCTCAAACGAAGCTACATTGTTCACGAAGCTCACACGTATCTCGATCTTAACTGAAAAGCATTGCATGTTAGAGGACCTATGGTTTGTATCAGTTTCAGATGCAGAGGTGAACTAGATATGGTCCGTGTGTGTAGGAAACACAGTTCTTTTGTTCTGAGCACACTCATGTTTCCCTCTGTATTAGAGACTCTAGAAAGCAAGAGCGTGCTTCTTGGTCTAAAGCAGAGTGTGTTTCATGGATTAGAACTGTGCTGTGTGTTTCCAATCAGAAACGGAGTTAAATGCCAGGATCTGTGTCTTCCTACAAGCAAGACTTCGTTTCAGGTAAACACAGTCACTTTTCAGCTCAAAGGAAGCTACATTGTTCTCGAAGCTCACACGTTTCTCTCTCTTAACAGAAAATCATTTGATGTTAGAGGACCTGTGGTTTGTGTCAGTTTCAGAAACAGAGTTGAACTAGATATGGTCCGTGGGTGTAGGAAACACAGTTCTTTTGTTCTGAGCACATTCATGTTTCCCTCTGTATTAGAGACTCTAGAAAGCAAGAGCGTGCTTCTTGCTCTAAACCAGAGTGTCTTTCATGGATGACAACTGTGCTGTGTGTTTCCAATCAGATACGGAGTTAAATGCCAGGCTCTGTGTCTTCCTACAAGCAAGACTTTGTTTCAGGTAAACGCAGTCACTTTTCAGCTCAAACGAAGCTACATTGTTCACGAAGCTCACACGTATCTCGATCTTAACTGAAAAGCATTGCATGTTAGAGGACCTATGGTTTGTATCAGTTTCAGATGCAGAGTTGAACTAGACATGGTCCGTGTGTGTAGGAAACACAGTTCTTTTGTTCTGAGCACACTCACGTTTCCCTCTGTATTAGAGACTCTAGAAAGCAAGAGCGTGCTTCTTGCTCTAAAGCAGAGTGTGTTTCATGGATGAGAACTGTGCTGTGTGTTTCCAATCAGAAACGGAGTTAAATGCCAGGCTCTGTGTCTTCCTACAAGCAAGACTTCATTTCAGGTAAACACAGTCACTTTTCAACTCAAACGAAGCTACATTGTCAACGAAGCTCACACGTATCTCGATCTTAACTGAAAAGCATTGCATGTTAGAGGACCTACGGTTTGTATCAGTTTCAGATGCAGAGGTGAACTAGATATGGTCCGTGTGTGTAGGAAACACAGTTCTTTTGTTCTGAGCACACTCATGTTTCCCTCTGTATTAGAGACTCTAGAAAGCAAGAGCGTGCTTCTTGCTCTAAAGCAGAGTGTGTTTCATGGATGAGAACTGTGCTGTGTGTTTCCAATCAGATACGGAGTTAAATGCCAGGCTCTGTGTCTTCCTACAAGCAAGACTTCGTTTCAGGTAAACGAAGTCACTTTTCCCCTCAAACAAAGCTACATTGTTCATGAAGCTCACACGTATCTCGATCTTAACTGAAAAGCATTGCATGTTAGAGGACCTATGGTTTGTATCAGTTTCAGATGCAGAGGTGAACTAGATATGGTCCGTGTGTGTAGGAAACACAGTTCTTTTGTTCTGAGCACACTCATGTTTCCCTCAGTATTAGAGACTCTAGAAAGCAAGAGCGTGCTTCTTGGTCTAAAGCAGAGTGTGTTTCATGGATTAGAACTGTGCTGTGTGTTTCCAATCAGAAACGGATTAAATGCCAGGATCTGTGTCTTCCTACATGCAAGACTTCGTTTCAGGTAAACACAGTCACTTTTCAGCTCAAACGAAGCTACATTGTTCTCGAAGCTCACACGTTTCTCTCTCTTAACAGAAAAGCATTTGATGTTAGAGGACCTGTGGTTTGTATTAGTTTCAGAAACAGAGTTGAACTAGATATGGTCCGTGTGTGTATGAAACACAGTTCTTTTGTTCAGAGCACACTCATGTTTCCCTCTGTATTAGAGACTCTAGAAAGCAAGAGCGTGCTTCTTGCTCTAAACCAGAGTGTGTTTCATGGATGAGAACTGTGCTGTGTGTTTCCAATCAGAAACAGAGTTAAATGCCAGGCTCTGTGTCTTCCTACAAGCAAGACTTCGTTTCAGGTAAACGCAGTCACTTTTCGGCTCCAAGGAAGCTACATTGTTCACGAAGCTCACACGTATCTCGATCTTAACTGAAAAGCATTGCATGTTAGAGGACCTATGGTTTGTATCAGTTTCAGATGCAGAGTTGAACTAGATATGGTCCGTGTGTGTAGGAAACACAGTTCTTTTGTTCTGAGCACACTCACGTTTCCCTCTCTATTAGAGACTCTAGAAAGCAAGAGCGTGCTTCTTGCTCTAAAGCAGAGTGTGTTTCATGGATGAGAACTGTGCTGTGTGTTTCCAATCAGAAACGGAGTTAAATGCCAGGCTCTGTGTCTTCCTACCAGTAAGACTTCTTTTCAGTTAAACAAAGTCACTTTTCACCTCAAACGAAGCTACATTGTTCACGAAGCTCACACGTTTTTTCTCTTATCTGAAAAGCATTGCATGTTAGAGGACCTGTGTTTTGTATCAGTTTCAGATGCAGAGTTGAACTAGATATGGTCCGTGTGAGTAGGAGACACACTTCTATTGTTCTTAGCATACTCATGTTACCCTCTGTATTAGAGACTCTAGAAAGCAAGAGCGTGCTTCTTGCTCTAAAGCAGAGTGTGTTTCATGAATGAGAACTGTGGTGTGTGTTTCCAATCAAAAACGGAGTTAAATGCCAGGATCTGTTTCTTCCTACAACCAAGACTTCGTTTCAGGTAAACGCAGTCACTATTCAGCTCAAAGGAAGCTACATTGTTTACGAAGCTCACACATTTCTCGCTCTTAAATGAAAAGCATTGGATGTTGGAGGACCTGTGGTTTATATCAGTTTCAGATGCAGAGTAGAACTAGATATGCTCCGTGTGTGTAGGAAACACAGTTCTTTTGTTCAGAGCACACTCACGTTTCCCTCTGTATTAGAGACTCTAGAAAGCAAGAGCATGCTTCTTGCTCTAAAGCAGAGTGTGTTTCATGGATGACAACTGTCCTGTGTGTTTCCAATCAGAAACGGAGTTAAATGCCAGGATCTGTGTCTTCCTACAAGCAAGACTTCGTTTCAGGTAAACGCAGTCACTTTTCAGCTCAAACGAAGCTACATTGTTCACGAAGCTCACAGGTATCTCGACCTTAACTGAAAAGCATTGCATGTTAGAGGACCTATGGTTTGTATCAGTTTCAGATACAGAGGTGAACTAGGTATGGTCCGTGTGTGTAGGAAACACAGTTCTTTTGTTCTGAGCACACTCATGTTTCCCTCTGTATTAGAGACTCTAGAAAGCAAGAGCGTGCTTCTTGGTCTAAAGCAGAGTGTGTTTCATGGATTAGAACTGTGCTGTGTGTTTCCAATCAGAAACGGAGTTAAATGCCAGGATCTGTGTCTTCCTACAAGCAAGACTTCGTTTCAGGTAAACGCAGTCACTTTTCGGCTCCAAGGAAGCTACATTGTTCACGAAGCTCACACGTATCTCGATCTTAACTGAAAAGCATTGCATGTTAGAGGACCTATGGTTTGTATCAGTTTCAGATGCAGAGTTGAACTAGATATGGTCCGTGTGTGTAGGAAACACAGTTCTTTTGTTCTGAGCACACTCACGTTTCCCTCTCTATTAGAGACTCTAGAAAGCAAGAGCGTGCTTCTTGCTCTAAACCAGAGTGTGTTTCATGGATGAGAACTGTGCTGTGTGTTTCCAATCAGAAACGGAGTTAAATGCCAGGCTCTGTGTCTTCCTACCAGTAAGACTTCTTTTCAGTTAAACGAAGTCACTTTTCACCTCAAACGAAGCTACATTGTTCACGAAGCTCACACGTTTTTTCTCTTATCTGAAAAGCATTGCATGTTAGAGGACCTGTGTTTTGTATCAGTTTCAGATGCAGAGTTGAACTAGATATGGTCCGTGTGAGTAGGAGACACACTTCTATTGTTCTTAGCATACTCATGTTACCCTCTGTATTAGAGACTCTAGAAAGCAAGAGCGTGCTTCTTGCTCTAAAGCAGAGTTTGTTTCATGGATGAGAACTGTGCTGTGTGTTTCCAATCAGAAACGGAGTTAAATGCCAGGCTCTGTGTCTTCCTACCAGTAAGACTTCTTTTCAGGTAAACAAAGTCACTTTTCACCTCAAACGAAGCTACATTGTTCACGAAGCTCACACGTTTTTTCTCTTATCTGAAAAGCATTGCATGTTAGAGGACCTGTGTTTTTTATCAGTTTCAGATGCAGAGTTGAACTAGATATGGTCCGTGTGTGTAGGAGACACAGTTCTATTGTTCTTAGCATACTCATGATTCCCTCTGTATTAGAGACTCTAGAAAGCAAGAGCGTGCTTCTTGCTCTAAACCAGAGTTTGTTTCATGGATGAGAACTGTGCTGTGTGTTTCCAATCAGAAACGGAGTTAAATGACAGGCTCTGTGTCTTCCAACAAGCAAGATTCATTTCAGGTAAACACAGTCACTTTTCAACTCAAACGAAGCTACATTGTTCACGAAGCTCACACGTATCTCGATCTTAACTGAAAAGCATTGCATGTTAGAGGACCTATGGTTTGTATCAGTTTCAGATGCAGAGGTGAACTAGATATGGTCCGTGTGTGTAGGAAACACAGTTCTTTTGTTCTGAGCACACTCATGTTTCCCTCTGTATTAGAGACTCTAGAAAGCAAGAGCGTGCTTCTTGCTCTAAACCAGAGTGTCTTTCATGGATGACAACTGGGCTGTGTGTTTCCAATCAGATACGGAGTTAAATGCCAGGCTCTGTGTCTTCCTACAAGCAAGACTTTGTTTCAGGTAAACGCAGTCACTTTTCAGCTCAAACGAAGCTACATTGTTCACGAAGCTCACACGTATCTCGATCTGAACTGAAAAGCATTGCATGTTAGAGGACCTATGGTTTGTATCAGTTTCAGATGCAGAGTTGAACTAGATATGGTCCGTGTGTGTAGGAAACACAGTTTTTTTGTTCTGAGCACACTCACGTTTCCCTCTGTATTAGAGACTCTAGAAAGCAAGAGCGTGCTTCTTGCTCTAAAGCAGAGTGTGTTTCATGGATGAGAACTGTGCTGTATGTTTCCAATCAAAAACGGAGTTAAATGCCAGGATCTGTTTCTTCCTACAACCAAGACTTCGTTTCAGGTAAACGCAGTCAGTATTCAGCTCAAAGGAAGCTACATTGTTTACGAAGCTCACACATTTCTCGCTGTTAAATGAAAAGCATTGGATGTTGGAGGACCTGTGGTTTATATCAGTTTCAGATGCAGAGTAGAACTAGATATGCTCCGTGTGTGTAGGAAACACAGTTCTTTTGTTCAGAGCACACTCACGTTTCCCTCTGTATTAGAGACTCTAGAAAGCAAGAGCATGCTTCTTGCTCTAAAGCAGAGTGTGTTTCATGGATGACAACTGTCCTGTGTGTTTCCAATCAGAAACGGAGTTAAATGCCAGGATCTGTGTCTTCCTACAAGCAAGACTTCGTTTCAGGTAAACGCAGTCACTTTTCAGCTCAAACGAAGCTACATTGTTCAAGAAGCTCACAGGTATCTCGATCTTAACTGAAAAGCATTGCATGTTAGAGGACCTATGGTTTGTATCAGTTTCAGATACAGAGGTGAACTAGGTATGGTCCGTGTGTGTAGGAAACACAGTTCTTTTGTTCTGAGCACACTCATGTTTTCCTCTGTATTAGAGACTCTAGAAAGCAAGAGCGTGCTTCTTGCTCTAAAGCAGAGTGTGTTTCATGGATGAGAACTGTGCTGTGTGTTTCCAATCAGATACGGAGTTAAATGCCAGGATCTGTGTCTTCCTATAAGCAAGACTTCGTTTCAGGTAAACACAGTCACTTTTCAGCTCAAACGAAGCTACATTGTTCTCGAGGCTCACACGTTTCTCTCTCTTAACAGAAAAGCATTTGATGTTAGAGGACCTGTGGTTTGAGTCAGTTTCAGAAACAGAGTTGAACTAGATATGGTCCGTTTGTGTAGGAAACACAGTTCTTTTGTTCAGAGCACACTCATGTTTCCCTCTGTATTAGAGACTCTAGATTCAAGAGCGTGCTTCTTGGTCTAAAGCAGAGTGTGTTTCATGGATGACAACTGTGCTGTGTGTTTCCAATCAGAAACGGAGTTAAATGCCAGGCTCTGTGTCTCCCTACCAGTAAGACTTCTTTTCACGTAAACAGAGTCACTTTTCACCTCAAACGAAGCTACATTGTTCACGAAGCTCACCCGTTTTTTCTCTTATCTGAAAAGCATTGCATGTTAGAGGACCTGTGTTTTGTATCAGTTTCAGATGCAGAGTTGAACTAGATATGGTCCGTGTGTGTAGGAGACACAGTTCTATTGTTCTGAGCATACTCATGTTTCCCTCTGTATTAGAGACTCTAGAAAGCAAGAGCGTGCTTCTTGCTCTAAAGCAGAGTTTGTTTCATGGATGAGAACTGTGCTGTGTGTTTCCAATCAGATACGGAGTTAAATGCCAGGCTCTGTGTCTTCCTACAAGCAAGACTTCGTTTCAGGTAAATGCAGTCACTTTTCAGCTCAAAGGAAGCTACATTGTTCACGAAGCTCACACGTATCTCGATCTTAACTGAAAAGCATTGCATGTTAGAGGACCTATGGTTTGTATCAGTTTCAGATGCAGAGTTGAACTAGATATGGTCCGTGTGTGTAGGAAACACAGTTCTTTTGTTCTGAGCACACTCACGTTTCCCTCTGTATTAGAGACTCTAGAAAGCAAGAGCGTGCTTCTTGCTCTAAAGCAGAGTTTGTTTCATGGATGACAACTGTGCTGTGTGTTTCCAATCAGAAACGGAGTTAAATGCCAGGCTCTGTGTATTCCTACCAGTAAGACTTCTTTTCAGGTAAACAAAGTCACTTTTCACCTCAAACGAAGCTACATTGTTCATGAAGCTCACACGTTTTTTCTCTTATCTGAAAAGCATTGCATGTTAGAGGACCTGTGTTTTTTATCAGTTTCAGATGCAGAGTTGAACTAGATATGGTCCGTGTGTGTAGGAGACACAGTTCTATTGTTCTTAGCATACTCATGATTCCCTCTGTATTAGAGACTCTAGAAAGCAAGAGCGTGCTTCTTGCTCTAAACCAGAGTTTGTTTCATGGATGAGAACTGTGCTGTGTGTTTCCAATCAGAAACGGAGTTAAATGACAGGCTCTGTGTCTTCCAACAAGCAAGATTCATTTCAGGTAAACACAGTCACTTTTCAACTCAAACGAAGCTACATTGTTCACGAAGCTCACACGTATCTCGATCTTAACTGAAAAGCATTGCATGTTAGAGGACCTATGGTTTTTATCAGTTTCAGATGCAGAGGTGAACTAGATATGGTCCGTGTGTGTAGGAAACACAGTTCTTTTGTTCTGAGCACACTCATGTTTCCCTCTGTATTAGAGACTCTAGAAAGCAAGAGCGTGCTTCTTGGTCTAAAGCAGAGTGTGTTTCATGGATTAGAACTGTGCTGTGTGTTTCCAATCAGAAACGGAGTTAAATGCCAGGATCTGTGTCTTCCTACAAGCAAGACTTCGTTTCAGGTAAACACAGTCACTTTTCAGCTCAAACGAAGCTACATTGTTCTCGAAGCTCACACGTTTCTCTCTCTTAACAGAAAAGCATTTGATGTTAGAGGACCTGTGGTTTGAGTCAGTTTCAGAAACAGAGTTGAACTAGATATGGTCCGTTTGTGTAGGAAACACAGTTCTTTTGTTCAGAGCACACTCATGTTTCCCTCTGTGTTAGAGACTCTAGAAAGCAAGAGCATGCTTCTTGCTCTAAACCAGAGTGTCTTTCATGGATGACAACTGTGCTGTGTGTTTCCAATCAGATACGGAGTTAAATGCCAGGCTCTGTGTCTTCCTACAAGCAAGACTTTGTTTCAGGTAAACGCAGTCACTTTTCAGCTCAAACGAAGCTACATTGTTCACGAGGCTCACACATATCTCGATCTTAACTGAAAAGCATTGCATGTTAGAGGACCTATGGTTTGTATCAGTTTCAGATGCAGAGTTGAACTAGATATGGTCCGTGTGTGTAGGAAACACAGTTTTTTTGTTCTGAGCACACTCACGTTTCCCTCTGTATTAGAGACTCTAGAAAGCAAGAGCGTGCTTCTTGCTCTAAAGCAGAGTGTGTTTCATGGATGAGAACTGTGCTGTGTGTTTCCAATCAGAAGCGGAGTTAAATGCCAGGCTCTGTGTCTTCCTACAAGCAAGACTTCGTTTCAGGTAAACGCAGTCACTTTTCAGCTCAAAGGAAGCTACATTGTTCACGAAGCTCACACGTATCTCGATCTTAACTGAAAAGCATTGCATGTTAGAGGACCTATGGTTTGTATCAGTTTCAGATCCAGAGTTGAACTAGATATGGTCCGTGTGAGTAGGAGACACACTTCTATTGTTCTTAGCATACTCATGTTACCCTCTGTATTAGAGACTCTAGAAAGCAAGAGCGTGCTTCTTGCTCTAAAGCAGAGTTTGTTTCATGGATGAGACCTGTGCTGTGTGTTTCCAATCAGAAACGGAGTTAAATGCCAGGCTCTGTGTCTTCCTACAAGCAAGACTTCATTTCAGGTAAACACAGTCACTTTTCAACTCAAACGAAGCTACATTGTTCACGAAGCTCACACGTTTCTCGATCTTAACTGAAAAGCATTGCATGTTAGAGGACCTATGGTTTGTATCAGTTTGAGATGAGGAGGTGAACTAGATATGGTCCGTGTGTGTAGGAAACACAGTTCTTTTGTTCTGAGCACACTCATGTTTCCCTCTGTATTAGAGACTCTAGAAAGCAAGAGCGTGCTTCTTGGTCTAAAGCAGAGTGTGTTTCATGGATTAGAACTGTGCTGTGTGTTTCCAATCAGATACGGAGTTAAATGCCAGGCTCTGTGTCTTCCTACAAGCAAACTTCGTTTCAGGTAAACACAGTCACTTTTCAGCTCAAACGAAGCTACATTGTTCTCGAAGCTCACACGTTTCTCTCTCTTAACAGAAAAGCATTTGATGTTAGAGGACCTGTGGTTTGAGTCAGTTTCAGAGACAGAGTTGAACTAGATATGGTCCGTGTGTGTAGGAAACACAGTTCTTTTGTTCAGAGCACACTCATGTTTCCCTCTGTATTAGAGACTCTAGATTCAAGAGCGTGCTTCTTGGTCTAAAGCAGAGTGTGTTTCATGGTTGACAACTGTGCTGTGTTTCCAATCAGAAACGGAGTTAAATGCCAGGCTCTGTGTCTTCCTACCAGTAAGACTTCTTTTCACGTAAACGAAGTTACTTTTCACCTCAAACGAAGCTACATTGTTCACGAAGCTCACCCGTTTTTTCTCTTATCTGAAAAGCATTGCATGTTAGAGGACCTGTGTTTTGTATCAGTTTCAGATGCAGAGTTGAACTAGATATGGTCCGTGTGTGTAGGAAACACAGTTCTTTTGTTCTGAGCACACTCACGTTTCCCTCTGTATTAGAGACTCTAGAAAGCAAGAGCGTGCTTCTTGCTCTAAAGCAGAGTTTGTTTCATGGATGAGAACTGTGCTGTGTGTTTCCAATCAGAAACGGAGTTAAATGCCAGGCTCTGTGTCTTCCTACAAGCAAGACTTCATTTCAGGTAAACACAGTCACTTTTCAACTCAAACGAAGCTACATTGTTCACGAAGCTCACACGTTTCTCGATCTTAACTGAAAAGCATTGCATGTTAGAGGACCTATGGTTTGTATCAGTTTCAGATGCAGAGGTGAACTAGATATGGTCCGTGTGTGTAGGAAACACAGTTCTTTTGTTCTGAGCACACTCATGTTTCCCTCTGTATTAGAGACTCTAGAAAGCAAGAGCGTGCTTCTTGGTCTAAAGCAGAGTGTGTTTCATGGATTAGAACTGTGCTGTGTGTTTCCAATCAGATACGGAGTTAAATGCCAGGCTCTGTGTCTTCCTACAAGCAAACTTCGTTTCAGGTAAACACAGTCACTTTTCAGCTCAAACGAAGCTACATTGTTCTCGAAGCTCACACGTTTCTCTCTCTTAACAGAAAAGCATTTGATGTTAGAGGACCTGTGGTTTGTATCAGTTTCAGAAACAGAGTTGAACTAGATATGGTCCGTGTGTGTAGGAAACACAGTTCTTTTGTTCTGAGCACACTCACGTTTTCCTCTGTATTAGAGACTCTACAAAGCAAGAGCGTGCTTCTTGCTCTAAAGCAGAGTGTGTTTCATGGATGAGAACTGTGCTGTGTGTTTCCAATCAGATACGGAGTTAAATGCCAGGATCTGTGTCTTCCTATAAGCAAGACTTCGTTTCAGGTAAACACAGTCACTTTTCAGCTCAAACGAAGCTACATTGTTCTCGAGGCTCACACGTTTCTCTCTCTTAACAGAAAAGCATTTGATGTTAGAGGACCTGTGGTTTGAGTCAGTTTCAGAAACAGAGTTGAACTAGATATGGTCCGTGTGTGTAGGAAACACAGTTCTTTTGTTCAGAGCACACTCAAGTTTCCCTCTGTATTAGAGACTCTAGATTCAAGAGCGTGCTTCTTGGTCTAAAGCAGAGTGTGTTTCATGGATGACAACTGTGCTGTGTTTCCAATCAGAAAAGGAGTTAAATGCCAGGCTCTGTGTCTTCCTACCAGTAAGACTTCTTTTCACGTAAACGAAGTCACTTTTCACCTCAAACGAAGCTACATTGTTCACGAAGCTCACCCGTTTTTTCTCTTATCTGAAAAGCATTGCATGTTAGAGGACCTGTGTTTTGTATCAGTTTCAGATGCAGAGTTGAACTAGATATGGTCCGTGTGTGTAGGAGACACAGTTCTATTGTTCTGAGCATACTCATGTTTCCCTCTGTATTAGAGACTCTAGAAAGCAAGAGCGTGCTTCTCGCTCTAAACCAGAGTGTCTTTCATGGATGACAACTGAGCTGTGTGTTTCCAATCAGAAGCGGAGTTAAATGCCAGGCTCTGTGTCTTCCTACAAGCAAGACTTCATTTCAGGTAAACACAGTCACTTTTCAGCTCAAACGAAGCTACATTGTTCACGAAGCTCACACGTATCTCGATCTTAACTGAAAAGCATTGCATGTTAGAGGACCTATGGTTTGTATCAGTTTCAGATCCAGAGTTGAACTAGATATGGTCCGTGTGTGTAGGAAACACAGTTCTTTTGTTCTGAGCACACTCACGTTTCCCTCTGTATTAGAGACTCTAGAAAGCAAGAGCGTGCTTCTTGCTCTAAAGCAGAGTGTGTTTCATGGATGAGAACTGTGCTGTGTGTTTCCAATCAGAAACGGAGTTAAATGCCAGGCTCTGTGTCTTCCTACCAGTAAGACTTATTTTCAGGTAAACGAAGTCACTTTTCACCTCAAACGAAGCTACATAGTTCATGAAGCTCACACGTATCTCGATCTTAACTGAAAAGCATTGCATGTTAGAGGACCTATGGTTTGTATCAGTTTCAGATGCAGAGGTGAACTAGATATGGTCCGTGTGTGTAGGAAACACAGTTCTTTTGTTCTGAGCACACTCATGTTTCCCTCTGTATTAGAGACTCTAGAAAGCAAGAGCGTGCTTTTTGGTCTAAAGCAGAGTGTGTTTCATGGATTAGAACTGTGCTGTGTGTTTCCAATCAGAAACGGAGTTAAATGCCAGGATCTGTGTCTTCCTACAAGCAAGACTTCGTTTCAGGTAAACACAGTCACTTTTCAGCTCAAACGAAGCTACATTGTTCTCGAAGCTCACACATTTCTCTCTCTTAACAGAAAAGCATTTGATGTTAGAGGACCTGTGGTTTGTGTCAGTTTCAGAAACAGAGTTGAACTAGATATGGTCCGTGTGTGTATGAAACACAGTTCTTTTGTTCAGAGCACACTCATGTTTCCCTCTGTATTAGAGACTCTAGAAAGCAAGAGCGTGCTTCTTGCTCTAAACCAGAGTGTCTTTCATGGATGAGAACTGTGCTGTGTGTTTCCAATCAGAAACGGAGTTAAATGCCAGGCTCTGTGTCTTCCTACCAGTAAGACTTCTTTTCAGTTAAACAAAGTCACTTTTCACCTCAAACGAAGCTACATTGTTCACGAAGCTCACACGTTTTTTCTCTAATCTGAAAAGCATTGCATGTTAGAGGACCTGTGGTTTGAGTCAGTTTCAGAAACAGAGTTGAACTAGATATGGTCCGTGTGTGTAGGAAATAGTTCTTTTGTTCAGAGCACACTCATGTTTCCCTCTGTATTAGAGACTCTAGAAAGCAAGAGCGTGCTTCTTGGTCTAAAGCAGAGTGTGTTTCATGGATGAGAACTGTGCTGTGTGTTTCCAATCAGAAACGGAGTTAAATGCCAGGCTCTGTGTCTTCCTACCAGTAAGACTTCTTTTCACGTAAACGAAGTCACTTTTCACCTCAAACGAAGCTACATTGTTCACGAAGCTCACCCGTTTTTTCTCTTATCTGAAAAGCATTGCATGTTATAGCACCTGTGTTTTGTATCAGTTTCAGATGCAGAGTTGAACTAGATATGGTCCGTGTGTGTAGGAGACACAGTTCTATTGTTCTGAGCATACTCATGTTTCCCTCTGTATTAGAGACTCTAGAAAGCAAGAGCGTGCTTCTTGCTCTAAAGCAGAGTTTGTTTCATGGATGAGAACTGTGCTGTGTGTTTCCAATCAGAAACGGAGTTAAATGCCAGGCTCTGTGTCTTCCTACAAGCAAGACTTCATTTCAGGTAAACACAGTCACTTTTCAACTCAAACGAAGCTACATTGTTCACGAAGCTCACACGTATCTCGATCTTAACTGAAAAGCATTGCATGTTAGAGGACCTATGGTTTGTGTCAGTTTCAGATGCAGAGGTGAGCTAGATATGGTCCGTGTGTGAGGGAAACACAGTTCTTTTGTTCTGAGCACACTCATGTTTCCCTCTGTATTAGAGACTCTAGAAAGCAAGAGCGAGCTTCTTGGTCTAAAGCAGAGTGTGTTTCATGGATGAGAACTGTGCTGTGTGTTTCCAATCAGAAACGGAGTTAAATGCCAGGATCTGAGTCTTCCTACAAGCAAGACTTCGTTTCAGGTAAACACAGTCACTTTTCAGCTCAAACGAAGCTACATTGTTCTCGAAGCTCACACATTTCTCTCTCTTAACAGAAAAGCATTTGATGTTAGAGGACCTGTGGTTTGTGTCAGTTTCAGAAACAGAGTTGAACTAGATATGGTCCGTGTGTGTATGAAACACAGTTCTTTTGTTCAGAGCACACTCATGTTTCCCTCTGTATTAGAGACTCTAGAAAGCAAGAGCGTGCTTCTCGCTCTAAACCAGAGTGTCTTTCATGGATGACAACTGAGCTGTGTGTTTCCAATCAGAAACGGAGTTAAATGCCAGGATCTGTGTCTTCCTACAAGCAAGACTTCGTTTCAGGTAAACACAGTCACTTTTCAGCTCAAACGAAGCTACATTGTTCTCGAAGCTCACACGTTTGTCTCTCTTAACAGAAAAGCATTGCATGTTAGAGGACCTGTGGTTTGTATCAGTTTCAGAAACAGAGTTGAACTAGATATGGTCCGTTTGTGTAGGAAACACAGTTCTTTTGTTCTGAGCACACTCATGTTTCCCTCTGTATTAGAGACTCTAGAAAGCAAGAGCGTGCTTCTCGCTCTAAACCAGAGTGTCTTTCATGGATGACAACTGAGCTGTGTGTTTCCAATCAGAAGCGGAGTTAAATGCCAGGCTCTGTGTCTTCCTACAAGCAAGACTTCATTTCAGGTAAACGCAGTCACTTTTCAGCTCAAAGGAAGCTACATTTTTCACGAAGCTCACAGGTATCTCGATCTTAACTGAAAAGCATTGCATGTTAGAGGACCTATGGTTTGTATCAGTTTCAGATCCAGAGTTGAACTAGATATGGTCCGTGTGAGTAGGAGACACACTTCTATTGTTCTTAGCATACTCATTTTACCCTCTGTATTAGAGACTCTAGAAAGCAAGAGCGTGCTTCTTGCTCTAAAGCAGAGTTTGTTTCATGGATGAGACCTGTGCTGTGTGTTTCCAATCAGAAACGGAGTTAAATGCCAGGCTCTGTGTCTTCCTACAAGCAAGACTTCATTTCAGGTAAACACAGTCACTTTTCAACTCAAACGAAGCTACATTGTTCACGAAGCTCACACGTTTCTCGATCTTAACTGAAAAGCATTGCATGTTAGAGGACCTATGGTTTGTATCAGTTTCAGATGAGGAGGTGAACTAGATATGGTCCGTGTGTGTAGGAAACAGAGTTATTTTGTTCTGAGCACACTCATGTTTCCCTCTGTATTAGAGACTCTAGAAAGCAAGAGCGTGCTTCTTGCTCTAAAGCAGAGTGTGTTTCATGGATGAGAACTGTGCTGTGTGTTTCCAATCAGATACGGAGTTAAATGCCAGGATCTGTGTCTTCCTATAAGCAAGACTTCGTTTCAGGTAAACACAGTCACTTTTCAGCTCAAACGAAGCTACATTGTTCTCAAAGCTCACACGTTTCTCTCTCTTAACAGAAAAGCATTTGATGTTAGAGGACCTGTGGTTTGTATCAGTTTCAGAAACAGAGTTGAACTAGATATGGTCCGTGTGTGTAGGACACAGTTCTTTTGTTCTGAGCACACTCATGTTTCCCTCTGTATTAGAGACTCTAGAAAGCAAGAGCGTTCTTCTTGCTCTCAAGCAGAGTTTGTTTCATGGATGAGAACTGTGCTGTGTGTTTCCAATCAGAAACGGAGTTAAATGCCAGGCTCTGTGTCTTCCTACTAGCAAGACTTCATTTCAGGTAAACACAGTCACTTTTCAACTCAAACGAAGCTACATTGTTCACGAAGCTCACACGTATCTCGATCTTAACTGAAAAGCATTGCATGTTAGAGGACCTATGGTTTGTATCAGTTTCAGATGCAGAGGTGAACTAGATATGGTCCGTGTGTGTAGGAAACACAGTTCTTTTGTTCTGAGCACACTCATGTTTCCCTCTGTATTAGAGACTCTAGAAAGCAAGAGCGTGCTTCTTGGTCTAAAGCAGAGTGTGTTTCATGGATTAGAACTGTGCTGTGTGTTTCCAATCAGATACGGAGTTAAATGCCAGGCTCTGTGTCTTCCTACAAGCAAGACTTCGTTTCAGGTAAACACAGTCACTTTTCAGCTCAAACGAAGCTACATTGTTCTCGAAGCTCACACGTTTCTCTCTCTTAACAGAAAAGCATTTGATGTTAGAGGACCTGTGGTTTGTATCAGTTTCAGAAACAGAGTTGAACTAGATATGGTCCGTGTGTGTAGGAAACACAGTTCTTTTGTTCTGAGCACTCTCACGTTTTCCTCTGTATTAGAGACTCTAGAAAGCAAGAGCGTGCTTCTTGCTCTAAAGCAGAGTGTGTTTCATGGATGAGAACTGTGCTGTGTGTTTCCAATCAGATACGGAGTTAAATGCCAGGATCTGTGTCTTCCTATAAGCAAGACTTCGTTTCAGGTAAACACAGTCACTTTTCAGCTCAAACGAAGCTACATTGTTCTCGAGGCTCACACGTTTCTCTCTCTTAACAGAAAAGCATTTGATGTTAGAGGACCTGTGGTTTGAGTCAGTTTCAGAAACAGAGTTGAACTAGATATGGTCCGTTTGTGTAGGAAACACAGTTCTTTTGTTCAGAGCACACTCATGTTTCCCTCTGTATTAGAGACTCTAGATTCAAGAGCGTGCTTCTTGGTCTAAAGCAGAGTGTGTTTCATGGATGACAACTGTGCTGTGTGTTTCCAATCAGAAACGGAGTTAAATGCCAGGCTCTGTGTCTCCCTACCAGTAAGACTTCTTTTCACGTAAACAGAGTCACTTTTCACCTCAAACGAAGCTACATTGTTCACGAAGCTCACCCGTTTTTTCTCTTATCTGAAAAGCATTGCATGTTAGAGGACCTGTGTTTTGTATCAGTTTCAGATGCAGAGTTGAACTAGATATGGTCCGTGTGTGTAGGAGACACAGTTCTATTGTTCTGAGCATACTCATGTTTCCCTCTGTATTAGAGACTCTAGAAAGCAAGAGCGTGCTTCTTGCTCTAAAGCAGAGTTTGTTTCATGGATGAGAACTGTGCTGTGTGTTTCCAATCAGATACGGAGTTAAATGCCAGGCTCTGTGTCTTCCTACAAGCAAGACTTCGTTTCAGGTAAATGCAGTCACTTTTCAGCTCAAAGGAAGCTACATTGTTCACGAAGCTCACACGTATCTCGATCTTAACTGAAAAGCATTGCATGTTAGAGGACCTATGGTTTGTATCAGTTTCAGATGCAGAGTTGAACTAGATATGGTCCGTGTGTGTAGGAAACACAGTTCTTTTGTTCTGAGCACACTCACGTTTCCCTCTGTATTAGAGACTCTAGAAAGCAAGAGCGTGCTTCTTGCTCTAAAGCAGAGTTTGTTTCATGGATGAGAACTGTGCTGTGTGTTTCCAATCAGAAACGGAGTTAAATGCCAGGCTCTGTGTATTCCTACCAGTAAGACTTCTTTTCAGGTAAACAAAGTCACTTTTCACCTCAAACGAAGCTACATTGTTCATGAAGCTCACACGTTTTTTCTCTTATCTGAAAAGCATTGCATGTTAGAGGACCTGTGTTTTTTATCAGTTTCAGATGCAGAGTTGAACTAGATATGGTCCGTGTGTGTAGGAGACACAGTTCTATTGTTCTTAGCATACTCATGATTCCCTCTGTATTAGAGACTCTAGAAAGCAAGAGCGTGCTTCTTGCTCTAAACCAGAGTTTGTTTCATGGATGAGAACTGTGCTGTGTGTTTCCAATCAGAAACGGAGTTAAATGACAGGCTCTGTGTCTTCCAACAAGCAAGATTCATTTCAGGTAAACACAGTCACTTTTCAACTCAAACGAAGCTACATTGTTCACGAAGCTCACACGTATCTCGATCTTAACTGAAAAGCATTGCATGTTAGAGGACCTATGGTTTTTATCAGTTTCAGATGCAGAGGTGAACTAGATATGGTCCGTGTGTGTAGGAAACACAGTTCTTTTGTTCTGAGCACACTCATGTTTCCCTCTGTATTAGAGACTCTAGAAAGTAAGAGCGTGCTTCTTGGTCTAAAGCAGAGTGTGTTTCATGGATTAGAACTGTGCTGTGTGTTTCCAATCAGAAACGGAGTTAAATGCCAGGATCTGTGTCTTCCTACAAGCAAGACTTCGTTTCAGGTAAACACAGTCACTTTTCAGCTCAAACGAAGCTACATTGTTCTCGAAGCTCACACGTTTCTCTCTCTTAACAGAAAAGCATTTGATGTTAGAGGACCTGTGGTTTGTATCAGTTTCAGAAACAGAGTTGAACTAGATATGGTCCGTGAGTGTAGGAAACACAGTTCTTTTGTTCTGAGCACACTCATGTTTCCCTCTGTGTTAGAGACTCTAGAAAGCAAGAGCATGCTTCTTGCTCTAAACCAGAGTGTCTTTCATGGATGACAACTGTGCTGTGTGTTTCCAATCAGATACGGAGTTAAATGCCAGGCTCTGTGTCTTCCTACAAGCAAGACTTTGTTTCAGGTAAACGCAGTCACTTTTCAGCTCAAACGAAGCTACATTGTTCACGAGGCTCACACATATCTCGATCTTAACTGAAAAGCATTGCATGTTAGAGGACCTATGGTTTGTATCAGTTTCAGATGCAGAGTTGAACTAGATATGGTCCGTGTGTGTAGGAAACACAGTTTTTTTGTTCTGAGCACACTCACGTTTCCCTCTGTATTAGAGACTCTAGAAAGCAAGAGCGTGCTTCTTGCTCTAAAGCAGAGTGTGTTTCATGGATGAGAACTGTGCTGTGTGTTTCCAATCAGAAGCGGAGTTAAATGCCAGGCTCTGTGTCTTCCTACAAGCAAGACTTCGTTTCAGGTAAACGCAGTCACTTTTCAGCTCAAAGGAAGCTACATTGTTCACGAAGCTCACACGTATCTCGATCTTAACTGAAAAGCATTGCATGTTAGAGGACCTATGGTTTGTATCAGTTTCAGATCCAGAGTTGAACTAGATATGGTCCGTGTGAGTAGGAGACACACTTCTATTGTTCTTAGCATACTCATGTTACCCTCTGTATTAGAGACTCTAGAAAGCAAGAGCGTGCTTCTTGCTCTAAAGCAGAGTTTGTTTCATGGATGAGACCTGTGCTGTGTGTTTCCAATCAGAAACGGAGTTAAATGCCAGGCTCTGTGTCTTCCTACAAGCAAGACTTCATTTCAGGTAAACACAGTCACTTTTCAACTCAAACGAAGCTACATTGTTCACGAAGCTCACACGTTTCTCGATCTTAACTGAAAAGCATTGCATGTTAGAGGACCTATGGTTTGTATCAGTTTCAGATGAGGAGGTGAACTAGATATGGTCCGTGTGTGTAGGAAACACAGTTCTTTTGTTCTGAGCACACTCATGTTTCCCTCTGTATTAGAGACTCTAGAAAGCAAGAGCGTGCTTCTTGGTCTAAAGCAGAGTGTGTTTCATGGATTAGAACTGTGCTGTGTGTTTCCAATCAGATACGGAGTTAAATGCCAGGCTCTGTGTCTTCCTACAAGCAAACTTCGTTTCAGGTAAACACAGTCACTTTTCAGCTCAAACGAAGCTACATTGTTCTCGAAGCTCACACGTTTCTCTCTCTTAACAGAAAAGCATTTGATGTTAGAGGACCTGTGGTTTGTATCAGTTTCAGAAACAGAGTTGAACTAGATATGGTCCGTGTGTGTAGGAAACACAGTTCTTTTGTTCTGAGCACACTCACGTTTTCCTCTGTATTAGAGACTCTAGAAAGCAAGAGCGTGCTTCTTGCTCTAAAGCAGAGTGTGTTTCATGGATGAGAACTGTGCTGTGTGTTTCCAATCAGATACGGAGTTAAATGCCAGGATCTGTGTCTTCCTATAAGCAAGACTTCGTTTCAGGTAAACACAGTCACTTTTCAGCTCAAACGAAGCTACATTGTTCTCGAGGCTCACACGTTTCTCTCTCTTAACAGAAAAGCATTTGATGTTAGAGGACCTGTGGTTTGAGTCAGTTTCAGAGACAGAGTTGAACTAGATATGGTCCGTGTGTGTAGGAAACACAGTTCTTTTGTTCAGAGCACACTCATGTTTCCCTCTGTATTAGAGACTCTAGATTCAAGAGCGTGCTTCTTGGTCTAAAGCAGAGTGTGTTTCATGGTTGACAACTGTGCTGTGTTTCCAATCAGAAACGGAGTTAAATGCCAGGCTCTGTGTCTTCCTACCAGTAAGACTTCTTTTCACGTAAACGAAGTTACTTTTCACCTCAAACGAAGCTACATTGTTCACGAAGCTCACCCGTTTTTTCTCTTATCTGAAAAGCATTGCATGTTAGAGGACCTGTGTTTTGTATCAGTTTCAGATGCAGAGTTGAACTAGATATGGTCCGTGTGTGTAGGAAACACAGTTCTTTTGTTCTGAGCACACTCACGTTTCCCTCTGTATTAGAGACTCTAGAAAGCAAGAGCGTGCTTCTTGCTCTAAAGCAGAGTTTGTTTCATGGATGAGAACTGTGCTGTGTGTTTCCAATCAGAAACGGAGTTAAATGCCAGGCTCTGTGTCTTCCTACAAGCAAGACTTCATTTCAGGTAAACACAGTCACTTTTCAACTCAAACGAAGCTACATTGTTCACGAAGCTCACACGTTTCTCGATCTTAACTGAAAAGCATTGCATGTTAGAGGACCTATGGTTTGTATCAGTTTCAGATGCAGAGGTGAACTAGATATGGTCCGTGTGTGTAGGAAACACAGTTCTTTTGTTCTGAGCACACTCATGTTTCCCTCTGTATTAGAGACTCTAGAAAGCAAGAGCGTGCTTCTTGGTCTAAAGCAGAGTGTGTTTCATGGATTAGAACTGTGCTGTGTGTTTCCAATCAGATACGGAGTTAAATGCCAGGCTCTGTGTCTTCCTACAAGCAAACTTCGTTTCAGGTAAACACAGTCACTTTTCAGCTCAAACGAAGCTACATTGTTCTCGAAGCTCACACGTTTCTCTCTCTTAACAGAAAAGCATTTGATGTTAGAGGACCTGTGGTTTGTATCAGTTTCAGAAACAGAGTTGAACTAGATATGGTCCGTGTGTGTAGGAAACACAGTTCTTTTGTTCTGAGCACACTCACGTTTTCCTCTGTATTAGAGACTCTAGAAAGCAAGAGCGTGCTTCTTGCTCTAAAGCAGAGTGTGTTTCATGGATGAGAACTGTGCTGTGTGTTTCCAATCAGATACGGAGTTAAATGCCAGGATCTGTGTCTTCCTATAAGCAAGACTTCGTTTCAGGTAAACACAGTCACTTTTCAGCTCAAACGAAGCTACATTGTTCTCGAGGCTCACACGTTTCTCTCTCTTAACAGAAAAGCATTTGATGTTAGAGGACCTGTGGTTTGAGTCAGTTTCAGAAACAGAGTTGAACTAGATATGGTCCGTGTGTGTAGGAAACACAGTTCTTTTGTTCAGAGCACACTCAAGTTTCCCTCTGTATTAGAGACTCTAGATTCAAGAGCGTGCTTCTTGGTCTAAAGCAGAGTGTGTTTCATGGATGACAACTGTGCTGTGTTTCCAATCAGAAAAGGAGTTAAATGCCAGGCTCTGTGTCTTCCTACCAGTAAGACTTCTTTTCACGTAAACGAAGTCACTTTTCACCTCAAACGAAGCTACATTGTTCACGAAGCTCACCCGTTTTTTCTCTTATCTGAAAAGCATTGCATGTTAGAGGACCTGTGTTTTGTATCAGTTTCAGATGCAGAGTTGAACTAGATATGGTCCGTGTGTGTAGGAGACACAGTTCTATTGTTCTGAGCATACTCATGTTTCCCTCTGTATTAGAGACTCTAGAAAGCAAGAGCGTGCTTCTCGCTCTAAACCAGAGTGTCTTTCATGGATGACAACTGAGCTGTGTGTTTCCAATCAGAAGCGGAGTTAAATGCCAGGCTCTGTGTCTTCCTACAAGCAAGACTTCATTTCAGGTAAACACAGTCACTTTTCAGCTCAAACGAAGCTACATTGTTCACGAAGCTCACACGTATCTCGATCTTAACTGAAAAGCATTGCATGTTAGAGGACCTATGGTTTGTATCAGTTTCAGATCCAGAGTTGAACTAGATATGGTCCGTGTGTGTAGGAAACACAGTTCTTTTGTTCTGAGCACACTCACGTTTCCCTCTGTATTAGAGACTCTAGAAAGCAAGAGCGTGCTTCTTGCTCTAAAGCAGAGTGTGTTTCATGGATGAGAACTGTGCTGTGTGTTTCCAATCAGAAACGGAGTTAAATGCCAGGCTCTGTGTCTTCCTACCAGTAAGACTTATTTTCAGGTAAACGAAGTCACTTTTCACCTCAAACGAAGCTACATAGTTCATGAAGCTCACACGTATCTCGATCTTAACTGAAAAGCATTGCATGTTAGAGGACCTATGGTTTGTATCAGTTTCAGATGCAGAGGTGAACTAGATATGGTCCGTGTGTGTAGGAAACACAGTTCTTTTGTTCTGAGCACACTCATGTTTCCCTCTGTATTAGAGACTCTAGAAAGCAAGAGCGTGCTTTTTGGTCTAAAGCAGAGTGTGTTTCATGGATTAGAACTGTGCTGTGTGTTTCCAATCAGAAACGGAGTTAAATGCCAGGATCTGTGTCTTCCTACAAGCAAGACTTCGTTTCAGGTAAACACAGTCACTTTTCAGCTCAAACGAAGCTACATTGTTCTCGAAGCTCACACATTTCTCTCTCTTAACAGAAAAGCATTTGATGTTAGAGGACCTGTGGTTTGTGTCAGTTTCAGAAACAGAGTTGAACTAGATATGGTCCGTGTGTGTATGAAACACAGTTCTTTTGTTCAGAGCACACTCATGTTTCCCTCTGTATTAGAGACTCTAGAAAGCAAGAGCGTGCTTCTTGCTCTAAACCAGAGTGTCTTTCATGGATGAGAACTGTGCTGTGTGTTTCCAATCAGAAACGGAGTTAAATGCCAGGCTCTGTGTCTTCCTACCAGTAAGACTTCTTTTCAGTTAAACAAAGTCACTTTTCACCTCAAACGAAGCTACATTGTTCACGAAGCTCACACGTTTTTTCTCTAATCTGAAAAGCATTGCATGTTAGAGGACCTGTGGTTTGAGTCAGTTTCAGAAACAGAGTTGAACTAGATATGGTCCGTGTGTGTAGGAAATAGTTCTTTTGTTCAGAGCACACTCATGTTTCCCTCTGTATTAGAGACTCTAGAAAGCAAGAGCGTGCTTCTTGGTCTAAAGCAGAGTGTGTTTCATGGATGAGAACTGTGCTGTGTGTTTCCAATCAGAAACGGAGTTAAATGCCAGGCTCTGTGTCTTCCTACCAGTAAGACTTCTTTTCACGTAAACGAAGTCACTTTTCACCTCAAACGAAGCTACATTGTTCACGAAGCTCACCCGTTTTTTCTCTTATCTGAAAAGCATTGCATGTTATAGCACCTGTGTTTTGTATCAGTTTCAGATGCAGAGTTGAACTAGATATGGTCCGTGTGTGTAGGAGACACAGTTCTATTGTTCTGAGCATACTCATGTTTCCCTCTGTATTAGAGACTCTAGAAAGCAAGAGCGTGCTTCTTGCTCTAAAGCAGAGTTTGTTTCATGGATGAGAACTGTGCTGTGTGTTTCCAATCAGAAACGGAGTTAAATGCCAGGCTCTGTGTCTTCCTACAAGCAAGACTTCATTTCAGGTAAACACAGTCACTTTTCAACTCAAACGAAGCTACATTGTTCACGAAGCTCACACGTATCTCGATCTTAACTGAAAAGCATTGCATGTTAGAGGACCTATGGTTTGTGTCAGTTTCAGATGCAGAGGTGAGCTAGATATGGTCCGTGTGTGAGGGAAACACAGTTCTTTTGTTCTGAGCACACTCATGTTTCCCTCTGTATTAGAGACTCTAGAAAGCAAGAGCGAGCTTCTTGGTCTAAAGCAGAGTGTGTTTCATGGATGAGAACTGTGCTGTGTGTTTCCAATCAGAAACGGAGTTAAATGCCAGGATCTGAGTCTTCCTACAAGCAAGACTTCGTTTCAGGTAAACACAGTCACTTTTCAGCTCAAACGAAGCTACATTGTTCTCGAAGCTCACACATTTCTCTCTCTTAACAGAAAAGCATTTGATGTTAGAGGACCTGTGGTTTGTGTCAGTTTCAGAAACAGAGTTGAACTAGATATGGTCCGTGTGTGTATGAAACACAGTTCTTTTGTTCAGAGCACACTCATGTTTCCCTCTGTATTAGAGACTCTAGAAAGCAAGAGCGTGCTTCTCGCTCTAAACCAGAGTGTCTTTCATGGATGACAACTGAGCTGTGTGTTTCCAATCAGAAACGGAGTTAAATGCCAGGATCTGTGTCTTCCTACAAGCAAGACTTCGTTTCAGGTAAACACAGTCACTTTTCAGCTCAAACGAAGCTACATTGTTCTCGAAGCTCACACGTTTGTCTCTCTTAACAGAAAAGCATTGCATGTTAGAGGACCTGTGGTTTGTATCAGTTTCAGAAACAGAGTTGAACTAGATATGGTCCGTTTGTGTAGGAAACACAGTTCTTTTGTTCTGAGCACACTCATGTTTCCCTCTGTATTAGAGACTCTAGAAAGCAAGAGCGTGCTTCTCGCTCTAAACCAGAGTGTCTTTCATGGATGACAACTGAGCTGTGTGTTTCCAATCAGAAGCGGAGTTAAATGCCAGGCTCTGTGTCTTCCTACAAGCAAGACTTCATTTCAGGTAAACGCAGTCACTTTTCAGCTCAAAGGAAGCTACATTTTTCACGAAGCTCACACGTAACTCGATCTTAACTGAAAAGCATTGCATGTTAGAGGACCTATGGTTTGTATCAGTTTCAGATCCAGAGTTGAACTAGATATGGTCCGTGTGAGTAGGAGACACACTTCTATTGTTCTTAGCATACTCATTTTACCCTCTGTATTAGAGACTCTAGAAAGCAAGAGCGTGCTTCTTGCTCTAAAGCAGAGTTTGTTTCATGGATGAGACCTGTGCTGTGTGTTTCCAATCAGAAACGGAGTTAAATGCCAGGCTCTGTGTCTTCCTACAAGCAAGACTTCATTTCAGGTAAACACAGTCACTTTTCAACTCAAACGAAGCTACATTGTTCACGAAGCTCACACGTTTCTCGATCTTAACTGAAAAGCATTGCATGTTAGAGGACCTATGGTTTGTATCAGTTTCAGATGAGGAGGTGAACTAGATATGGTCCGTGTGTGTAGGAAACACAGTTATTTTGTTCTGAGCACACTCATGTTTCCCTCTGTATTAGAGACTCTAGAAAGCAAGAGCGTGCTTCTTGCTCTAAAGCAGAGTGTGTTTCATGGATGAGAACTGTGCTGTGTGTTTCCAATCAGATACGGAGTTAAATGCCAGGATCTGTGTCTTCCTATAAGCAAGACTTCGTTTCAGGTAAACACAGTCACTTTTCAGCTCAAACGAAGCTACATTGTTTTCGAGGCTCACACGTTTCTCTCTCTTAACAGAAAAGCATTTGATGTTAGAGGACCTGTGGTTTGAGTCAGTTTCAGAAACAGAGTTGAACTAGATATGGTCCGTGTGTGTAGGAAACACAGTTCTTTTGTTCAGAGCACACTCATGTTTCCCTCTGTATTAGAGACTCTAGATTCAAGAGCGTGCTTCTTGGTCTAAAGCAGAGTGTGTTTCATGGATGAGAACTGTGCTGTGTGTTTCCAATCAGAAACGGAGTTAAATGCCAGGCTCTGTGTCTTCCTACCAGTAAGACTTCTTTTCATGTAAACGAAGTCACTTTTCACCTCAAACGAAGCTACATTGTTCACGAAGCTCACCCGATTTTCTCTTATCTGAAAAGCATTGCATGTTAGAGGACCTGTGTTTTGTATCAGTTTCAGATGCAGAGTTGAACTAGATATGGTCCGTGTGTGTAGGAGACACAGTTCTATTGTTCTGAGCATACTCATGTTTCCCTCTGTATTAGAGACTCTAGAAAGCAAGAGCGTGCTTCTTGCTCTAAAGCAGAGTTTGTTTCATGGATGAGAACTGTGCTGTGTGTTTCCAATCAGAAACGGAGTTAAATGCCAGGCTCTGTGTCTTCCTACAAGCAAGACTTCATTTCAGGTAAACACAGTCACTTTTCAACTCAAACGAAGCTACATTGTTCACGAAGCTCACACGTATCTCGATCTTAACTGAAAAGCATTGCATGTTAGAGGACCTATGGTTTGTATCAGTTTCAGATGCAGAGTTGAACTAGATATGGTCCGTGTGTGTAGGAAACACAGTTCTTTTTTTCTGAGCACACTCATGTTTCCCTCTGTATTAGAGACTCTAGAAAGCAAGAGCGTGCTTCTTGCTCTAAAGCAGAGTGTGTTTCATGGATGAGAACTGTGCTGTGTGTTTCCAATCAGAAACGGAGTTAAATGCCAGGCTCTGTGTCTTCCTACCAGTAAGACTTCTTTTCAGTTAAACAAAGTCACTTTTCACCTCAAACGAAGCTACATTGTTCACGAAGCTCACACGTTTTTTCTCTTATCTGAAAAGCATTGCATGTTAGAGGACCTGTGGTTTGAGTCAGTTTCAGAAACAGAGTTGAACTAGATATGGTCCGTGTGTGTAGGAAACACAGTTCTTTTGTTCAGAGCACACTCATGTTTCCCTCTGTATTAGAGACTCTAGAAAGCAAGAGCGTGCTTCTCGGTCTAAAGCAGAGTGTGTTTCATGGATGAGAACTGTGCTGTGTGTTTCCAATCAGAAGCGGAGTTAAATGCCAGGCTCTGTGTCTTCCTACAAGCAAGACTTCATTTCAGGTAAACACAGTCACTTTTCAGCTCAAACGAAGCTACATTGTTCACGAAGCTCACACGTATCTCGATCTTAACTGAAAAGCATTGCATGTTAGAGGACCTATGGTTTGTATCAGTTTCAGATCCAGAGTTGAACTAGATATGGTCCGTGTGTGTAGGAAACACAGTTCTTTTGTTCTGAGCACACTCACGTTTCCCTCTGTATTAGAGACTCTAGAAAGCAAGAGCGTGCTTCTTGCTCAAAAGCAGAGTGTGTTTCATGGATGAGAACTGTGCTGTGTGTTTCCAATCAGAAACGGAGTTAAATGCCAGGCTCTGTGTCTTCCTACCAGTAAGACTTCTTTTCAGGTAAACGAAGTCACTTTTCACCTCAAACGAAGCTACATTGTTCACGAAGCTCACACGTATCTCGATCTTAACTGAAAAGCATTGCATGTTAGAGGACCTATGGTTTGTATCAGTTTCAGATGCAGAGGTGAGCTAGATATGGTCCGTGTGTGAGGGAAACACAGTTCTTTTCTTCTGAGCACACTCATGTTTCCCTCTGTATTAGAGACTCTAGAAAGCAAGAGCGAGCTTCTTGGTCTAAAGCAGAGTGTGTTTCATGGATTAGAACTGTGCTGTGTGTTTCCAATCAGAAACGGAGTTAAATGCCAGGATCTGTGTCTTCCTACAAGCAAGACTTCGTTTCAGGTAAACACAGTCACTTTTCAGCTCAAACGAAGCTACATTGTTCTCGAAGCTCACACGTTTGTCTCTCTTAACAGAAAAGCATTTGATGTTAGAGGACCTGTGGTTTGTATCAGTTTCAGAAACAGAGTTGAACTAGATATGGTCCGTGTGTGTAGGAAACACTGTTCTTTTGTTCTGAGCACACTCATGTTTCCCTCTCTATTAGAGACTCTAGAAAGCAAGAGCGTGCTTCTCACTCTAAACCAGAGTGTCTTTCATGGATGACAACTGAGCTGTGTGTTTCCAATCAGAAGCGGAGTTAAATGCCAGGCTCTGTGTCTTCCTACAAGCAAGACTTCATTTCAGGTAAACACAGTCACTTTTCAGCTCAAACGAAGCTACATTGTTCACGAAGCTCACACGTATCTCGATCTTAACTGAAAAGCATTGCATGTTAGAGTACCTATGGTTTGTATCAGTTTCAGATCCAGAGTTGAACTAGATATGGTCCGTGTGTGTAGGAAACACAGTTCTTTTGTTGTGAGCACACTCACGTTTCCCTCTGTATTAGAGACTCTAGAAAGCAAGAGCGTGCTTCTTGCTCTAAAGCAGAGTGTGTTTCATGGATGAGAACTGTGCTGTGTGTTTCCAATCAGAAACGGAGTTAAATGCCAGGCTCTGTGTCTTCCTACAAGCAAGACTTCATTTCAGGTAAACACAGTCACTTTTCACCTCAAACGAAGCTACATAGTTCATGAAGCTCACACGTATCTCGATCTTAACTGAAAAGCATTGCATGTTAGAGGACCTATGGTTTGTATCAGTTTCAGATGCAGAGGTGAACTAGATATGGTCCGTGTGTGTAGGAAACACAGTTCTTTTGTTCTGAGCACACTCATGTTTCCCTCTGTATTAGAGACTCTAGAAAGCAAGAGCGTGCTTCTTGGTCTAAAGCAGAGTGTGTTTCGTGGATTAGAACTGTGCTGTGTGTTTCCAATCAGAAACGGAGTTAAATGCCAGGATCTGTGTCTTCCTACAAGCAAGACTTCGTTTCAGGTAAACACAGTCACTTTTCAGCTCAAACGAAGCTACATTGTTCTCGAAGCTCACACATTTCTCTCTCTTAACAGAAAAGCATTTGATGTTAGAGGACCTGTGGTTTGTGTCAGTTTCAGAAACAGAGTTGAACTAGATATGGTCCGTGTGTGTATGAAACACAGTTCTTTTGTTCAGAGCACACTCATGTTTCCCTCTGTATTAGAGACTCTAGAAAGCAAGAGCGTGCTTCTTGCTCTAAACCAGAGTGTCTTTCATGGATGACAACTGGGCTGTGTGTTTCCAATCAGATACGGAGTTAAATGCCAGGCTCTGTGTCTTCCTACAAGCAAGACTTCGTTTCAGGTAAACGCAGTCACTTTTCAGCTCCAAGGAAGCTACATTGTTCACGAAGCTCACACGTATCTCGATCTTAACTGAAAAGCATTGCATGTTAGAGGACCTATGGTTTGTATCAGTTTCAGATGCAGAGTTGAACTAGATATGGTCCGTGTGTGTAGGAAACACAGTTCTTTTGTTCTGAGCACACTCACGTTTCCCTCTCTATTAGAGACTCTAGAAAGCAAGAGCGTGCTTCTTGCTCTAAAGCAGAGTGTGTTTCATGGATGAGAACTGTGCTGTGTGTTTCCAATCAGAAACGGAGTTAAATGCCAGGCTCTGTGTCTTCCTACCAGTAAGACCTCTTTTCACGTAAACGAAGTCACTTTTCACCTCAAACGAAGCTACATTGTTCACGAAGCTCACCCGTTTTTTCTCTTATCTGAAAAGCATTGCATGTTAGAGGACCTGTGTTTTGTATCAGTTTCAGATGCAGAGTTGAACTAGATATGGTCCGTGTGTGTAGGAGACACAGTTCTATTGTTATGAGCATACTCATGTTTCCCTCTGTATTAGAGACTCTAGAAAGCAAGAGCGTGCTTCTTGCTCTAAAGCAGAGTTTGTTTCATGGATGAGAACTGTGCTGTGTGTTTGAATCAGAAACGGAGTTAAATGCCAGGCTCTGTGTCTTCCTACAAACAAGACTTCATTTCAGGAAAACACAGTCACTTTTCAACTCAAACGAAGCTACATTGTTCACGAAGCTCACACGTATCTCGATCTTAACTGAAAAGCATTGCATGTTAGAGGACCTATGGTTTGTATCAGTTTCAGATGCAGAGGTGAGCTAGATATGGTCCGTGTGTGAGGGAAACACAGTTCTTTTCTTCTGAGCACACTCATGTTTCCCTCTGTATTAGAGACTCTAGAAAGCAAGAGCGAGCTTCTTGGTCTAAAGCAGAGTGTGTTTCATGGATTAGAACTGTGCTGTGTGTTTCCAATCAGAAACGGAGTTAAATGCCAGGATCTGTGTCTTCCTACAAGCAAGACTTCGTTTCAGGTAAACACAGTCACTTTTCAGCTCAAACGAAGCTACATTGTTCTCGAAGCTCACACGTTTGTCTCTCTTAACAGAAAAGCATTTGATGTTAGAGGACCTGTGGTTTGTATCAGTTTCAGAAACATAGTTGAACTAGATATGGTCCGTGTGTGTAGGAAACACAGTTCTTTTGTTCTGAGCACACTCATGTTTCCCTCTGTATTAGAGACTCTAGAAAGCAAGAGCGTGCTTCTCACTCTAAACCAGAGTGTCTTTCATGGATGACAACTGAGCTGTGTGTTTCCAATCAGAAGCGGAGTTGAATGCCAGGCTCTGTGTCTTCCTACAAGCAAGACTTCATTTCAGGTAAACACAGTCACTTTTCAGCTCAAACGAAGCTACATTGTTCACGAAGCTCACACGTATCTCGATCTTAACTGAAAAGCATTGCATGTTAGAGTACCTATGGTTTGTATCAGTTTCGGATCCAGAGTTGAACTAGATATGGTCCGTGTGTGTAGGAAACACAGTTCTTTTGTTCTGAGCACACTCACGTTTCCCTCTGTATTAGAGACTCTAGAAAGCAAGAGCGTGCTTCTTGCTCTAAAGCAGAGTGTGTTTCATGGATGAGAACTGTGCTGTGTGTTTCCAATCAGAAACGGAGTTAAATGCCATGCTCTGTGTCTTCCTACCAGTAAGACTTCTTTTCAGGTAAACGAAGTCACTTTTCACCTCAAACGAAGCTACATTGTTCATGAAGCTCACACGTATCTCGATCTTAACTGAAAAGCATTGCATGTTAGAGGACCTATGGTTTGTATCAGTTTCAGATGCAGAGGTGAACTAGATATGGTCCGTGTGTGTAGGAAACACAGTTCTTTTGTTCTGAGCACACTCATGTTTCCCTCTGTATTAGATACTCTAGAAAGCAAGAGCGTGCTTCTTGGTCTAAAGCAGAGTGTGTTTCATGGATTAGAACTGTGCTGTGTGTTTCCAATCAGAAACGGAGTTAAATGCCAGGCTCTGTGTCTTCCTACAAGCAAGACTTCGTTTCAGGTAAACACAGTCACTTTTCAGCTCAAACGAAGCTACATTGTTCTCGAAGCTCACACGTTTCTCTCTCTTAACAGAAAAACATTTGATGTTAGAGGACCTGTGGTTTGTATCAGTTTCAGAAACTGAGTTGAACTAGATATGGTCCGTGTGTGTAGGAAACACAGTTCTTTTGTTCTGAGCACACTCATGTTTCCCTCTGTATTAGAGACTCTAGAAAGCAAGAGCGTGCTTCTTGCTCTAAACCAGAGTGTCTTTCATGGATGACAACTGAGCTGTGTGTTTCCAATCAGAAGCGGAGTTAAATGCCAGGCTCTGTGTCTTCCTACAAGCAAGACTTCATTTCAGGTAAACACAGTCACTTTTCAACTCAAACGAAGCTACATTGTTCACGAAGCTCACACGTATCTCGATCTTAACTGAAAAGCATTGCATGTTAGAGGACCTATGGTTTGTATCAGTTTCAGATCCAGAGTTTAACTAGATATGGTCCGTGTGTGTAGGAAACACAGTTCTTTTGTTCTGAGCACACTCCCGTTTCCCTCTGTATTAGAGACTCTAGAAAGCAAGAGCGTGCTTCTTGCTCTAAAGCAGAGTGTGTTTCATGGATGAGAACTGTGCTGTGTGTTTCCAATCAGAAACGGAGTTAAATGCCAGGCTCTGTGTCTTCCTACTAGCAAGACTTCATTTCAGGTAAACACAGTCACTTTTCAACTCAAACGAAGCTACATTGTTCACGAAGCTCACACGTATCTCGATCTTAACTGAAAAGCATTGCATGTTAGAGGACCTATGGTTTGTATCAGTTTCAGATGCAGAGGTGAACTAGATATGGTCCGTGTGTGTAGGAAACACAGTTCTTTTGTTCTGAGCACACTCATGTTTCCCTCTGTATTAGATACTCTAGAAAGCAAGAGCGTGCTTCTTGGTCTAAAGCAGAGTGTGTTTCATGGATTAGAACTGTGCTGTGTGTTTCCAATCAGAAACGGAGTTAAATGCCAGGCTCTGTGTCTTCCTACAAGCAAGACTTCGTTTCAGGTAAACGCAGTCACTTTTCAGCTCCAAGGAAGCTACATTGTTCACGAAGCTCACACGTATCTCGATCTTAACTGAAAAGCATTGCATGTTAGAGGACCTATGGTTTGTATCAGTTTCAGATGCAGAGTTGAACTAGATATGGTCCGTGTGTGTAGGAAACACAGTTCTTTTGTTCTGAGCACACTCACGTTTCCCTCTCTATTAGAGACTCTAGAAAGCAAGAGCGTGCTTCTTGCTCTAAAGCAGAGTGTGTTTCATGGATGAGAACTGTGCTGTGTGTTTCCAATCAGAAACGGAGTTAAATGCCAGGCTCTGTGTCTTCCTACCAGTAAGACCTCTTTTCACGTAAACGAAGTCACTTTTCACCTCAAACGAAGCTACATTGTTCACGAAGCTCACCCGTTTTTTCTCTTATCTGAAAAGCATTGCATGTTAGAGGACCTGTGTTTTGTATCAGTTTCAGATGCAGAGTTGAACTAGATATGGTCCGTGTGTGTAGGAGACACAGTTCTATTGTTCTGAGCATACTCATGTTTCCCTCTGTATTAGAGACTCTAGAAAGCAAGAGCGTGCTTCTTGCTCTAAAGCAGAGTTTGTTTCATGGATGAGAACTGTGCTGTGTGTTTGAATCAGAAACGGAGTTAAATGCCAGGCTCTGTGTCTTCCTACAAGCAAGACTTCATTTCAGGTAAACACAGTCACTTTTCAACTCAAACGAAGCTACATTGTTCACGAAGCTCACACGTATCTCGATCTTAACTGAAAAGCATTGCATGTTAGAGGACCTATGGTTTGTATCAGTTTCAGATGCAGAGGTGAGCTAGATATGGTCCGTGTGTGAGGGAAACACAGTTCTTTTCTTCTGAGCACACTCATGTTTCCCTCTGTATTAGAGACTCTAGAAAGCAAGAGCGAGCTTCTTGGTCTAAAGCAGAGTGTGTTTCATGGATTAGAACTGTGCTGTGTGTTTCCAATCAGAAACGGAGTTAAATGCCAGGATCTGTGTCTTCCTACAAGCAAGACTTCGTTTCAGGTAAACACAGTCACTTTTCAGCTCAAACGAAGCTACATTGTTCTCGAAGCTCACACGTTTGTCTCTCTTAACAGAAAAGCATTTGATGTTAGAGGACCTGTGGTTTGTATCAGTTTCAGAAACATAGTTGAACTAGATATGGTCCGTGTGTGTAGGAAACACAGTTCTTTTGTTCTGAGCACACTCATGTTTCCCTCTGTATTAGAGACTCTAGAAAGCAAGAGCGTGCTTCTCACTCTAAACCAGAGTGTCTTTCATGGATTACAACTGAGCTGTGTGTTTCCAATCAGAAGCGGAGTTGAATGCCAGGCTCTGTGTCTTCCTACAAGCAAGACTTCATTTCAGGTAAACACAGTCACTTTTCAGCTCAAACGAAGCTACATTGTTCACGAAGCTCACACGTATCTCGATCTTAACTGAAAAGCATTGCATGTTAGAGTACCTATGGTTTGTATCAGTTTCGGATCCAGAGTTGAACTAGATATGGTCCGTGTGTGTAGGAAACACAGTTCTTTTGTTCTGAGCACACTCACGTTTCCCTCTGTATTAGAGACTCTAGAAAGCAAGAGCGTGCTTCTTGCTCTAAAGCAGAGTGTGTTTCATGGATGAGAACTGTGCTGTGTGTTTCCAATCAGAAACGGAGTTAAATGCCATGCTCTGTGTCTTCCTACCAGTAAGACTTCTTTTCAGGTAAACGAAGTCACTTTTCACCTCAAACGAAGCTACATTGTTCATGAAGCTCACACGTATCTCGATCTTAACTGAAAAGCATTGCATGTTAGAGGACCTATGGTTTGTATCAGTTTCAGATGCAGAGGTGAACTAGATATGGTCCGTGTGTGTAGGAAACACAGTTCTTTTGTTCTGAGCACACTCATGTTTCCCTCTGTATTAGATACTCTAGAAAGCAAGAGCGTGCTTCTTGGTCTAAAGCAGAGTGTGTTTCATGGATTAGAACTGTGCTGTGTGTTTCCAATCAGAAACGGAGTTAAATGCCAGGATCTGTGTCTTCCTACAAGCAAGACTTCGTTTCAGGTAAACACAGTCACTTTTCAGCTCAAACGAAGCTACATTGTTCTCGAAGCTCACACGTTTCTCTCTCTTAACAGAAAAGCATTTGATGTTAGAGGACCTGTGGTTTGTATCAGTTTCAGAAACTGAGTTGAACTAGATATGGTCCGTGTGTGTAGGAAACACAGTTCTTTTGTTCTGAGCACACTCATGTTTCCCTCTGTATTAGAGACTCTAGAAAGCAAGAGCGTGCTTCTTGCTCTAAACCAGAGTGTCTTTCATGGATGACAACTGAGCTGTGTGTTTCCAATCAGAAGCGGAGTTAAATGCCAGGCTCTGTGTCTTCCTACAAGCAAGACTTCATTTCAGGTAAACACAGTCACTTTTCAACTCAAATGAAGCTACATTGTTCACGAAGCTCACACGTATCTCGATCTTAACTGAAAAGCATTGCATGTTAGAGGACCTATGGTTTGTATCAGTTTCAGATGCAGAGGTGAACTAGATATGGTCCATGTGTGTAGGAAACACAGTTCTTTTGTTCTGAGCACACTCATGTTTCCCTCTGTATTAGAGACTCTAGAAAGCAAGAGCGTGCTTCTTGCTCTAAAGCAGAGTGTGTTTCATGGATGAGAACTGTGCTGTGTGTTTCCAATCAGAAACGGAGTTAAATGCCAGGCTCTGTGTCTTCCTACTAGCAAGACTTCATTTCAGGTAAACACAGTCACTTTTCAACTCAAACGAAGCTACATTGTTCACGAAGCTCACACGTATCTCGATCTTAACTGAAAAGCATTGCATGTTAGAGGACCTATGGTTTGTATCAGTTTCAGATGCAGAGGTGAACTAGATATGGTCCGTGTGTGTAGGAAACACAGTTCTTTTGTTCTGAGCACACTCATGTTTCCCTCTGTATTAGATACTCTAGAAAGCAAGAGCGTGCTTCTTGGTCTAAAGCAGAGTGTGTTTCATGGATTAGAACTGTGCTGTGTGTTTCCAATCAGAAACGGAGTTAAATGCCAGGATCTGTGTCTTCCTACAAGCAAGACTTCGTTTCAGGTAAACACAGTCACTTTTCAGCTCAAACGAAGCTACATTGTTCTCGAAGCTCACACGTTTCTCTCTCTTAACAGAAAAGCATTTGATGTTAGTGGACCTGTGGTTTGTATCAGTTTCAGAAACAGAGTTGAACTAGATATGGTCCGTGTGTGTAGGAAACACAGTTCTTTTGTTCTGAGCACACTCATGTTTCCCTCTGTATTAGAGACTCTAGAAAGCAAGAGCGTGCTTCTTGCTCTAAAGCAGAGTTTGTTTCATGGATGAGAACTGTGCTGTGTGTTTGAATCAGAAACGGAGTTAAATGCCAGGCTCTGTGTCTTCCTACAAGCAAGACTTCATTTCAGGTAAACACAGTCACTTTTCAACTCAAACGAAGCTACATTGTTCACGAAGCTCACACGTATCTCGATCTTAACTGAAAAGCATTGCATGTTAGAGGACCTATGGTTTGTATCAGTTTCAGATGCAGAGGTGAGCTAGATATGGTCCGTGTGTGAGGGAAACACAGTTCTTTTCTTCTGAGCACACTCATGTTTCCCTCTGTATTAGAGACTCTAGAAAGCAAGAGCGAGCTTCTTGGTCTAAAGCAGAGTGTGTTTCATGGATTAGAACTGTGTTGTGTGTTTCCAATCAGAAACGGAGTTAAATGCCAGGATCTGTGTCTTCCTACAAGCAAGACTTCGTTTCAGGTAAACACAGTCACTTTTCAGCTCAAACGAAGCTACATTGTTCTCGAAGCTCACACGTTTCTCTCTTAACAGAAAAGCATTTGATGTTAGAGGACCTGTGGTTTGTATCAGTTTCAGAAACAGAGTTGAACTAGATATGGTCCGTGTGTGTAGGAAACACAGTTCTTTTGTTCTGAGCACACTCATGTTTCCCTCTGTATTAGAGACTCTAGAAAGCAAGAGCGTGCTTCTCGCTCTAAACCAGAGTGTCTTTCATGGATGACAACTGAGCTGTGTGTTTCCAATCAGAAGCGGAGTTAAATGCCAGGCTCTGTGTCTTCCTACAAGCAAGACTTCATTTCAGGTAAACACAGTCACTTTTCAGCTCAAACGAAGCTACATTGTTCACGCAGCTCACACGTATCTCGATCTTAACTGAAAAGCATTGCATGTTAGAGTACCTATGGTTTGTATCAGTTTCGGATCCAGAGTTGAACTAGATATGGTCCGTGTGTGTAGGAAACACAGTTCTTTTGTTCTGAGCACACTCACGTTTCCCTCTGTATTAGAGACTCTAGAAAGCAAGAGCGTGCTTCTTGCTCTAAAGCAGAGTGTGTTTCATGGATGAGAACTGTGCTGTGTGTTTCCAATTAGAAACGGAGTTAAATGCCATGCTCTGTGTCTTCCTACCAGTAAGACTTCTTTTCAGGTAAACGAAGTCACTTTTCACCTCAAACGAAGCTACATTGTTCATGAAGCTCACACGTATCTCGATCTTAACTGAAAAGCATTGCATGTTAGAGGACCTATGGTTTGTATCAGTTTCAGATGCAGAGGTGAACTAGATATGGTCCGTGTGTGTAGGAAACACAGTTCTTTTGTTCTGAGCACACTCATGTTTCCCTCTGTATTAGATACTCTAGAAAGCAAGAGCGTGCTTCTTGGTCTAAAGCAGAGTGTGTTTCATGGATTAGAACTGTGCTGTGTGTTTCCAATCAGAAACGGAGTTAAATGCCAGGCTCTGTGTCTTCCTACCAGTAAGACCTCTTTTCACGTAAACGAAGTCACTTTTCACCTCAAACGAAGCTACATTGTTCACGAAGCTCACCCGTTTTTTCTCTTATCTGAAAAGCATTGCATGTTAGAGGACCTGTGTTTTGTATCAGTTTCAGATGCAGAGTTGAACTAGATATGGTCCGTGTGTGTAGGAGACACAGTTCTATTGTTCTGAGCATACTCATGTTTCCCTCTGTATTAGAGACTCTAGAAAGCAAGAGCGTGCTTCTTGCTCTAAAGCAGAGTTTGTTTCATGGATGAGAACTGTGCTGTGTGTTTGAATCAGAAACGGAGTTAAATGCCAGGCTCTGTGTCTTCCTACAAGCAAGACTTCATTTCAGGTAAACACAGTCACTTTTCAACTCAAACGAAGCTACATTGTTCACGAAGCTCACACGTATCTCGATCTTAACTGAAAAGCATTGCATGTTAGAGGACCTATGGTTTGTATCAGTTTCAGATGCAGAGGTGAGCTAGATATGGTCCGTGTGTGAGGGAAACACAGTTCTTTTCTTCTGAGCACACTCATGTTTCCCTCTGTATTAGAGACTCTAGAAAGCAAGAGCGAGCTTCTTGGTCTAAAGCAGAGTGTGTTTCATGGATTAGAACTGTGCTGTGTGTTTCCAATCAGAAACGGAGTTAAATGCCAGGATCTGTGTCTTCCTACAAGCAAGACTTCGTTTCAGGTAAACACAGTCACTTTTCAGCTCAAACGAAGCTACATTGTTCTCGAAGCTCACACGTTTGTCTCTCTTAACAGAAAAGCATTTGATGTTAGAGGACCTGTGGTTTGTATCAGTTTCAGAAACATAGTTGAACTAGATATGGTCCGTGTGTGTAGGAAACACAGTTCTTTTGTTCTGAGCACACTCATGTTTCCCTCTGTATTAGAGACTCTAGAAAGCAAGAGCGTGCTTCCCACTCTAAACCAGAGTGTCTTTCATGGATGACAACTGAGCTGTGTGTTTCCAATCAGAAGCGGAGTTGAATGCCAGGCTCTGTGTCTTCCTACAAGCAAGACTTCATTTCAGGTAAACACAGTCACTTTTCAGCTCAAACGAAGCTACATTGTTCACGAAGCTCACACGTATCTCGATCTTAACTGAAAAGCATTGCATGTTAGAGTACCTATGGTTTGTATCAGTTTCGGATCCAGAGTTGAACTAGATATGGTCCGTGTGTGTAGGAAACACAGTTCTTTTGTTCTGAGCACACTCACGTTTCCCTCTGTATTAGAGACTCTAGAAAGCAAGAGCGTGCTTCTTGCTCTAAAGCAGAGTGTGTTTCATGGATGAGAACTGTGCTGTGTGTTTCCAATCAGAAACGGAGTTAAATGCCATGCTCTGTGTCTTCCTACCAGTAAGACTTCTTTTCAGGTAAACGAAGTCACTTTTCACCTCAAACGAAGCTACATTGTTCATGAAGCTCACACGTATCTCGATCTTAACTGAAAAGCATTGCATGTTAGAGGACCTATGGTTTGTATCAGTTTCAGATGCAGAGGTGAACTAGATATGGTCCGTGTGTGTAGGAAACACAGTTCTTTTGTTCTGAGCACACTCATGTTTCCCTCTGTATTAGATACTCTAGAAAGCAAGAGCGTGCTTCTTGGTCTAAAGCAGAGTGTGTTTCATGGATTAGAACTGTGCTGTGTGTTTCCAATCAGAAACGGAGTTAAATGCCAGGATCTGTGTCTTCCTACAAGCAAGACTTCGTTTCAGGTAAACACAGTCACTTTTCAGCTCAAACGAAGCTACATTGTTCTCGAAGCTCACACGTTTCTCTCTCTTAACAGAAAAGCATTTGATGTTAGAGGACCTGTGGTTTGTATCAGTTTCAGAAACTGAGTTGAACTAGATATGGTCCGTGTGTGTAGGAAACACAGTTCTTTTGTTCTGAGCACACTCATGTTTCCCTCTGTATTAGAGACTCTAGAAAGCAAGAGCGTGCTTCTTGCTCTAAACCAGAGTGTCTTTCATGGATGACAACTGAGCTGTGTGTTTCCAATCAGAAGCGGAGTTAAATGCCAGGCTCTGTGTCTTCCTACAAGCAAGACTTCGTTTCAGGTAAACACAGTCACTTTTCAACTCAAACGAAGCTACATTGTTCACGAAGCTCACACGTATCTCGATCTTAACTGAAAAGCATTGCATGTTAGAGGACCTATGGTTTGTATCAGTTTCAGATGCAGAGGTGAACTAGATATGGTCCATGTGTGTAGGAAACACAGTTCTTTTGTTCTGAGCACACTCATGTTTCCCTCTGTATTAGAGACTCTAGAAAGCAAGAGCGTGCTTCTTGGTCTAAAGCAGAGTGTGTTTCATGGATTAGAACTGTGCTGTGTGTTTCCAATCAGAAACGGAGTTAAATGCCAGGATCTGTGTCTTCCTACAAGCAAGACTTCGTTTCAGGTAAACACAGTCACTTTTCAGCTCAAACGAAGCTACATTGTTCTCGAAGCTCACACGTTTGTCTCTCTTAACAGAAAAGCATTTGATGTTAGAGGACCTGTGGTTTGTATCAGTTTCAGAAACAGAGTTGAACTAGATATGGTCCGTGTGTGTAGGAAACACAGTTCTTTTGTTCTGAGCACACTCATGTTTCCCTCTGTATTAGAGACTCTAGAAAGCAAGAGCGTGCTTCTCGCTCTAAACCAGAGTGTCTTTCATGGATGACAACTGAGCTGTGTGTTTCCAATCAGAAGCGGAGTTAAATGCCAGGCTCTGTGTCTTCCTACAAGCAAGACTTCATTTCAGGTAAACACAGTCACTTGTCAGCTCAAACGAAGCTACATTGTTCACGCAGCTCACACGTATCTCGATCTTAACTGAAAAGCATTGCATGTTAGATGACCTATGGTTTGTATCAGTTTCAGATCCAGAGTTTAACTAGATATGGTCCGTGTGTGTAGGAAACACAGTTCTTTTGTTCTGAGCACACTCCCGTTTCCCTCTGTATTAGAGACTCTAGAAAGCAAGAGCGTGCTTCTTGCTCTAAAGCAGAGTGTGTTTCATGGATGAGAACTGTGCTGTGTGTTTCCAATCAGAAACGGAGTTAAATACCAGGCTCTGTGTCTTCCTACTAGCAAGACTTCATTTCAGGTAAACACAGTCAGTTTTCAACTCAAACGAAGCTACATTGTTCACGAAGCTCACACATATCTCGATCTTAACTGAAAAGCATTGCATGTTAGAGGACCTATGGTTTGTATCAGTTTCAGATGCAGAGGTGAACTAGATATGGTCTGTGTGTGTAGGAAACACAGTTCTTTTGTTCTGAGCACACTCATGTTTCCCTCTGTATTAGATACTCTAGAAAGCAAGAGCGTGCTTCTTGGTCTAAAGCAGAGTGTGTGTCATGGAATAGAACTGTGCTGTGTGTTTCCAATCAGAAACGGAGTTAAATGCCAGGATCTGTGTCTTCCTACAAGCAAGACTTCGTTTCAGGTAAACACAGTCACTTTTCAGCTCAAACGAAGCTACATTGTTCTCGAAGCTCACACGTTTCTCTCTCTTAACAGAAAAGCATTTGATGTTAGTGGACCTGTGGTTTGTATCAGTTTCAGAAACAGAGTTGAACTAGATATGGTCCGTGTGTGTAGGAAACACAGTTCTTTTGTTCTGAGCACACTCATGTTTCCCTCTGTATTAGAGACTCTAGAAAGCAAGAGCGTGCTTCTCCCTCTAAACCAGAGTGTCTTTCATGGATGACAACTGAGCTGTGTGTTTCCAATCAGAAGCGGAGTTAAATGCCAGGCTCTGTGTCTTCCTACAAGCAAGACTTCATTTCATGTAAACACAGTCACTTTTCAACTCAAACGAAGCTACATTGTTCACGAAGCTCACACGTATCTCGATCTTAACTGAAAAGCATTGCATGTTAGAGGACCTATGGTTTGTATCAGTTTCAGATGCAGAGGTGAACTAGATATGGTCCATGTGTGTAGGAAACACAGTTCTTTTGTTCTGAGCACACTCCTGTTTCCCTCTGTATTAGAGACTCTAGAAAGCAAGAGCGTGCTTCTTGGTCTAAAGCAGAGTGTGTTTCATGGATTAGAACTGTGCTGTGTGTTTCCAATCAGAAACGGAGTTAAATGCCAGGATCTGTGTCTTCCTACAAGCAAGACTTCGTTTCAGGTAAACACAGTCACTTTTCAGCTCAAACGAAGCTACATTGTTCTCGAAGCTCACACGTTTGTCTCTCTTAACAGAAAAGCATTTGATGTTAGAGGACCTGTGGTTTGTATCAGTGTCAGAAACAGAGTTGAACTAGATATGGTCCGTGTGTGTAGGAAACACAGTTCTTTTGTTCTGAGCACACTCATGTTTCCCTCTGTATTAGAGACTCTAGAAAGCAAGAGCGTTCTTCTCGCTCTAAACCAGAGTGTCTTTCTTGGATGACAACTGAGCTGTGTGTTTCCAATCAGAAGCGGAGTTAAATGCCAGGCTCTGTGTCTTCCTACAAGCAAGACTTCATTTCAGGTAAACACAGTCACTTTTCAGCTCAAACGAAGCTACATTGTTCACGCAGCTCACACGTATCTCGATCTTAACTGAAAAGCATTGCATGTTAGATGACCTATGGTTTGTATCAGTTTCAGATCCAGAGTTTAACTAGATAGGGTCCGTGTGTGTAGGAAACACAGTTCTTTTGTTCTGAGCACACTCCCGTTTCCCTCTGTATTAGAGACTCTAGAAAGCAAGAGCGTGCTTCTTGCTCTAAAGCATAGTGTGTTTCACGGATGAGAACTGTGCTGTGTGTTTCCAATCAGAAACGGAGTTAAATGCCAGGCTCTGTGTCTTCCTACTAGCAAGACTTCATTTCAGGTAAACACAGTCACTTTTCAACTCAAACGAAGCTACATTGTTCACGAAGCTCACACGTATCTCGATCTTAACTGAAAAGCATTGCATGTTAGAGGACCTATGGTTTGTATCAGTTTCAGATGCAGAGGTGAACTAGATATGGTCCGTGTGTGTAGGAAACACAGTTCTTTTGTTCTGAGCACACTCATGTTTCCCTCTGTATTAGATACTCTAGAAAGCAAGAGCGTGCTTCTTGGTCTGAAGCAGAGTGTGTTTCATGGATTAGAACTGTGCTGTGTGTTTCCAATCAGATACGGAGTTAAATGCCAGGCTCTGTGTCTTCCTACAAGCAAGACTTCGTTTCAGGTAAACACAGTCACTTTTCAGCTCAAACGAAGCTACATTGTTCACGAATCTCACCCGTTTATTCTCTTATCTGAAAAGCATTGCATGTTAGAGGACCTGTGTTTTGTATCAGTTTCAGATGCAGAGTTGAACTAGATATGGTCCGTGTGTGTAGGAGACACAGTTCTATTGTTCTGAGCATACTCATGTTTCCCTCTGTATTAGAGACTCTAGAAAGCAAGAGCGTGCTTCTTGCTCTAAAGCAGAGTTTGTTTCATGGATGAGAACTGTGCTGTGTGTTTGAATCAGAAACGGAGTTAAATGCCAGGCTCTGTGTCTTCCTACAAGCAAGACTTCATTTCAGGTAAACACAGTCACTTTTCAACTCAAACGAAGCTACATTGTTCACGAAGCTCACACGTATCTCGATCTTAACTGAAAAGCATTGCATGTTAGAGGACCTATGGTTTGTATCAGTTTCAGATGCAGAGGTGAGCTAGATATGGTCCGTGTGTGAGGGAAACACAGTTCTTTTCTTCTGAGCACACTCATGTTTCCCTCTGTATTAGAGACTCTAGAAAGCAAGAGCGAGCTTCTTGGTCTAAAGCAGAGTGTGTTTCATGGATTAGAACTGTGCTGTGTGTTTCCAATCAGAAACGGAGTTAAATGCCAGGATCTGTGTCTTCCTACAAGCAAGACTTCGTTTCAGGTAAACACAGTCACTTTTCAGCTCAAACGAAGCTACATTGTTCTCGAAGCTCACACGTTTGTCTCTCTTAACAGAAAAGCATTTGATGTTAGAGGACCTGTGGTTTGTATCAGTTTCAGAAACATAGTTGAACTAGATATGGTCCGTGTGTGTAGGAAACACAGTTCTTTTGTTCTGAGCACACTCATGTTTCCCTCTGTATTAGAGACTCTAGAAAGCAAGAGCGTGCTTCTCACTCTAAACCAAAGTGTCTTTCATGGATGACAACTGAGCTGTGTGTTTCCAATCAGAAGCGGAGTTGAATGCCAGGCTCTGTGTCTTCCTACAAGCAAGACTTCATTTCAGGTAAACACAGTCACTTTTCAGCTCAAACGAAGCTACATTGTTCACGAAGCTCACACGTATCTCGATCTTAACTGAAAAGCATTGCATGTTAGAGTACCTATGGTTTGTATCAGTTTCGGATCCAGAGTTGAACTAGATATGGTCCGTGTGTGTAGGAAACACAGTTCTTTTGTTCTGAGCACACTCACGTTTCCCTCTGTATTAGAGACTCTAGAAAGCAAGAGCGTGCTTCTTGCTCTAAAGCAGAGTGTGTTTCATGGATGAGAACTGTGCTGTGTGTTTCCAATCAGAAACGGAGTTAAATGCCATGCTCTGTGTCTTCCTACCAGTAAGACTTCTTTTCAGGTAAACGAAGTCACTTTTCACCTCAAACGAAGCTACATTGTTCATGAAGCTCACACGTATCTCGATCTTAACTGAAAAGCATTGCATGTTAGAGGACCTATGGTTTGTATCAGTTTCAGATGCAGAGGTGAACTAGATATGGTCCGTGTGTGTAGGAAACACAGTTCTTTTGTTCTGAGCACACTCATGTTTCCCTCTGTATTAGATACTCTAGAAAGCAAGAGCGTGCTTCTTGGTCTAAAGCAGAGTGTGTTTCATGGATTAGAACTGTGCTGTGTGTTTCCAATCAGAAACGGAGTTAAATGCCAGGATCTGTGTCTTCCTACAAGCAAGACTTCGTTTCAGGTAAACACAGTCACTTTTCAGCTCAAACGAAGCTACATTGCTCTCGAAGCTCACACGTTTCTCTCTCTTAACAGAAAAGCATTTGATGTTAGAGGACCTGTGGTTTGTATCAGTTTCAGAAACTGAGTTGAACTAGATATGGTCCGTGTGTGTAGGAAACACAGTTCTTTTGTTCTGAGCACACTCATGTTTCCCTCTGTATTAGAGACTCTAGAAAGCAAGAGCGTGCTTCTTGCTCTAAACCAGAGTGTCTTTCATGGATGACAACTGAGCTGTGTGTTTCCAATCAGAAGCGGAGTTAAATGCCAGGCTCTGTGTCTTCCTACAAGCAAGACTTCGTTTCAGGTAAACACAGTCACTTTTCAACTCAAACGAAGCTACATTGTTCACGAAGCTCACACGTATCTCGATCTTAACTGAAAAGCATTGCATGTTAGAGGACCTATGGTTTGTATCAGTTTCAGATGCAGAGGTGAACTAGATATGGTCCATGTGTGTAGGAAACACAGTTCTTTTGTTCTGAGCACACTCATGTTTCCCTCTGTATTAGAGACTCTAGAAAGCAAGAGCGTGCTTCTTGGTCTAAAGCAGAGTGTGTTTCATGGATTAGAACTGTGCTGTGTGTTTCCAATCAGAAACGGAGTTAAATGCCAGGATCTGTGTCTTCCTACAAGCAAGACTTCGTTTCAGGTAAACACAGTCACTTTTCAGCTCAAACGAAGCTACATTGTTCTCGAAGCTCACACGTTTGTCTCTCTTAACAGAAAAGCATTTGATGTTAGAGGACCTGTGGTTTGTATCAGTTTCAGAAACAGAGTTGAACTAGATATGGTCCGTGTGTGTAGGAAACACAGTTCTTTTGTTCTGAGCACACTCATGTTTCCCTCTGTATTAGAGACTCTAGAAAGCAAGAGCGTGCTTCTCGCTCTAAACCAGAGTGTCTTTCATGGATGACAACTGAGCTGTGTGTTTCCAATCAGAAGCGGAGTTAAATGCCAGGCTCTGTGTCTTCCTACAAGCAAGACTTCATTTCAGGTAAACACAGTCACTTTTCAGCTCAAACGAAGCTACATTGTTCACGCAGCTCACACGTATCTCGATCTTAACTGAAAAGCATTGCATGTTAGATGACCTATGGTTTGTATCAGTTTCAGATCCAGAGTTTAACTAGATATGGTCCGTGTGTGTAGGAAACACAGTTCTTTTGTTCTGAGCACACTCCCGTTTCCCTCTGTATTAGAGACTCTAGAAAGCAAGAGCGTGCTTCTTGCTCTAAAGCAGAGTGTGTTTCATGGATGAGAACTGTGCTGTGTGTTTCCAATCAGAAACGGAGTTAAATGCCAGGCTCTGTGTCTTCCTACTAGCAAGACTTCATTTCAGGTAAACACAGTCACTTTTCAACTCAAACGAAGCTACATTGTTCACGAAGCTCACACATATCTCGATCTTAACTGAAAAGCATTGCATGTTAGAGGACCTATGGTTTGTATCAGTTTCAGATGCAGAGGTGAACTAGATATGGTCCGTGTGTGTAGGAAACACAGTTCTTTTGTTCTGAGCACACTCATGTTTCCCTCTGTATTAGATACTCTAGAAAGCAAGAGCGTGCTTCTTGGTCTAAAGCAGAGTGTGTGTCATGGATTAGAACTGTGCTGTGTGTTTCCAATCAGAAACGGAGTTAAATGCCAGGATCTGTGTCTTCCTACAAGCAAGACTTCGTTTCAGGTAAACACAGTCACTTTTCAGCTCAAACGAAGCTACATTGTTCTCGAAGCTCACACGTTTCTCTCTCTTAACAGAAAAGCATTTGATGTTAGTGGACCTGTGGTTTGTATCAGTTTCAGAAACAGAGTTGAACTAGATATGGTCCGTGTGTGTAGGAAACACAGTTCTTTTGTTCTGAGCACACTCATGTTTCCCTCTGTATTAGAGACTCTAGAAAGCAAGAGCGTGCTTCTCCCTCTAAACCAGAGTGTCTTTCATGGATGACAACTGAGCTGTGTGTTTCCAATCAGAAGCGGAGTTAAATGCCAGGCTCTGTGTCTTCCTACAAGCAAGACTTCATTTCATGTAAACACAGTCACTTTTCAACTCAAACGAAGCTACATTGTTCACGAAGCTCACACGTATCTCGATCTTAACTGAAAAGCATTGCATGTTAGAGGACCTATGGTTTGTATCAGTTTCAGATGCAGAGGTGAACTAGATATGGTCCATGTGTGTAGGAAACACAGTTCTTTTGTTCTGAGCACACTCCTGTTTCCCTCTGTATTAGAGACTCTAGAAAGCAAGAGCGTGCTTCTTGGTCTAAAGCAGAGTGTGTTTCATGGATTAGAACTGTGCTGTGTGTTTCCAATCAGAAACGGAGTTAAATGCCAGGATCTGTGTCTTCCTACAAGCAAGACTTCGTTTCAGGTAAACACAGTCACTTTTCAGCTCAAACGAAGCTACATTGTTCTCGAAGCTCACACGTTTGTCTCTCTTAACAGAAAAGCATTTGATGTTAGAGGACCTGTGGTTTGTATCAGTTTCAGAAACAGAGTTGAACTAGATATGGTCCGTGTGTGTAGGAAACACAGTTCTTTTGTTCTGAGCACACTCATGTTTCCCTCTGTATTAGAGACTCTAGAAAGCAAGAGCGTTCTTCTCGCTCTAAACCAGAGTGTCTTTCATGGATGACAACTGAGCTGTGTGTTTCCAATCAGAAGCGGAGTTAAATGCCAGGCTCTGTGTCTTCCTACAAGCAAGACTTCATTTCAGGTAAACACAGTCACTTTTCAGCTCAAACGAAGCTACATTGTTCACGCAGCTCACACGTATCTCGATCTTAACTGAAAAGCATTGCATGTTAGATGACCTATGGTTTGTATCAGTTTCAGATCCAGAGTTTAACTAGATAGGGTCCGTGTGTGTAGGAAACACAGTTCTTTTGTTCTGAGCACACTCCCGTTTCCCTCTGTATTAGAGACTCTAGAAAGCAAGAGCGTGCTTCTTGCTCTAAAGCATAGTGTGTTTCACGGATGAGAACTGTGCTGTGTGTTTCCAATCAGAAACGGAGTTAAATGCCAGGCTCTGTGTCTTCCTACTAGCAAGACTTCATTTCAGGTAAACACAGTCACTTTTCAACTCAAACGAAGCTACATTGTTCACGAAGCTCACACGTATCTCGATCTTAACTGAAAAGCATTGCATGTTAGAGGACCTATGGTTTGTATCAGTTTCAGATGCAGAGGTGAACTAGATATGGTCCGTGTGTGTAGGAAACACAGTTCTTTTGTTCTGAGCACACTCATGTTTCCCTCTGTATTAGATACTCTAGAAAGCAAGAGCGTGCTTCTTGGTCTGAAGCAGAGTGTGTTTCATGGATTAGAACTGTGCTGTGTTTTTCCAATCAGATACGGAGTTAAATGCCAGGCTCTGTGTCTTCCTACAAGCAAGACTTCGTTTCAGGTAAACACAGTCACTTTTCAGCTCAAACGAAGCTACATTGTTCTCGAAGCTCACACGTTTCTCTCTCTTAACAGAAAAGCATTTGATGTTAGAGGACCTGTGGTTTGTATCAGTTTCAGAAACAGAGTTGAACTAGATATGGTCCGTGGGTGTAGGAAACACAGTTCTTTTGTTCTGAGCACACTCACGTTTTCCTCTGTATTAGAGACTCTAGAAAGCAAGAGCGTGCTTCTTGCTGTAAAGCAGAGTGTGTTTCATGGATGAGAACTGTGCTGTGTGTTTCCAATCAGAAACGGAGTTAAATGCCAGGCTCTGTGTCTTCCTACCAGTAAGACTTCTTTTCAGGTAAACGAAGTCACTTTTCACCTCAAACGAAGCTACATTGTTCATGAAGCTCACACGTATCTCGATCTTAACTGAAAAGCATTGCATGTTAGAGGACCTATGGTTTGTATCAGTTTCAGATGCAGAGGTGAACTAGATATGGTCCGTGTGTGTAGGAAACACAGTTCTTTTGTTCTGAGCACACTCATGTTTCCCTCTGTATTAGAGACTCTAGAAAGCAAGAGCGTGCTTCTTGCTCTAAAGCAGAGTGTGTTTCATGGATGAGAACTGTGCTGTGTGTTTCCAATCAGAAACGGAGTTAAATACCAGGATCTGTGTCTTCCTACAAGCAAGACTTCGTTTCAGGTAAACACAGTCACTTTTCAGCTCAAACGAAGCTACATTGTTCTCGAAGCTCACACGTTTCTCTCTCTTAACAGAAAAGCATTTGATGTTAGAGGACCTGTGGTTTGTATCAGTTTCAGAAACAGAGTTGAACTAGATATGGTCCGTGTGTGTAGGAAACACAGTTCTTTTGTTCTGAGCACACTCATGTTTCCCTCTGTATTAGAGACTCTAGAAAGCAAGAGCGTGCTTCTCGCTCTAAACCAGAGTGTCTTTCATGGATGACAACTGAGCTGTGTGTTTCCAATCAGAAGCGGAGTTAAATGCCAGGCTCTGTGTCTTCCTACAAGCAAGACTTCATTTCAGGTAAACACAGTCACTTTTCAACTCAAACGAAGCTACATTGTTCACGAAGCTCACACGTATCTCGATCTTAACTGAAAAGCATTGCATGTTAGAGGACCTATGGTTTGTATCAGTTTCAGTTGCAGAGGTGAACTAGATATGGTCCGTGTGTGTAGGAAACACAGTTCTTTTGTTCTGAGCACACTCATGTTTCCCTCTGTATTAGAGACTCTAGAAAGCAAGAGCGTGCTTCTTGGTCTAAAGCAGAGTGTGTTTCATGGATGAGAACTGTGCTGTGTGTTTCCAATCAGAAACGGAGTTAAATGCCAGGATCTGTGTCTTCCTACAAGCAAGACTTCGTTTCAGGTAAACACAGTCACTTTTCAGCTCAAACGAAGCTACATTGTTCTCGAAGCTCACACGTTTGTCTCTCTTAACAGAAAAGCATTTGATGTTAGAGGACCTGTGGTTTGTATCAGTTTCAGAAACAGAGTTGAACTAGATATGGTCCGTGTGTGTAGGAAACACAGTTCTTTTGTTCTGAGCACACTCATGTTTCCCTCTGTATTAGAGACTCTAGAAAGCAAGAGCGTGCTTCTCGCTCTAAACCAGAGTGTCTTTCATGGATGACAACTGAGCTGTGTGTTTCCAATCAGAAGCGGAGTTAAATGCCAGGCTCTGTGTCTTCCTACAAGCAAGACTTCATTTCAGGTAAACACAGTCACTTTTCAGCTCAAACGAAGCTACATTGTTCACGAAGCTCACACGTATCTCGATCTTAACTGAAAAGCATTGCATGTTAGAGGACCTATGTTTTGTATCAGTTTCAGATCCAGAGTTGAACTAGATATGGTCCGTGTGTGTAGGAAACACAGTTCTTTTGTTCTGAGCACACTCACGTTTCCCTCTGTATTAGAGACTCTAGAAAGCAAGAGCGTGCTTCTTGCTCTAAAGCAGAGTGTGTTTCATGGATGAGAACTGTGCTGTGTGTTTCCAATCAGAAACGGAGTTAAATGCCAGGCTCTGTGTCTTCCTACTAGCAAGACTTCATTTCAGGTAAACACAGTCACTTTTCAACTCAAACGAAGCTACATTGTTCACGAAGCTCACACGTATCTCGATCTTAACTGAAAAGCATTGCATGTTAGAGGACCTATGGTTTGTATCAGTTTCAGATGCAGAGGTGAACTAGATATGGTCCGTGTGTGTAGGAAACACAGTTCTTTTGTTCTGAGCACACTCATGTTTCCCTCTGTATTAGATACTCTAGAAAGCAAGAGCGTGCTTCTTGGTCTAAAGCAGAGTGTGTTTCATGGATTAGAACTGTGCTGTGTGTTTCCAATCAGATACGGAGTTAAATGCCAGGCTCTGTGTCTTCCTACAAGCAAGACTTCGTTTCAGGTAAACACAGTCACTTTTCAGCTCAAACGAAGCTACATTGTTCTCGAAGCTCACACGTTTCTCTCTCTCTTAACAGAAAAGCATTTGATGTTAGAGGACCTGTGGTTTGTATCAGTTTCAGAAACAGAGTTGAACTAGATATGGTCCGTGGGTGTAGGAAACACAGTTCTTTTGTTCTGAGCACACTCACGTTTTCCTCTGTATTAGAGACTCTAGAAAGCAAGAGCGTGCTTCTTGCTCTAAACCAGAGTGTCTTTCATGGATGACAACTGTGCTGTGTGTTTCCAATCAGAAACGGAGTTAAATGCCAGGCTCTGTTTCTTCCTACAAGCAAGACTTCATTTCAGGTAAACACAGTCACTTTTCAACTCAAACGAAGCTACATTGTTCACGAAGCTCACACGTATCTCGATCTTAACTGAAAAGCATTGCATGTTAGAGGACCTATGGTTTGTATCAGTTTCAGATGCAGAGGTGAACTAGATATGGTCCGTGTGTGTAGGAAACACAGTTCTTTTGTTCTGAGCACACTCATGTTTCCCTCTGTATTAGAGACTCTAGAAAGCAAGAGCGTGCTTCTTGGTCTAAAGCAGAGTGTGTTTCATGGATTAGAACTGTGCTGTGTGTTTCCAATCAGAAACGGAGTTAAATGCCAGGATCTGTGTCTTCCTACAAGCAAGACTTCGTTTCAGGTAAACACAGTCACTTTTCAGCTCAAACGAAGCTACATTGTTCTCTAAGCTCACACGTTTGTCTCTCTTAACAGAAAAGCATTTGATGTTAGAGGACCTGTGGTTTGTATCAGTTTCAGAAACAGAGTTGCACTAGATATGGTCCGTGTGTGTAGGAAACACAGTTCTTTTGTTCTGAGCACACTCATGTTTCCCTCTGTATTAGAGACTCTAGAAAGCAAGAGCATGCTTCTTGCTCTAAACCAGAGTGTCTTTCATGGATGACAACTGAGCTGTGTGTTTCCAATCAGAAGCGGAGTTAAATGCCAGTCTCTGTGTCTTCCTACAAGCAAGACTTCATTTCAGGTAAACACAGTCACTTTTCAGCTCAAACGAAGCTACATTGTTCACGAAGCTCACACGTATCTCGATCTTAACTGAAAAGCATTGCATGTTAGAGGACCTATGGTTTGTATCAGTTTCAGATGCAGAGGTGAACTAGATATGGTCCGTGTGTGTAGGAAACACAGTTCTTTTGTTCTGAGCACAATCATGTTTCCCTCTGTATTAGAGATTCTAGAAAGCAAGAGCGTGCTTCTTGCTCTCAAGCAGAGTTTGTTTCATGGATGACAACTGTGCTGAGTGTTTCCAATCAGAAACGGAGTTAAATGCCAGGATCTGTGTCTTCCTATAAGCAAGACTTCGTTTCAGGTAAACACAGTCACTTTTCAGCTCAAACGAAGCTACATTGTTCTCGAAGCTCACACGTTTCTCTCTCTTAACTGAAAAGCATTGCATGTTAGAGGACCTATGGTTTGTATCAGTTTCAGATGCAGAGGTGAACTAGATATGGTCCGTGTGTGTAGGAAACACAGTTCGTTTGTTCTGAGCACACTCATGTTTCCCTCTGTATTAGAGACTCTAGAAAGAAAGAGCGTGCTTCTTGGTCTAAAGCAGAGTGTGTTTCATGGATTAGAACTGTGCTGTGTGTTTCGAATCAGAAACGGAGTTAAATGCCAGGATATGTGTCTTCCTACAAGCAAGACTTCGTTTCAGGTAAACACAGTCACTTTTCAGCTCAAACGAAGCTACATTGTTCTCGAAGCTCACACGTTTCTCTCTCTTAACAGAAAAGCATTTGATGTTAGAGGACCTGTGGTTTGTATCAGTTTCAGAAACAGAGTTGAACTAGATATGGTCCGTGTGTGTATGAAACACAGTTCTTTTGTTCAGAGCACACTAATGTTTCCCTCTGTATTAGAGACTCTAGAAAGCAAGAGCGTGCTTCTTGCTCTAAACCAGAGTGTCTTTCATGGATGACAACTGGGCTGTGTGTTTCCAATCAGATACGGAGTTAAATGCCAGGCTCTGTGTCTTCCTACAAGCAAGACTTCGTTTCAGGTAAACGCAGTCACTTTTCAGCTCCACGGAAGCTACATTGTTCACAAAGCTCACACGTATCTCGATCTTAATTGAAAAGCATTGCATGTTAGAGGACCTATGGTTTGTATCAGTTTCAGATGCAGAGTTGAACTAGATATGGTCCGTGTGTGTAGGAAACACAGTTCTTTTGTTCTGAGCACACTCACGTTTCCCTCTCTATTAGAGACTCTAGAAAGCAAGAGCGTGCTTCTTGCTCTAAAGCAGAGTGTGTTTCATGGATGAGAACTGTGCTGTGTGTTTCCAATCAGAAACGGAGTTAAATGCCAGGCTCTGTGTCTTCCTACCAGTAAGACTTCTTTTCAGTTAAACGAAGTCACTTTTCACCTCAAACGAAGCTACATTGTTCACGAAGCTCACACGTTTTTTCTCTTATCTGAAAAGCATTGCATGTTAGAGGACCTGTGTTTTGTATCAGTTTCAGATTCAGAGTTGAACTAGATATGGTCCGTGTGAGTAGGAGACACACTTCTATTGTTCTTAGCATACTCATGTTACCCTGTGTATTAGAGACTCTAGAAAGCAAGAGCGTGCTTCTTGCTCTAAAGCAGAGTTTGTTTCATGGATGAGACCTGTGCTGTGTGTTTCCAATCAGAAACGGAGTTAAATGCCAGGCTCTGTGTCTTCCTACAAGCAAGATTTCATTTCAGGTAAACACAGTCACTTTTCAACTCAAACGAAGCTACATTGTTCACGAAGCTCACACGTATCTCGATCTTAACTGAAAAGCATTGCATGTTAGAGGACCTATGGTTTGTATCAGTTTCAGATGCAGAGGTGAACTAGATATGGTCCGTGTGTGTAGGAAACACAGTTCTTTTGTTCTGAGCACAATCATGTTTCCCTCTGTATTAGAGATTCTAGAAAGCAAGAGCGTGCTTCTTGCTCTCAAGCAGAGTTTGTTTCATGGATGAGAACTGTGCTGTGTGTTTCCAATCAGAAACGGAGTTAAATGCCAGGCTCTGTGTCTTCCTACTAGCAAGACTTCATTTCAGGTAAACACAGTCACTTTTCAACTCAAACGAAGCTACATTGTTCACGAAGCTCACACGTATCTCGATCTTAACTGAAAAGCATTGCATGTTAGAGGACATATGGTTTGTATCAGTTTCAGATGCAGAGGTGAACTAGATATGGTCCGTGTGTGTAGGAAACACAGTTCTTTTGTTCTGAGCACACTCATGTTTCCCTCTGTATTAGATACTCTAGAAAGCAAGAGCGTGCTTCTTGGTCTAAAGCAGAGTGTGTTTCATGGATTAGAACTGTGCTGTGTGTTTCCAATCAGATACGGAGTTAAATGCCCGGCACTGTGTCTTCCTACAAGCAAGACTTCGTTTCAGGTAAACACAGTCACTTTTCAGCTCAAACGAAGCTACATTGTTCTCGAAGCTCACACGTTTCTCTCTCTTAACAGAAAAGCATTTGATGTTAGAGGACCTGTGGTTTGTATCAGTTTCAGAAACAGAGTTGAACTAGATATGGTCCGTGGGTGTAAGAAACACAGTTCTTTTGTTCTGAGCACACTCACGTTTTCCTCTGTATTAGAGACTCTAGAAAGCAAGAGCGTGCTTCTTGCTCTAAACCAGAGTGTCTTTCATGGATGACAACTGTGCTGAGTGTTTCCAATCAGAAACGGAGTTAAATGCCAGGATCTGTGTCTTCCTATAAGCAAGACTTCGTTTCAGGTAAACACAGTCACTTTTCAGCTCAAACGAAGCTACATTGTTCTCGAAGCTCACACGTTTCTCTCTCTTAACAGAAAAGCATTTGATGTTAGAGGACCTGTGGTTTGAGTCAGTTTCAGAAACAGAGTTGAACTAGATATGGTCCGTGTGTGTAGGAAACAGTTCTTTTGTTCAGAGCACACTCATGTTTCCCTCTGTATTAGAGACTCTAGAAAGCAAGAGCGTGCTTCTTGGTCTAAAGCAGAGTGTGTTTCATGGATGAGAACTGTGCTGTGTGTTTCCAATCAGAAACGGAGTTAAATGCCAGGCTCTGTGTCTTCCTACCAGTAAGACTTCTTTTCACGTAAACGAAGTCACTTTTCACCTCAAACGAAGCTACATTGTTCACAAAGCTCACCAGTTTTTTCTCTTATCTGAAAAGCATTGCATGTTTGAGGACCTGTGTTTTGTATCAGTTTCAGATGCAGAGGTGAACTAGATATGGTCCGTGTGTGTAGGAAACACAGTTCTTTTGTTCTGAGCACACTCATGTTTCCCTCTGTATTAGAGACTCTAGAAAGCAAGAGCGTGCTTCTCGCTCTAAACCAGAGTGTCTTTCATGGATGACAACTGAGCTGTGTGTTTCCAATCAGAAGCGGAGTTAAATGACAGGCTCTGTGTCTTCCTACAAGCAAGAATTCATTTCAGGTAAACACAGTCACTTTTCAGCTCAAACGAAGCTACATTGTTCATGAAGCTCACATGTATCTCGATCTTAACTGAAAAGCATTGCATGTTAGAGGACCTATGGTTTGTATCAGTTTCAGATGCAGAGGTGAACTAGATATGGTCCGTGTGTGTAGGAAACACAGTTCTTTTGTTCTGAGCACATTCATGTTTCCCTCGGTATTAGAGACTCTAGAAAGCAAGAGCGTGCTTCTTGCTCTAAACCAGAGTGTCTTTCATGGATGACAACTGTGCTGTGTGTTTCCAATCAGATACGGAGTTAAATGCCAGGCTCTGTGTCTTCCTACAAGCAAGACTTTGTTTCAGGTAAACGCAGTCACTTTTCAGCTCAAACGAAGCTACATTGTTCACGAAGCTCACACATATCTCGATCTTAACTGAAAAGCATTGCATGTTAGAGGACCTATGTTTTGTATCAGTTTCAGATGCAGAGGTGAACTAGATATGGTCCGTGTGTGTAGGAATCACAGTTCTTTTTTCTGAGCACACTCATGTTTCCCTCTGTATTAGAGACTCTAGAAAGCAAGAGCGTGCTTCTTGCTCTAAACAAGAGTGTCTTTCATGGATGACAACTGTGCTGTGTGTTTCCAATCAGATACGGAGTTAAATGCCAGGCTCTGTGTCTTCCTACAAGCAAGACTTCGTTTCAGGTAAACACAGTCACTTTTCACCTCAAACGAAGCTACATTGTTCACGAAGCTCACACGTTTTTTCTCTTATCTGAAAAGCATTGCATGTTAGAGGACCTGTGTTTTGTATCAGTTTCAGATGCAGAGTTGAACTAGATATGGTCCGTGTGTGTAGGAGACACATTTTTTTTGTTCTGAGCACATTCATGTTTCCCTTTGTCTTAGAGACTCTAGAAAGCAAGAGCGTGATTCTTGGTCTAAAGCAGAGTTGTTTCATGGATTAGAACTGTGCTGTGTGTTTCCAATCAGAAACGGAGTTATATGCCATGATCTGTGTCTTCCTACAAGCAAGACTTCGTTTAAGGTAAACACAGTCACTTTTCAGCTCAAACGAAGGTACATTGTTCACGAAGCTCACACGTTTCTCGCTCTTAACTGAAAAGCATTTGATGTTAGAGGACCTGTAGTTTGTATCAGTTTCAGAAACAGAGTTGAACTAGATATGGTCCGTGTGTGTAGGAGACACAGTTCTTTTGTTCTGAGCACACTCTTGTTTCCCTCTGTATTAGAGACTCTAGAAAGCAAGAGCGTGCTTCTTGCTCTAAAGCAGAGTGTGTTTCATGGATGAGAACTGTGCTGTGTGTTTCCAATCAGAAATGGAGTTAAATGCCAGGATCTGTGTCTTCCTACAACCAAGACTTCGTTTCAGGTAAACGCAGTCACTATTCAGCTCAAAGGAAGCTACATTGTTCACGAAGCTCACACATTTCTCGCTCTTAAATGAAAAGCATTGGATGTTGGAGGACCTGTGGTTTATATCAGTTTCAGATGCAGAGTAGAACTAGATATGCTCCGTGTGTGTAGGAAACACAGTTCTTTTGTTCAGAGCACACTCACGTTTCCCTCTGTATTAGAGACTCTAGAAAGCAAGAGCGTGCTTCTTGCTTTAAAGCAGAGTGTGTTTCATGGATGAGAACTGTGCCGTGTGTTTCCAATCAGAAACGGAGTTAAATGCCAGGCTCTGTGACTTCCTACCAGCAAATTTCGTTTCAGGTAAACTCAGTCACTTTTCAACTCAAACGAAGCTACATTGTTTACGAAGCTCACACGTTTTTCGCTCTTAACTGAAAAGCATTGCATGTTAGAGCACCTGTGGTTTGTATCAGTTTCAGCTGTAGAGTTGAACTAGATATGGTCCCTGTGTGTAGTTACACAGTTCTTTCGTTCTGACCACACTCAGGTTTCCCTCTGTATTAGAGAATGTAGAAAGCAAGAGTGTGCTTCTTGCTGTAAAGCAGAGTGTGTTTCATACATGAGAACTGTGCTGTATCTTTCTCTTCAGAAACGGAGTTCAATGCCAGGCTCAGTGTCTTCCTACATGCAAGAATTTGTTTCAGGTAAACGCAGTCAATTTTCAGAACAAACGAAGCTACAATGTTCTCGAAGCTCACACGTTTCTCGCTCTTAACTGAAAAGCATTTGACGTTAGAGGACCTGTGGTTTATATCAGTTTCAGATGCAGAGTAGAACTAGATATGCTCCGTGTGTGTAGGAAACACAGTTCTTTTGTTCAGAGCACACTCACGTTTCCCTCTGTATTAGAGACTCTAGAAAGCAAGAGCGTGCTTCTTGGTCTAAAGCAGAGTGTGTTTCATGGATTAGAACGGTGCTGTGTGTTTCCAATCAGAAATGGAGTTTAAAGCCAGGCTCTGTGGCTTCCTACAAGCAAGACTTCGTTTCAGGTAAACGCAGACACTTTTCAGCTCAAACAAAGCTACATTGTTCACGAAGCTAACAAGTTTTTCGCTCTTAACAGAAAAGCATTTGATGTTAGAGGACCTGTGGTTTGTATCAGTTTCAGAAACAGAGTTGAACTAGATATGGTCCGTGTGTGTAGGAAACACAGTTCTTTTGTTCTGAGCACACTCATGTTTCCCTCTGTATTAGAGACTCTAGAAAGCAAGAGCGTGCTTCTCGCTCTAAACCAGAGTGTCTTTCATGGATGACAACTGAGCTGTGTGTTTCCAATCAGAAGCGGAGTTAAATGACAGGCTCTGTGTCTTCCTACAAGCAAGAATTCATTTCAGGTAAACACAGTCACTTTTCAGCTCAAACGAAGCTACATTGTTCTCGAAGCTCACACGTTTCTCTCTCTTAACAGAAAAGCATTTGATGTTAGAGGACCTGTGGTTTGTATCAGTTTCAGAAACAGAGTTGAACTAGATATGGTCCGTGGGTGTAGGAAACACAGTTCTTTTGTTCTGAGCACATTCATGTTTCCCTCGGTATTAGAGACTCTAGAAAGCAAGAGCGTGCTTCTTGCTCTAAACCAGAGTGTCTTTCATGGATGACAACTGTGCTGTGTGTTTCCAATCAGATACGGAGTTAAATGCCAGGCTCTGTGTCTTCCTACAAGCAAGACTTTGTTTCAGGTAAACGCAGTCACTTTTCAGCTCAAACGAAGCTACATTGTTCACGAAGCTCACACATATCTCGATCTTAACTGAAAAGCATTGCATGTTAGAGGACCTATGGTTTGTATCAGTTTCAGATGCAGAGGTGAACTAGATATGGTCCGTGTGTGTAGGAATCACAGTTCTTTTGTTCTGAGCACACTCATGTTTCCCTCTGTATTAGAGACTCTAGAAAGCAAGAGCGTGCTTCTTGGTCTAAAGCAGAGTGTGTTTCATGGATTAGAATTGTGCTGTGTGTTTCCAATCAGAAACGGAGTTAAATGCCAGGCTCTGTGTCTTCCTACAAGCAAGACTTCGTTTCAGGTAAACACAGTCACTTTTCACCTCAAACGAAGCTACATTGTTCACGAAGCTCACACGTTTTTTCTCTTATCTGAAAAGCATTGCATGTTAGAGGACCTGTGTTTTGTATCAGTTTCAGATGCAGAGTTGAACTAGATATGGTCCGTGTATGTAGGAGACACAGTTTTTTTGTTCTGAGCACATTCATGTTTCCCTTTGTATTAGAGACTCTAGAAAGCAAGAGCGTGATTCTTGGTCGAAAGCAGAGTTGTTTCATGGATTAGAACTGTGCTGTGTGTTTCCAATCAGAAACGGAGTTATATGCCATGATCTGTGTCTTCCTACAAGCAAGACTTCGTTTAAGGTAAACACAGTCACTTTTCAGCTCAAACGAAGCTACATTGTTCACGAAGCTCACACGTTTCTCGCTCTTAACTGAAAAGCATTTGATGTTAGAGGACCTGTAGTTTGTATCAGTTTCAGAAACAGAGTTGAACTAGATATGGTCCGTGTGTGTAGGAGACACAGTTCTTTTGTTCTGAGCACACTCTTGTTTCCCTCTGTATTAGAGACTCTAGAAAGCAAGAGCGTTCTTCTTGCTCTCAAGCAGAGCTTGTTTCATGGATGAGAACTGTGCTGTGTGTTTCCAATCAGAAACGGAGTTAAATGCCAGGCTCTGTGTCTTCCTACTAGCAAGACTTCATTTCAGGTAAACACAGTCACTTTTCAACTCAAACGAAGCTACATTGTTCACGAAGCTCACACGTATCTCTCTCTTAACAGAAAAGCATTTGATGTTAGAGGACCTGTGGTTTGTATCAGTTTCAGAAACAGAGTTGAACTAGATATGGTCCGTGTGTGTAGGAAACACAGTTCTTTTGTTCTGAGCACACTCACGTTTTCCTCTGTATTAGAGACTCTAGAAAGCAAGAGCGTGCTTCTTGCTCTAAAGCAGAGTGTGTTTCATGGATGAGAACTGTGCTGTGTGTTTCCAATCAGATACGGAGTTAAATGCCAGAATCTGTGTCTTCCTATAAGCAAGACTTCGTTTCAGGTAAACACAGTCACTTTTCAGCTCAAACGAAGCTACATTGTTCTCGAGGCTCACACGTTTCTCTCTCTTAACAGAAAAGCATTTGATGTTAGAGGACCTGTGGTTTGAGTCAGTTTCAGAAACAGAGTTGAACTAGATATGGTCCGTGTGTGTAGGAAACACAGTTCTTTTGTTCAGAGCACACTCATGTTTCCCTCTGTATTAGAGACTCTAGATTCAAGAGCGTGCTTCTTGGTCTAAAGCAGAGTGTGTTTCATGGATGACAACTGTGCTGTGTGTTTCCAATCAGAAACGGAGTTAAATGCCAGGCTCTGTGTCTTCCTACCAGTAAGACTTCTTTTCACGTAAACGAAGTCACTTTTCACCTCAAATGAAGCTACATTGTTCACGAAGCTCACCCGTTTTTTCTCTTATCTGAAAAGCATTGCATGTTAGAGGACCTGTGTTTTGTATCAGTTTCAGATGCAGAGTTGAACTAGATATGGTCCGTGTGTGTAGGAGACACAGTTCTATTGTTCTGAGCATACTCATGTTTCCCTCTGTATTAGAGACTCTAGAAAGCAAGAGCGTGCTTCTTGCTCTAAAGCAGAGTTTGTTTCATGGATGAGAACTGTGCTGTGTGTTTCCAATCAGAAACGGAGTTAAATGCCAGGCTCTGTGTCTTCCTACAAGCAAGACTTCATTTCAGGTAAACACAGTCACTTTTCAACTCAAACGAAGCTACATTGTTCACGAAGCTCACACGTATCTCGATCTTAACTGAAAAGCATTGCATGTTAGAGGACCTATGGTTTGTATCAGGTTCAGATGCAGAGGTGAGCTAGATATGGTCCGTGTGTGTAGGAAACACAGTTCTTTTGTTCTGAGCACACTCATGTTTCCCTCTGTATTAGAGACTCTAGAAAGCAAGAGCGAGCTTCTTGGTCTAAAGCAGAGTGTGTTTCATGGATTAGAACTGTGCTGTGTGTTTCCAATCAGAAACGGAGTTAAATGCCAGGATCTGTGTCTTCCTACAAGCAAGACTTCGTTTCAGGTAAACACAGTCACTTTTCAGCTCAAACGAAGCTACATTGTTCTCGAAGCTCACACATTTCTCTCTCTTAACAGAAAAGCATTTGATGTTAGAGGACCTGTGGTTTGTATGAGTTTCAGAAACAGAGTTGAACTAGATATGGTCCGTGTGTGTATGAAACACAGTTCTTTTGTTCAGAGCACACTCATGTTTCCCTCTGTATTAGAGACTCTAGAAAGCAAGAGCGTGCTTCTTGCTCTAAACCAGAGTGTCTTTCATGGATGACAACTGGGCTGTGTGTTTCCAATCAGATACGGAGTTAAATGCCAGGCTCTGTGTCTTCCTACAAGCAAGACTTCGTTTCAGGTAAACGCAGTCACTTTTCAGCTCCAAGGAAGCTACATTGTTCACGAAGCTCACACGTATCTCGATCTTAACTGAAAAGCATTGCATGTTAGAGGACCTATGGTTTGTATCAGTTTCAGATGCAGAGTTGAACTAGATATGGTCCGTGTGTGTAGGAAACACAGTTCTTTTGTTCTGAGCACACTCACGTTTCCTTCTCTATTTGAGACTCTAGAAAGCAAGAGCGTGCTTCTTGCTCTAAAGCAGAGTGTGTTTCATGGATTAGAACTGTGCTGTGTGTTTCCAATCAGAAACGGAGTTAAATGCCAGGCTCTGTGTCTTCCTACAAGCAAGACTTCATTTCAGGTAAACACAGTCACTTTTCAACTCAAACGAAGCTACATTGTTCACGAAGCTCACACGTATCTCGATCTTAACTGAAAAGCATTGCATGTTAGAGGACCTATGGTTTGTATCAGGTTCAGATGCAGAGGTGAGCTAGATATGGTCCGTGTGTGTAGGAAACACAGTTCTTTTGTTCTGAGCACACTCATGTTTCCCTCTGTATTAGAGACTCTAGAAAGCAAGAGCGAGCTTCTTGGTCTAAAGCAGAGTGTGTTTCATGGATTAGAACTGTGCTGTGTGTTTCCAATCAGAAACGGAGTTAAATGCCAGGATCTGTGTCTTCCTACAAGCAAGACTTCGTTTCAGGTAAACACAGTCACTTTTCAGCTCAAACGAAGCTACATTGTTCTCGAAGCTCACACATTTCTCTCTCTTAACAGAAAAGCATTTGATGTTAGAGGACCTGTGGTTTGTATGAGTTTCAGAAACAGTGTTGAACTAGATATGGTCCGTGTGTGTATGAAACACAGTTCTTTTGTTCAGAGCACACTCATGTTTCCCTCTGTATTAGAGACTCTAGAAAGCAAGAGCGTGCTTCTTGCTCTAAACCAGAGTGTCTTTCATGGATGACAACTGGGCTGTGTGTTTCCAATCAGATACGGAGTTAAATGCCAGGCTCTGTGTCTTCCTACAAGCAAGACTTCGTTTCAGGTAAACGCAGTCACTTTTCAGCTCCAAGGAAGCTACATTGTTCACGAAGCTCACACGTATCTCGATCTTAACTGAAAAGCATTGCATGTTAGAGGACCTATGGTTTGTATCAGTTTCAGATGCAGAGTTGAACTAGATATGGTCCGTGTGTGTAGGAAACACAGTTCTTTTGTTCTGAGCACACTCACGTTTCCCTCTCTATTTGAGACTCTAGAAAGCAAGAGCGTGCTTCTTGCTCTAAAGCAGAGTGTGTTTCATGGATTAGAACTGTGCTGTGTGTTTCCAATCAGAAACGGAGTTAAATGCCAGGATCTGTGTCTTCCTACAAGCAAGACTTCGTTTCAGGTAAACACAGTCACTTTTCAGCTCAAACGAAGCTACATTGTTCTCGAAGCTCACACGTTTCTCTCTCTTAACAGAAAAGCATTTGATGTTAGAGGACCTGTGGTTTGTATCAGTTTCAGAAACAGAGTTGAACTAGATATGGTCCGTGTGTGTAGGAAACACAGTTCTTTTGTTCTGAGCACACTCATGTTTCCCTCTGTATTAGAGACTCTAGAAAGCAAGAGCGTGCTTCTCGCTCTAAACCAGAGTGTCTTTCATGGATGACAACTGAGCTGTGTGTTTCCAATCAGAAGCGGAGTTAAATGCCAGGCTCTGTGTCTTCCTACAAGCAAGACTTCATTTCAGGTAAACACAGTCACTTTTCAACTCAAACGAAGCTACATTGTTCACGAAGCTCACACGTATCTCGATCTTAACTGAAAAGCATTGCATGTTAGAGGACCTATGGTTTGTATCAATATCAGATCCAGAGTTGAACTAGATATGGTCCGTGTGTGTAGGAAACACAGTTCTTTTGTTCTGAGCACACTCACGTTTCCCTCTGTATTAGAGACTCTAGAAAGCAAGAGCGTGCTTCTTGCTCTAAAGCAGAGTGTGTTTCATGGATGAGAACTGTGCTGTGTGTTTCCAATCAGAAACGGAGTTAAATGCCAGGCTCTGTGTCTTCCTACTAGCAAGACTTCATTTCAGGTAAACACAGTCACTTTTCAACTCAAACGAAGCTACATTGTTCACGAAGCTCACACGTATCTCGATCTTAACTGAAAAGCATTGCATGTTAGAGGACCTATGGTTTGTATCAGTTTCAGATGCAGAGGTGAACTAGATATGGTCCGTGTGTGTAGGAAACACAGTTCTTTTGTTCTGAGCACACTCATGTTTCCCTCTGTATTAGATACTCTAGAAAGCAAGAGCGTGCTTCTTGCTCTAAAGCAGAGTGTGTTTCATGGATTAGAACTGTGCTGTGTGTTTCCAATCAGATACGGAGTTAAATGCCAGGCTCTGTGTCTTCCTACAAGCAAGACTTCGTTTCAGGTAAACACAGTCACTTTTCAGCTCAAACGAAGCTACATTGTTCTCGAAGCTCACACGTTTCTCTCTCTTAACAGAAAAGCATTTGATGTTAGAGGACCTGTGGTTTGAGTCAGTTTCAGAAACAGAGTTGAACTAGATATGGTCCGTGTGTGTAGGAAACAGATCTTTTGTTCAGAGCACACTCATGTTTCCCTCTGTATTAGAGACTCTAGAAAGCAAGAGCGTGCTTCTTGGTCTAAAGCAGAGTGTGTTTCATGGATGAGAACTGTGCTGTGTGTTTCCAATCAGAAACGGAGTTAAATGCCAGGCTCTGTGTCTTTCTACCAGTAAGACTTCTTTTCACGTAAACGAAGTCACTTTTCACCTCAAACGAAGCTACATTGTTCACAAAGCTCACCCGTTTTTTCTCTTATCTGAAAAGCATTGCATGTTAGAGGACCTGTGTTTTGTATCAGTTTCAGATGCAGAGTTGAACTAGATATGGTCCGTGTGTGTAGGAGACACAGTTCTATTGTTCTGAGCATACTCATGTTTCCCTCTGTATTAGAGACTCTAGAAAGCAAGAGCGTGCTTCTTGCTCTAAAGCAGAGTTTGTTTCATGGATGAGAACTGTGCTGTGTGTTTCCAATCAGAAACGGAGTTAAATGCCAGGCTCTGTGTCTTCCTACAAGCAAGACTTCATTTCAGGTAAACACAGTCACTTTTCAACTCAAACGAAGCTACATTGTTCACGAAGCTCACACGTATCTCGATCTTAACTGAAAAGCATTGCATGTTAGAGGACCTATGGTTTGTATCAGTTTCAGATGCAGAGGTGAACTAGATATGGTCCGTGTGTGTAGGAAACACAGTTCTTTTGTTCTGAGCACACTCACGTTTCCCTCTGTATTAGAGACTCTAGAAAGCAAGAGCGTGCTTCTTGGTCTAAAGCAGAGTGTGTTTCATGGATTAGAACTGTGCTGTGTGTTTCGAATCAGAAACGGAGTTAAATGCCAGGATATGTGTCTTCCTACAAGCAAGACTTCGTTTCAGGTAAACACAGTCACTTTTCAGCTCAAACGAAGCTACATTGTTCTCGAAGCTCACACGTTTCTCTCTCTTAACAGAAAAGCATTTGATGTTAGAGGACCTGTGGTTTGTATCAGTTTCAGAAACAGAGTTGAACTAGATATGGTCCGTGTGTGTAGGAAACACAGTTCTTTTGTTCAGAGCACACTCATGTTTCCCTCTGTATTAGAGACTCTAGAAAGCAAGAGCGTGCTTCTTGCTCTAAACCAGAGTGTCTTTCATGGATGACAACTGGGCTGTGTGTTTCCAATCAGATACGGAGTTAAATGCCAGGCTCTGTGTCTTCCTACAAGCAAGACTTCGTTTCAGGTAAACGCAGTCACTTTTCAGCTCCAAGGAAGCTACATTGTTCACGAAGCTCACACGTATCTCGATCTTAACTGAAAAGCATTGCATGTTAGAGGACCTATGGTTTGTATCAGTTTCAGATGCAGAGTTGAACTAGATATGGTCCGTGTGTGTAGGAAACACAGTTCTTTTGTTCTGAGCACACTCACGTTTCCCTCTCTATTAGAGACTCTAGAAAGCAAGAGCGTGCTTCTTGCTCTAAAGCAGAGTGTGTTTCATGGATGAGAACTGTGCTGTGTGTTTCCAATCAGAAACGGAGTTAAATGCCAGGCTCTGTGTCTTCCTACCAGTAAGACTTCTTTTCAGTTAAACGAAGTCACTTTTCACCTCAAACGAAGCTACATTGTTCACGAAGCTCACACGTTTTTTCTCTTATCTGAAAAGCATTGCATGTTAGAGGACCTGTGTTTTGTATCAGTTTCAGATGCAGAGTTGAACTAGATATGGTCCGTGTGAGTAGGAGACACACTTCTATTGTTCTTAGCATACTCATGTTACCCTCTGTATTAGAGACTCTAGAAAGCAAGAGCGTGCTTCTTGCTCTAAAGCAGAGTTTGTTTCATGGATGAGACCTGTGCTGTGTGTTTCCAATCAGAAACGGAGTTAAATGCCAGGCTCTGTGTCTTCCTACAAGCAAGATTTCATTTCAGGTAAACACAGTCACTTTTCAACTCAAACGAAGCTACATTGTTCACGAAGCTCACACGTATCTCGATCTTAACTGAAAAGCATTGCATGTTAGAGGACCTATGGTTTGTATCAGTTTCAGATGCAGAGGTGAACTAGATATGGTCCGTGTGTGTAGGAAACACAGTTCTTTTGTTCTGAGCACAATCATGTTTCCCTCTGTATTAGAGATTCTAGAAAGCAAGAGCGTGCTTCTTGCTCTCAAGCAGAGTTTGTTTCATGGATGAGAACTGTGCTGTGTGTTTCCAATCAGAAACGGAGTTAAATGCCAGGCTCTGTGTCTTCCTACTAGCAAGACTTCATTTCAGGTAAACACAGTCACTTTTCAACTCAAACGAAGCTACATTGTTCACGAAGCTCACACGTATCTCGATCTTAACTGAAAAGCATTGCATGTTAGAGGACATATGGTTTGTATCAGTTTCAGATGCAGAGGTGAACTAGATATGGTCCGTGTGTGTAGGAAACACAGTTCTTTTGTTCTGAGCACACTCATGTTTCCCTCTGTATTAGATACTCTAGAAAGCAAGAGCGTGCTTCTTGCTCTAAAGCAGAGTGTGTTTCATGGATTAGAACTGTGCTGTGTGTTTCCAATCAGAAACGGAGTTAAATGCCAGGCTCTGTGTCTTCCTACCAGTAAGACTTCTTTTCAGGTAAACGAAGTCACTTTTCACCTCAAACGAAGCTACATTGTTCATGAAGCTCACACGTATCTCGATCTTAACTGAAAAGCATTGCATGTTAGAGGACCTATGGTTTGTATCAGTTTCAGATGCAGAGGTGAACTAGATATGGTCCGTGTGTGTAGGAAACACAGTTCTTTTGTTCTGAGCACACTCATGTTTCCCTCTGTATTAGAGACTCTAGAAAGCAAGAGCGTGCTTCTTGCTCTAAAGCAGAGTGTGTTTCATGGATTAGAACTGTGCTGTGTGTTTCCAATCAGAAACGGAGTTAAATACCAGGATCTGTGTCTTCCTACAAGCAAGACTTCGTTTCAGGTAAACACAGTCACTTTTCAGCTCAAACGAAGCTACATTGTTCTCGAAGCTCACACGTTTCTCTCTCTTAACAGAAAAGCATTTGATGTTAGAGGACCTGTGGTTTGTATCAGTTTCAGAAACAGAGTTGAACTAGATATGGTCCGTGTGTGTAGGAAACACAGTTCTTTTGTTCTGAGCACACTCATGTTTCCCTCTGTATTAGAGACTCTAGAAAGCAAGAGCGTGCTTCTCGCTCTAAACCAGAGTGTCTTTCATGGATGACAACTGAGCTGTGTGTTTCCAATCAGAAGCGGAGTTAAATGCCAGGCTCTGTGTCTTCCTACAAGCAAGACTTCATTTCAGGTAAACACAGTCACTTTTCAACTCAAACGAAGCTACATTGTTCACGAAGCTCACACGTATCTCGATCTTAACTGAAAAGCATTGCATGTTAGAGGACCTATGGTTTGTATCAGTTTCAGTTGCAGAGGTGAACTAGATATGGTCCGTGTGTGTAGGAAACACAGTTCTTTTGTTCTGAGCACACTCATGTTTCCCTCTGTATTAGAGACTCTAGAAAGCAAGAGCGTGCTTCTTGGTCTAAAGCAGAGTGTGTTTCATGGATGAGAACTGTGCTGTGTGTTTCCAATCAGAAACGGAGTTAAATGCCAGGATCTGTGTCTTCCTACAATCAAGACTTCGTTTCAGGTAAACACAGTCACTTTTCAGCTCAAACGAAGCTACATTGTTCTCGAAGCTCACACGTTTGTCTCTCTTAACAGAAAAGCATTTGATGTTAGAGGACCTGTGGTTTGTATCAGTTTCAGAAACAGAGTTGAACTAGATATGGTCCGTGTGTGTAGGAAACACAGTTCTTTTGTTCTGAGCACACTCATGTTTCCCTCTGTATTAGAGACTCTAGAAAGCAAGAGCGTGCTTCTCGCTCTAAACCAGAGTGTCTTTCATGGATGACAACTGAGCTGTGTGTTTCCAATCAGAAGCGGAGTTAAATGCCAGGCTCTGTGTCTTCCTACAAGCAAGACTTCATTTCAGGTAAACACAGTCACTTTTCAGCTCAAACGAAGCTACATTGTTCACGAAGCTCACACGTATCTCGATCTTAACTGAAAAGCATTGCATGTTAGAGGACCTATGTTTTGTATCAGTTTCAGATCCAGAGTTGAACTAGATATGGTCCGTGTGTGTAGGAAACACAGTTCTTTTGTTCTGAGCACACTCACGTTTCCCTCTGTATTAGAGACTCTAGAAAGCAAGAGCGTGCTTCTTGCTCTAAAGCAGAGTGTGTTTCATGGATGAGAACTGTGCTGTGTGTTTCCAATCAGAAACGGAGTTAAATGCCAGGCTCTGTGTCTTCCTACTAGCAAGACTTCATTTCAGGTAAACACAGTCACTTTTCAACTCAAACGAAGCTACATTGTTCACGAAGCTCACACGTATCTCGATCTTAACTGAAAAGCATTGCATGTTAGAGGACCTATGGTTTGTATCAGTTTCAGATGCAGAGGTGAACTAGATATGGTCCGTGTGTGTAGGAAACACAGTTCTTTTGTTCTGAGCACACTCATGTTTCCCTCTGTATTAGATACTCTAGAAAGCAAGAGCGTGCTTCTTGGTCTAAAGCAGAGTGTGTTTCATGGATTAGAACTGTGCTGTGTGTTTCCAATCAGATACGGAGTTAAATGCCAGGCTCTGTGTCTTCCTACAAGCAAGACTTCGTTTCAGGTAAACACAGTCACTTTTCAGCTCAAACGAAGCTACATTGTTCTCGAAGCTCACACGTTTCTCTCTCTCTTAACAGAAAAGCATTTGATGTTAGAGGACCTGTGGTTTGTATCAGTTTCAGAAACAGAGTTGAACTAGATATGGTCCGTGGGTGTAGGAAACACAGTTCTTTTGTTCTGAGCACACTCACGTTTTCCTCTGTATTAGAGACTCTAGAAAGCAAGAGCGTGCTTCTTGCTCTAAACCAGAGTGTCTTTCATGGATGACAACTGTGCTGTGTGTTTCCAATCAGAAACGGAGTTAAATGCCAGGATCTGTGTCTTCCAATAAGCAAGACTTCGTTTCAGGTAAACACAGTCACTTTTCAGCTCAAACGAAGCTACATTGTTCTCGAAGCTCACACGTTTCTCTCTCTTAACAGAAAAGCATTTGATGTTATAGGACCTGTGGTTTGAGTCAGTTTCAGAAACAGAGTTGAACTAGATATGGTCCGTGTGTGTAGGAAACAGTTCTTTTGTTCAGAGCACACTCATGTTTCCCTCTGTATTAGAGACTCTAGAAAGCAAGAGCGTGCTTCTTGGTCTAAAGCAGAGTGTGTTTCATGGATGAGAACTGTGCTGTGTGTTTCCAATCAGAAACGGAGTTAAATGCCAGGCTCTGTGTCTTCCTACCAGTAAGACTTCTTTTCACGTAAACAAAGTCACTTTTCACCTCAAACGAAGCTACATTGTTCACAAAGCTCACCCGTTTTTTCTCTTATCTGAAAAGCATTGCATGTTTGAGGACCTGTGTTTTGTATCAGTTTCAGATGCAGAGTTGAACTAGATATGGTCCGTGTGTGTAGGAGACACAGTTCTATTGTTCTGAGCATACTCATGTTTCCCTCTGTATTAGAGACTCTAGAAAGCAAGAGCGTGCTTCTTGCTCTAAAGCAGAGTTTGTTTCATGGATGAGAACTGTGTTGTGTGTTTCCAATCAGAAACGGAGTTAAATGCCAGGCTCTGTTTCTTCCTACAAGCAAGACTTCATTTCAGGTAAACACAGTCACTTTTCAACTCAAACGAAGCTACATTGTTCACGAAGCTCACACTTATCTCGATCTTAACTGAAAAGCATTGCATGTTAGAGGACCTATGGTTTGTATCAGTTTCAGATGCAGAGGTGAACTAGATATGGTCCGTGTGTGTAGGAAACACAGTTCTTTTGTTCTGAGCACACTCATGTTTCCCTCTGTATTAGAGACTCTAGAAAGCAAGAGCGTGCTTCTTGGTCTAAAGCAGAGTGTGTTTCATGGATTAGAACTGTGCTGTGTGTTTCCAATCAGAAACGGAGTTAAATGCCAGGATCTGTGTCTTCCTACAAGCAAGACTTCGTTTCAGGTAAACACAGTCACTTTTCAGCTCAAACGAAGCTACATTGTTCACGAAGCTCACACGTATCTCGATCTTAACTGAAAAGCATTGCATGTTAGAGGACCTATGGTTTGTATCAGTTTCAGATCCAGAGTTGAACTAGATATGGTCCGTGTGTGTAGGAAACACAGTTCTTTTGTTCTGAGCACACTCACGTTTCCCTCTGTATTAGAGACTCTAGAAAGCAAGAGCGTGCTTCTTGCTCTAAAGCAGAGTGTGTTTCATGGATGAGAACTGTGCTGTGTGTTTCCAATCAGAAACGGAGTTAAATGCCAGGCTCTGTGTCTTCCTACCAGTAAGACTTCTTTTCAGGTAAACGAAGTCACTTTTCACCTCAAACGAAGCTACATTGTTCATGAAGCTCACACGTATCTCGATCTTAACTGAAAAGCATTGCATGTTAGAGGACCTATGGTTTGTATCAGTTTCAGATGCAGAGGTGAACTAGATATGGTCCGTGTGTGTAGGAAACACAGTTCGTTTGTTCTGAGCACACTCATGTTTCCCTCTGTATTAGAGACTCTAGAAAGCAAGAGCGTGCTTCTTGGTCTAAAGCAGAGTGTGTTTCATGGATTAGAACTGTGCTGTGTGTTTCGAATCAGAAACGGAGTTAAATGCCAGGATATGTGTCTTCCTACAAGCAAGACTTCGTTTCAGGTAAACACAGTCACTTTTCAGCTCAAACGAAGCTACATTGTTCTCGAAGCTCACACGTTTCTCTCTCTTAACAGAAAAGCATTTGATGTTAGAGGACCTGTGGTTTGTATCAGTTTCAGAAACAGAGTTGAACTAGATATGGTCCGTGTGTGTATGAAACACAGTTCTTTTGTTCAGAGCACACTAATGTTTCCCTCTGTATTAGAGACTCTAGAAAGCAAGAGCGTGCTTCTTGCTCTAAACCAGAGTGTCTTTCATGGATGACAACTGGGCTGTGTGTTTCCAATCAGAAACGGAGTTAAATGCCAGGCTCTGTGTCTTCCTACAAGCAAGACTTCGTTTCAGGTAAACACAGTCACTTTTCAGCTCCACGGAAGCTACATTGTTCACGAAGCTCACACGTATCTCGATCTTAATTGAAAAGCATTGCATGTTAGAGGACCTATGGTTTGTATCAGTTTCAGATGCAGAGTTGAACTAGATATGGTCCGTGTGTGTAGGAAACACAGTTCTTTTGTTCTGAGCACACTCACGTTTCCCTCTCTATTAGAGACTCTAGAAAGCAAGAGCGTGCTTCTTGCTCTAAAGCAGAGTGTGTTTCATGGATGAGAACTGTGCTGTGTGTTTCCAATCAGAAACGGAGTTAAATGCCAGGCTCTGTGTCTTCCTACCAGTAAGACTTCTTTTCAGTTAAACGAAGTCACTTTTCACCTCAAACGAAGCTACATTGTTCACGAAGCTCACACGTTTTTTCTCTTATCTGAAAAGCATTGCATGTTAGAGGACCTGTGTTTTGTATCAGTTTCAGATTCAGAGTTGAACTAGATATGGTCCGTGTGAGTAGGAGACACACTTCTATTGTTCTTAGCATACTCATGTTACCCTGTGTATTAGAGACTCTAGAAAGCAAGAGCGTGCTTCTTGCTCTAAAGCAGAGTTTGTTTCATGGATGAGACCTGTGCTGTGTGTTTCCAATCAGAAACGGAGTTAAATGCCAGGCTCTGTGTCTTCCTACAAGCAAGATTTCATTTCAGGTAAACACAGTCACTTTTCAACTCAAACGAAGCTACATTGTTCACGAAGCTCACACGTATCTCGATCTTAACTGAAAAGCATTGCATGTTAGAGGACCTATGGTTTGTATCAGTTTCAGATGCAGAGGTGAACTAGATATGGTCCGTGTGTGTAGGAAACACAGTTCTTTTGTTCTGAGCACAATCATGTTTCCCTCTGTATTAGAGATTCTAGAAAGCAAGAGCGTGCTTCTTGCTCTCAAGCAGAGTTTGTTTCATGGATGACAACTGTGCTGAGTGTTTCCAATCAGAAACGGAGTTAAATGCCAGGATCTGTGTCTTCCTATAAGCAAGACTTCGTTTCAGGTAAACACAGTCACTTTTCAGCTCAAACGAAGCTACATTGTTCTCGAAGCTCACACGTTTCTCTCTCTTAACTGAAAAGCATTGCATGTTAGAGGACCTATGGTTTGTATCAGTTTCAGATGCAGAGGTGAACTAGATATGGTCCGTGTGTGTAGGAAACACAGTTCGTTTGTTCTGAGCACACTCATGTTTCCCTCTGTATTAGAGACTCTAGAAAGAAAGAGCGTGCTTCTTGGTCTAAAGCAGAGTGTGTTTCATGGATTAGAACTGTGCTGTGTGTTTCGAATCAGAAACGGAGTTAAATGCCAGGATATGTGTCTTCCTACAAGCAAGACTTCGTTTCAGGTAAACACAGTCACTTTTCAGCTCAAACGAAGCTACATTGTTCTCGAAGCTCACACGTTTCTCTCTCTTAACAGAAAAGCATTTGATGTTAGAGGACCTGTGGTTTGTATCAGTTTCAGAAACAGAGTTGAACTAGATATGGTCCGTGTGTGTATGAAACACAGTTCTTTTGTTCAGAGCACACTAATGTTTCCCTCTGTATTAGAGACTCTAGAAAGCAAGAGCGTGCTTCTTGCTCTAAACCAGAGTGTCTTTCATGGATGACAACTGGGCTGTGTGTTTCCAATCAGATACAGAGTTAAATGCCAGGCTCTGTGTCTTCCTACAAGCAAGACTTCGTTTCAGGTAAACGCAGTCACTTTTCAGCTCCACGGAAGCTACATTGTTCACGAAGCTCACACGTATCTCGATCTTAATTGAAAAGCATTGCATGTTAGAGGACCTATGGTTTGTATCAGTTTCAGATGCAGAGTTGAACTAGATATGGTCCGTGTGTGTAGGAAACACAGTTCTTTTGTTCTGAGCACACTCACGTTTCCCTCTCTATTAGAGACTCTAGAAAGCAAGAGCGTGCTTCTTGCTCTAAAGCAGAGTGTGTTTCATGGATGAGAACTGTGCTGTGTGTTTCCAATCAGAAACGGAGTTAAATGCCAGGCTCTGTGTCTTCCTACCAGTAAGACTTCTTTTCAGTTAAACGAAGTCACTTTTCACCTCAAACGAAGCTACATTGTTCACGAAGCTCACACGTTTTTTCTCTTATCTGAAAAGCATTGCATGTTAGAGGACCTGTGTTTTGTATCAGTTTCAGATTCAGAGTTGAACTAGATATGGTCCGTGTGAGTAGGAGACACACTTCTATTGTTCTTAGCATACTCATGTTACCCTGTGTATTAGAGACTCTAGAAAGCAAGAGCGTGCTTCTTGCTCTAAAGCAGAGTTTGTTTCATGGATGAGACCTGTGCTGTGTGTTTCCAATCAGAAACGGAGTTAAATGCCAGGCTCTGTGTCTTCCTACAAGCAAGATTTCATTTCAGGTAAACACAGTCACTTTTCAACTCAAACGAAGCTACATTGTTCACGAAGCTCACACGTATCTCGATCTTAACTGAAAAGCATTGCATGTTAGAGGACCTATGGTTTGTATCAGTTTCAGATGCAGAGGTGAACTAGATATGGTCCGTGTGTGTAGGAAACACAGTTCTTTTGTTCTGAGCACAATCATGTTTCCCTCTGTATTAGAGATTCTAGAAAGCAAGAGCGTGCTTCTTGCTCTCAAGCAGAGTTTGTTTCATGGATGAGAACTGTGCTGTGTGTTTCCAATCAGAAACGGAGTTAAATGCCAGGCTCTGTGTCTTCCTACTAGCAAGACTTCATTTCAGGTAAACACAGTCACTTTTCAACTCAAACGAAGCTACATTGTTCACGAAGCTCACACGTATCTCGATCTTAACTGAAAAGCATTGCATGTTAGAGGACATATGGTTTGTATCAGTTTCAGATGCAGAGGTGAACTAGATATGGTCCGTGTGTGTAGGAAACACAGTTCTTTTGTTCTGAGCACACTCATGTTTCCCTCTGTATTAGAGACTCTAGAAAGCAAGAGCGTGCTTCTTGGTCTAAAGCAGAGTGTGTTTCATGGATTAGAACTGTGCTGTGTGTTTCCAATCAGAAACGGAGTTAAATGCCAGGATCTGTGTCTTCCTACAAGCAAGACTTCGTTTCAGGTAAACACAGTCACTTTTCAGCTCAAACGAAGCTACATTGTTCACGAAGCTCACACGTATCTCGATCTTAACTGAAAAGCATTGCATGTTAGAGGACCTATGGTTTGTATCAGTTTCAGATCCAGAGTTGAACTAGATATGGTCCGTGTGTGTAGGAAACACAGTTCTTTTGTTCTGAGCACACTCACGTTTCCCTCTGTATTAGAGACTCTAGAAAGCAAGAGCGTGCTTCTTGCTCTAAAGCAGAGTGTGTTTCATGGATTAGAACTGTGCTGTGTGTTTCCAATCAGATACGGAGTTAAATGCCCGGCACTGTGTCTTCCTACAAGCAAGACTTCGTTTCAGGTAAACACAGTCACTTTTCAGCTCAAACGAAGCTACATTGTTCTCGAAGCTCACACGTTTCTCTCTCTTAACAGAAAAGCATTTGATGTTAGAGGACCTGTGGTTTGTATCAGTTTCAGAAACAGAGTTGAACTAGATATGGTCCGTGGGTGTAAGAAACACAGTTCTTTTGTTCTGAGCACACTCACGTTTTCCTCTGTATTAGAGACTCTAGAAAGCAAGAGCGTGCTTCTTGCTCTAAACCAGAGTGTCTTTCATGGATGACAACTGTGCTGAGTGTTTCCAATCAGAAACGGAGTTAAATGCCAGGATCTGTGTCTTCCTATAAGCAAGACTTCGTTTCAGGTAAACACAGTCACTTTTCAGCTCAAACGAAGCTACATTGTTCTCGAAGCTCACACGTTTCTCTCTCTTAACAGAAAAGCATTTGATGTTAGAGGACCTGTGGTTTGAGTCAGTTTCAGAAACAGAGTTGAACTAGATATGGTCCGTGTGTGTAGGAAACAGTTCTTTTGTTCAGAGCACACTCATGTTTCCCTCTGTATTAGAGACTCTAGAAAGCAAGAGCGTGCTTCTTGGTCTAAAGCAGAGTGTGTTTCATGGATGAGAACTGTGCTGTGTGTTTCCAATCAGAAACGGAGTTAAATGCCAGGCTCTGTGTCTTCCTACCAGTAAGACTTCTTTTCACGTAAACGAAGTCACTTTTCACCTCAAACGAAGCTACATTGTTCACAAAGCTCACCAGATTTTTCTCTTATCTGAAAAGCATTGCATGTTTGAGGACCTGTGTTTTGTATCAGTTTCAGATGCAGAGGTGAACTAGATATGGTCCGTGTGTGTAGGAAACACAGTTCTTTTGTTCTGAGCACACTCATGTTTCCCTCTGTATTAGAGACTCTAGAAAGCAAGAGCGTGCTTCTCGCTCTAAACCAGAGTGTCTTTCATGGATGACAACTGAGCTGTGTGTTTCCAATCAGAAGCGGAGTTAAATGACAGGCTCTGTGTCTTCCTACAAGCAAGAATTCATTTCAGGTAAACACAGTCACTTTTCAGCTCAAACGAAGCTACATTGTTCACGAAGCTCACATGTATCTCGATCTTAACTGAAAAGCATTGCATGTTAGAGGACCTATGGTTTGTATCAGTTTCAGATGCAGAGGTGAACTAGATATGGTCCGTGTGTGTAGGAAACACAGTTCTTTTGTTCTGAGCACATTCATGTTTCCCTCGGTATTAGAGACTCTAGAAAGCAAGAGCGTGCTTCTTGCTCTAAACCAGAGTGTCTTTCATGGATGACAACTGTGCTGTGTGTTTCCAATCAGATACGGAGTTAAATGCCAGGCTCTGTGTCTTCCTACAAGCAAGACTTTGTTTCAGGTAAACGCAGTCACTTTTCAGCTCAAACGAAGCTACATTGTTCACGAAGCTCACACATATCTCGATCTTAACTGAAAAGCATTGCATGTTAGAGGACCTATGTTTTGTATCAGTTTCAGATGCAGAGGTGAACTAGATATGGTCCGTGTGTGTAGGAATCACAGTTCTTTTTTCTGAGCACACTCATGTTTCCCTCTGTATTAGAGACTCTAGAAAGCAAGAGCGTGCTTCTTGCTCTAAACAAGAGTGTCTTTCATGGATGACAACTGTGCTGTGTGTTTCCAATCAGATACGGAGTTAAATGCCAGGCTCTGTGTCTTCCTACAAGCAAGACTTCGTTTCAGGTAAACACAGTCACTTTTCACCTCAAACGAAGCTACATTGTTCACGAAGCTCACACGTTTTTTCTCTTATCTGAAAAGCATTGCATGTTAGAGGACCTGTGTTTTGTATCAGTTTCAGATGCAGAGTTGAACTAGATATGGTCCGTGTGTGTAGGAGACACATTTTTTTTGTTCTGAGCACATTCATGTTTCCCTTTGTCTTAGAGACTCTAGAAAGCAAGAGCGTGATTCTTGGTCTAAAGCAGAGTTGTTTCATGGATTAGAACTGTGCTGTGTGTTTCCAATCAGAAACGGAGTTATATGCCATGATCTGTGTCTTCCTACAAGCAAGACTTCGTTTAAGGTAAACACAGTCACTTTTCAGCTCAAACGAAGGTACATTGTTCACGAAGCTCACACGTTTCTCGCTCTTAACTGAAAAGCATTTGATGTTAGAGGACCTGTAGTTTGTATCAGTTTCAGAAACAGAGTTGAACTAGATATGGTCCGTGTGTGTAGGAGACACAGTTCTTTTGTTCTGAGCACACTCTTGTTTCCCTCTGTATTAGAGACTCTAGAAAGCAAGAGCGTGCTTCTTGCTCTAAACCAGAGTGTATTTCATGGATGACAACTGTGCTGTGTGTTTCCCATCAGATACAGAGTTAAATGCCAGGCTCTGTGTCTTCCTACAAGCAAGACTTCGTTTAAGGTAAACACAGTCACTTTTCAGCGCAAACGAAGCTACATTGTTCACGAAGCTCACACGTATCTCGATCTTAACTGAAAAGCATTGCGTGTTAGAGGACCTATGGTTTGTATCAGTTTCAGATGCAGAGTTGAACCAGATATGGTCCGTGAGTGTAGGAAACACAGTTTTTTTGTTCTGAGCACACTCACGTTTCCCTCTGTATTAGAGACTCTAGAAAGCAAGAGCGTGCTTCTTGCTCTAAAGCAGAGTGTGTTTCATGGATGAGAACTGTGCTGTGTGTTTCCAATCAGAAATGGAGTTAAATGCCAGGATCTGTGTCTTCCTACAACCAAGACTTCGTTTCAGGTAAACGCAGTCACTATTCAGCTCAAAGGAAGCTACATTGTTCACGAAGCTCACACATTTCTCGCTCTTAAATGAAAAGCATTGGATGTTGGAGGACCTGTGGTTTATATCAGTTTCAGATGCAGAGTAGAACTAGATATGCTCCGTGTGTGTAGGAAACACAGTTCTTTTGTTCAGAGCACACTCACGTTTCCCTCTGTATTAGAGACTCTAGAAAGCAAGAGCGTGCTTCTTGCTTTAAAGCAGAGTGTGTTTCATGGATGAGAACTGTGCCGTGTGTTTCCAATCAGAAACGGAGTTAAATGCCAGGCTCTGTGACTTCCTACCAGCAAATTTCGTTTCAGGTAAACTCAGTCACTTTTCAACTCAAACGAAGCTACATTGTTTACGAAGCTCACACGTTTTTCGCTCTTAACTGAAAAGCATTGCATGTTAGAGCACCTGTGGTTTGTATCAGTTTCAGATGTAGAGTTGAACTAGATATGGTCCCTGTGTGTAGTTACACAGTTCTTTCGTTCTGACCACACTCAGGTTTCCCTCTGTATTAGAGAATGTAGAAAGCAAGAGTGTGCTTCTTGCTCTAAAGCAGAGTGTGTTTCATACATGAGAACTGTGCTGTATCTTTCTCTTCAGAAACGGAGTTCAATGCCAGGCTCAGTGTCTTCCTACATGCAAGAATTTGTTTCAGGTAAACGCAGTCAATTTTCAGAACAAACGAAGCTACAATGTTCTCGAAGCTCACACGTTTCTCGCTCTTAACTGAAAAGCATTTGACGTTAGAGGACCTGTGGTTTATATCAGTTTCAGATGCAGAGTAGAACTAGATATGCTCCGTGTGTGTAGGAAACACAGTTCTTTTGTTCAGAGCACACTCACGTTTCCCTCTGTATTAGAGACTCTAGAAAGCAAGAGCGTGCTTCTTGGTCTAAAGCAGAGTGTGTTTCATGGATTAGAACGGTGCTGTGTGTTTCCAATCAGAAATGGAGTTTAAAGCCAGGCTCTGTGGCTTCCTACAAGCAAGACTTCGTTTCAGGTAAACGCAGACACTTTTCAGCTCAAACAAAGCTACATTGTTCACGAAGCTAACAAGTTTTTCGCTCTTAACAGAAAAGCATTTGATGTTAGAGGACCTGTGGTTTGTATCAGTTTCAGAAACAGAGTTGAACTAGATATGGTCCGTGTGTGTAGGAAACACAGTTCTTTTGTTCTGAGCACACTCATGTTTCCCTCTGTATTAGAGACTCTAGAAAGCAAGAGCGTGCTTCTCGCTCTAAACCAGAGTGTCTTTCATGGATGACAACTGAGCTGTGTGTTTCCAATCAGAAGCGGAGTTAAATGACAGGCTCTGTGTCTTCCTACAAGCAAGAATTCATTTCAGGTAAACACAGTCACTTTTCAGCTCAAACGAAGCTACATTGTTCACGAAGCTCACACGTATCTCGATCTTAACTGAAAAGCATTGCATGTTAGAGGACCTATGGTTTGTGTCAGTTTCAGATGCAGAGGTGAACTAGATATGGTCCGTGTGTGTGGGAAACACAGTTCTTTTGTTCTGAGCACAATCATGTTTCCCTCTGTATTAGAGACTCTAGAAAGCAAGAGTGTGCTTCTTGATATAAAGCAGAGTGTCTTTCATGGATTAGAACTGTGCTGTGTGTTTCCAATCGGAAACGGAGTTAAATGCCAGGATCGGTGTCTTCCTACAAGCAAGACTTCATTTCAGGTAAACACAGTCACTTTTCAGCTCAAACGAAGCTACATTGTTCTCGAAGCTCACACGTTTCTCTCTCTTAACAGAAAAGCATTTGATGTTAGAGGACCTGTGGTTTGTATCAGTTTCAGAAACAGAGTTGAACTAGATATGGTCCGTGGGTGTAGGAAACACAGTTCTTTTGTTCTGAGCACATTCATGTTTCCCTCGGTATTAGAGACTCTAGAAAGCAAGAGCGTGCTTCTTGCTCTAAACCAGAGTGTCTTTCATGGATGACAACTGTGCTGTGTGTTTCCAATCAGATACGGAGTTAAATGCCAGGCTCTGTGTCTTCCTACAAGCAAGACTTTGTTTCAGGTAAACGCAGTCACTTTTCAGCTCAAACGAAGCTACATTGTTCACGAAGCTCACACATATCTCGATCTTAACTGAAAAGCATTGCATGTTAGAGGACCTATGGTTTGTATCAGTTTCAGATGCAGAGGTGAACTAGATATGGTCCGTGTGTGTAGGAATCACAGTTCTTTTGTTCTGAGCACACTCATGTTTCCCTCTGTATTAGAGACTCTAGAAAGCAAGAGCGTGCTTCTTGGTCTAAAGCAGAGTGTGTTTCATGGATTAGAATTGTGCTGTGTGTTTCCAATCAGAAACGGAGTTAAATGCCAGGCTCTGTGTCTTCCTACAAGCAAGACTTCGTTTCAGGTAAACACAGTCACTTTTCACCTCAAACGAAGCTACATTGTTCACGAAGCTCACACGTTTTTTCTCTTATCTGAAAAGCATTGCATGTTAGAGGACCTGTGTTTTGTATCAGTTTCAGATGCAGAGTTGAACTAGATATGGTCCGTGTATGTAGGAGACACAGTTTTTTTGTTCTGAGCACATTCATGTTTCCCTTTGTATTAGAGACTCTAGAAAGCAAGAGCGTGATTCTTGGTCGAAAGCAGAGTTGTTTCATGGATTAGAACTGTGCTGTGTGTTTCCAATCAGAAACGGAGTTATATGCCATGATCTGTGTCTTCCTACAAGCAAGACTTCGTTTAAGGTAAACACAGTCACTTTTCAGCTCAAACGAAGCTACATTGTTCACGAAGCTCACACGTTTCTCGCTCTTAACTGAAAAGCATTTGATGTTAGAGGACCTGTAGTTTGTATCAGTTTCAGAAACAGAGTTGAACTAGATATGGTCCGTGTGTGTAGGAGACACAGTTCTTTTGTTCTGAGCACACTCTTGTTTCCCTCTGTATTAGAGACTCTAGAAAGCAAGAGCGTTCTTCTTGCTCTCAAGCAGAGTTTGTTTCATGGATGAGAACTGTGCTGTGTGTTTCCAATCAGAAACGGAGTTAAATGCCAGGCTCTGTGTCTTCCTACTAGCAAGACTTCATTTCAGGTAAACACAGTCACTTTTCAACTCAAACGAAGCTACATTGTTCACGAAGCTCACACGTATCTCTCTCTTAACAGAAAAGCATTTGATGTTAGAGGACCTGTGGTTTGTATCAGTTTCAGAAACAGAGTTGAACTAGATATGGTCCGTGTGTGTAGGAAACACAGTTCTTTTGTTCTGAGCACACTCACGTTTTCCTCTGTATTAGAGACTCTAGAAAGCAAGAGCGTGCTTCTTGCTCTAAAGCAGAGTGTGTTTCATGGATGAGAACTGTGCTGTGTGTTTCCAATCAGATACGGAGTTAAATGCCAGAATCTGTGTCTTCCTATAAGCAAGACTTCGTTTCAGGTAAACACAGTCACTTTTCAGCTCAAACGAAGCTACATTGTTCTCGAGGCTCACACGTTTCTCTCTCTTAACAGAAAAGCATTTGATGTTAGAGGACCTGTGGTTTGAGTCAGTTTCAGAAACAGAGTTGAACTAGATATGGTCCGTGTGTGTAGGAAACACAGTTCTTTTGTTCAGAGCACACTCATGTTTCCCTCTGTATTAGAGACTCTAGATTCAAGAGCGTGCTTCTTGGTCTAAAGCAGAGTGTGTTTCATGGATGACAACTGTGCTGTGTGTTTCCAATCAGAAACGGAGTTAAATGCCAGGCTCTGTGTCTTCCTACCAGTAAGACTTCTTTTCACGTAAACGAAGTCACTTTTCACCTCAAATGAAGCTACATTGTTCACGAAGCTCACACGTATCTCGATCTTAACTGAAAAGCATTGCATGTTAGAGGACCTATGGTTTGTATCAGTTTCAGATGCAGAGTTGAACTAGATATGGTCCGTGTGTGTAGGAAACACAGTTCTTTTGTTCTGAGCACACTCACGTTTCCCTCTCTATTTGAGACTCTAGAAAGCAAGAGCGTGCTTCTTGCTCTAAAGCAGAGTGTGTTTCATGGATGAGAACTGTGCTGTGTGTTTCCAATCAGAAACGGAGTTAAATGCCAGGCTCTGTGTCTTCCTACCAGTAAGACTTCTTTTCAGTTAAACAAAGTCACTTTTCACCTCAAACGAAGCTACATTGTTCACGAAGCTCACACGTTTTTTCTCTTATCTGAAAAGCATTGCATGTTAGAGGACCTGTGTTTTGTATCAGTTTCAGATGCAGAGTTGAACTAGATATGGTCCGTGTGTGTAGGAAACACAGTTCTTTTGTTCTGAGCACACTCATGTTTCCCTCTGTATTAGAGACTGTAGAAAGCAAGAGCGTGCTTCTTGGTCTAAAGCAGAGTGTGTTTCATGGATTAGAACTGTGCTGTGTGTTTCCAATCAGATACGGAGTTAAATGCCAGGCTCTGTGTCTTCCTACAAGCAAGACTTCGTTTCAGGTAAACACAGTCACTTTTCAGCTCAAACGAAGCTACATTGTTCATGAAGCTCACACGTTTCTCTCTCTTAACAGAAAAGAATTTGATGTTAGAGGACCTGTGGTTTGTATCAGTTTCAGAAACAGAGTTGAACTAGATATGGTCCGTGGGTGTAGGAAACACAGTTCTTTTGTTCTGAGCACACTCACGTTTTCCTCTGTATTAGAGACTCTAGAAAGCAAGAGCGTGCTTCTTGCTCTAAACCAGAGTTTCTTTCATGGATGACAACTGTGCTGTGTGTTTCCAATCAGAAACGGAGTTAAATGCCAGGATCTGTGTCTTCCTATAAGCAAGACTTTGTTTCAGGTAAACACAGTCACTTTTCAGCTCAAACGAAGCTACATTGTTCTCGAAGCTCACACGTTTCTCTCTCTTAACAGAAAAGCATTTGATGTTAGAGGACCTGTGGTTTGAGTCACTTTCAGAAACAGAGTTGAACTAGATATGGTCCGTGTGTGTAGGAAACAGTTCTTTTGTTCAGAGCACACTCATGTTTCCCTCTGTATTAGAGACTCTAGAAAGCAAGAGCGTGCTTCTTGGTCTAAAGCAGAGTGTGTTTCATGGATGAGAACTGTGCTGTGTGTTTCCAATCAGAAACGGAGTTAAATGCCAGGCTCTGTGTCTTCCTACCAATGAGACTTCTTTTCACGTAAACGAAGTCACTTTTCACCTCAAACGAAGCTACATTGTTCACGAAGCTCACCCGTTTTTTCTCTTATCTGAAAAGCATTGTATGTTAGAGGACCTGTGTTTTGTATCAGTTTCAGATGCAGAGTTGAACTAGATATGGTCCGTGTGTGTAGGAGACACAGTTCTATTGTTCTGAGCATACTCATGTTTCCCTCTGTATTAGAGACTCTAGAAAGCAAGAGCGTGCTTCTTGCTCTAAAGCAGAGTTTGTTTCATGGATGAGAACTGTGCTGTGTGTTTCCAATCAGAAACGGAGTTAAATGCCAGGCTCTGTGTCTTCCTACAAGCAAGACTTCATTTCAGGTAAACACAGTCACTTTTCAACTCAAACGAAGCTACATTGTTCACGAAGCTCACACGTATCTCGATCTTAACTGAAAAGCATTGCATGTTAGAGGACCTATGGTTTGTATCAGTTTCAGATGCAGAGGTGAGCTAGATATGGTCCGTGTGTGTAGGAAACACAGTTCTTTTGTTCTGAGCACACTCATGTTTCCCTCTATATTAGAGACTCTAGAAAGCAAGAGCGAGCTTCTTGGTCTAAAGCAGAGTGTGTTTCATGGATTAGAACTGTGCTGTGTGTTTCCAATCAGAAACGGAGTTAAATGCCAGGATCTGTGTCTTCCTACAAGCAAGACTTCGTTTCAGGTAAACACAGTCACTTTTCAGCTCAAACGAAGCTACATTGTTCTCGAAGCTCACACGTTTCTCTCTCTTAACAGAAAAGCATTTGATGTTAGAGGACCTGTGGTTTGTATCAGTTTCAGAAACAGAGTTGAACTAGATATGGTCCGTGGGTGTAGGAAACACAGTTCTTTTGTTCTGAGCACACTCACGTTTTCCTCTGTATTAGAGACTCTAGAAAGCAAGAGCATGCTTCTTGCTCTAAACCAGAGTGTCTTTCATGGATGACAACTGTGCTGTGTGTTTCCAATCAGAAACGGAGTTAAATGCCAGGCTCTGTGTCTTCCTACCAGTAAGACTTCTTTTCAGGTAAACGAAGTCACTTTTCACCTCAAACGAAGCTACATTGTTCATGAAGCTCACACGTATCTCGATCTTAACTGAAAAGCATTGCATGTTAGAGGACCTATGGTTTGTATCAGTTTCAGATGCAGAGGTGAACTAGATATGGTCCGTGTGTGTAGGAAACACAGTTCTTTTGTTCTGAGCACACTCATGTTTCCCTCTGTATTAGAGACTCTAGAAAGCAAGAGCGTGCTTCTTGCTCTAAAGCAGAGTGTGTTTCATGGATTAGAACTGTGCTGTGTGTTTCCAATCAGAAACGGAGTTAAATGCCAGGATCTGTGTCTTCCTACAAGCAAGACTTCGTTTCAGGTAAACACAGTCACTTTTCAGCTCAAACGAAGCTACATTGTTCTCGAAGCTCACACGTTTCTCTCTCTTAACAGAAAAGCATTTGATGTTAGAGGACCTGTGGTTTGTATCAGTTTCAGAAACAGAGTTGAACTAGATATGGTCCGTGTGTGTAGGAAACACAGTTCTTTTGTTCTGAGCACACTCATGTTTCCCTCTGTATTAGAGACTCTAGAAAGCAAGAGCGTGCTTCTCGCTCTAAACCAGAGTGTCTTTCATGGATGACAACTGAGCTGTGTGTTTCCAATCAGAAGCGGAGTTAAATGCCAGGCTCTGTGTCTTCCTACAAGCAAGACTTCATTTCAGGTAAACACAGTCACTTTTCAACTCAAACGAAGCTACATTGTTCACGAAGCTCACACGTATCTCGATCTTAACTGAAAAGCATTGCATGTTAGAGGACCTATGGTTTGTATCAGTTTCAGATGCAGAGGTGAACTAGATATGGTCCGTGTGTGTAGGAAACACAGTTCTTTTGTTCTGAGCACACTCATGTTTCCCTCTGTTTTAGAGACTATAGAAAGCAAGAGCGTGCTTCTTGCTCTAAAGCAGAGTGTGTTTCATGGATTAGAACTGTGCTGTGTGTTTCCAATCAGAAACGGAGTTAAATGCCAGGATCTGTGTCTTCCTACAAGCAAGACTTCGTTTCAGGTAAACACAGTCACTTTTCAGCTCAAACGAAGCTACATTGTTCTCGAAGCTCACACGTTTCTCTCTCTTAACAGAAAAGCATTTGATGTTAGAGGACCTGTGGTTTGTATCAGTTTCAGATGCAGAGGTGAACTAGATATGGTCCGTGTGTGTAGGAAACACAGTTCTTTTGTTCTGAGCACACTCATGTTTCCCTCTGTATTAGATACTCTAGAAAGCAAGAGCGTGCTTCTTGGTCTAAAGCAGAGTGTGTTTCATGGATTAGAACTGTGCTGTGTGTTTCCAATCAGATACGGAGTTAAATGCCAGGCTCTGTGTCTTCCTACAAGCAAGACTTCGTTTCAGGTAAACACAGTCACTTTTCAGCTCAAACGAAGCTACATTGTTCTCGAAGCTCACACGTTTCTCTCTCTTAACAGAAAAGCATTTGATGTTAGAGGACCTGTGGTTTGTATCAGTTTCAGAAACAGAGTTGAACTAGATATGGTCCGTGGGTGTAGGAAACACAGTTCTTTTGTTCTGAGCACACTCACGTTTTCCTCTGTATTAGAGACTCTAGAAAGCAAGAGCGTGCTTCTTGCTCTAAACCAGAGTGTCTTTCATGGATGACAACTGTGCTGTGTGTTTCCAATCAGAAACGGAGTTAAATGCCAGGATCTGTGTCTTCCTATAAGCAAGACTTCGTTTCAGGTAAACACAGTCACTTTTCAGCTCAAACGAAGCTACATTGTTCTCGAAGCTCACACGTTTCTCTCTCTTAACAGAAAAGCATTTGATGTTAGAGGACCTGTGGTTTGAGTCAGTTTCAGAAACAGAGTTGAACTAGATATGGTCCGTGTGTGTAGGAAACAGTTCTTTTGTTCAGAGCACACTCATGTTTCCCTCTGTATTAGAGACTCTAGAAAGCAAGAGCGTGCTTCTTGGTCTAAAGCAGAGTGTGTTTCATGGATGAGAACTGTGCTGTGTGTTTCCAATCAGAAACGGAGTTAAATGCCAGGCTCTGTGTCTTTCTACCAGTAAGACTTCTTTTCACGTAAACGAAGTCACTTTTCACCTCAAACGAAGCTACATTGTTCACAAAGCTCACCCGTTTTTTCTCTTATCTGAAAAGCATTGCATGTTAGAGGACCTGTGTTTTGTATCAGTTTCAGATGCAGAGTTGAACTAGATATGGTCCGTGTGTGTAGGAGACACAGTTCTATTGTTCTGAGCATACTCATGTTTCCCTCTGTATTAGAGACTCTAGAAAGCAAGAGCGTGCTTCTTGCTCTAAAGCAGAGTTTGTTTCATGGATGAGAACTGTGCTGTGTGTTTCCAATCAGAAACGGAGTTAAATGCCAGGCTCTGTGTCTTCCTACAAGCAAGACTTCATTTCAGGTAAACACAGTCACTTTTCAACTCAAACGAAGCTACATTGTTCACGAAGCTCACACGTATCTCGATCTTAACTGAAAAGCATTGCATGTTAGAGGACCTATGGTTTGTATCAGTTTCAGATGCAGAGGTGAACTAGATATGGTCCGTGTGTGTAGGAAACACAGTTCTTTTGTTCTGAGCACACTCACGTTTCCCTCTGTATTAGAGACTCTAGAAAGCAAGAGCGTGCTTCTTGGTCTAAAGCAGAGTGTGTTTCATGGATTAGAACTGTGCTGTGTGTTTCGAATCAGAAACGGAGTTAAATGCCAGGATATGTGTCTTCCTACAAGCAAGACTTCGTTTCAGGTAAACACAGTCACTTTTCAGCTCAAACGAAGCTACATTGTTCTCGAAGCTCACACGTTTGTCTCTCTTAACAGAAAAGCATTTGATGTTAGAGGACCTGTGGTTTGTATCAGTTTCAGAAACAGAGTTGAACTAGATATGGTCCGTGTGTGTAGGAAACACAGTTCTTTTGTTCTGAGCACATTCATGTTTCCCTCTGTATTAGAGACTCTAGAAAGAAAGAGCATGCTTCCTGGTCTAAAGCAGAGTGTGTTTCATGGATGAGAACTGTGCTGTGTGTTTCCAATCAGAAACGGAGTTAAATGCCAGGCTCTGTGTCTTCCTACCAGTAAGACTTCTTTTCAGTTAAACGAAGTCACTTTTCACCTCAAACGAAGCTACATTGTTCACGAAGCTCACACGTTTTTTCTCTTATCTGAAAAGCATTGCATGTTAGAGGACCTGTGTTTTGTATCAGTTTCAGATGCAGAGTTGAACTAGATATGGTCCGTGTGAGTAGGAGACACACTTCTATTGTTCTTAGCATACTCATGTTACCCTCTGTATTAGAGACTCTAGAAAGCAAGAGCGTGCTTCTTGCTCTAAAGCAGAGTTTGTTTCATGGATGAGACCTGTGCTGTGTGTTTCCAATCAGAAACGGAGTTAAATGCCAGGCTCTGTGTCTTCCTACAAGCAAGATTTCATTTCAGGTAAACACAGTCACTTTTCAACTCAAACGAAGCTACATTGTTCACGAAGCTCACACGTATCTCGATCTTAACTGAAAAGCATTGCATGTTAGAGGACCTATGGTTTGTATCAGTTTCAGATGCAGAGGTGAACTAGATATGGTCCGTGTGTGTAGGAAACACAGTTCTTTTGTTCTGAGCACAATCATGTTTCCCTCTGTATTAGAGATTCTAGAAAGCAAGAGCGTGCTTCTTGCTCTCAAGCAGAGTTTGTTTCATGGATGAGAACTGTGCTGTGTGTTTCCAATCAGAAACGGAGTTAAATGCCAGGCTCTGTGTCTTCCTACTAGCAAGACTTCATTTCAGGTAAACACAGTCACTTTTCAACTCAAACGAAGCTACATTGTTCACGAAGCTCACACGTATCTCGATCTTAACTGAAAAGCATTGCATGTTAGAGGACATATGGTTTGTATCAGTTTCAGATGCAGAGGTGAACTAGATATGGTCCGTGTGTGTAGGAAACACAGTTCTTTTGTTCTGAGCACACTCATGTTTCCCTCTGTATTAGATACTCTAGAAAGCAAGAGCGTGCTTCTTGGTCTAAAGCAGAGTGTGTTTCATGGATTAGAACTGTGCTGTGTGTTTCCAATCAGATACGGAGTTAAATGCCCGGCACTGTGTCTTCCTACAAGCAAGACTTCGTTTCAGGTAAACACAGTCACTTTTCAGCTCAAACGAAGCTACATTGTTCTCGAAGCTCACACGTTTCTCTCTCTTAACAGAAAAGCATTTGATGTTAGAGGATCTGTGGTTTGTATCAGTTTCAGAAACAGAGTTGAACTAGATATGGTCCGTGGGTGTAGGAAACACAGTTCTTTTGTTCTGAGCACACTCACGTTTTCCTCTGTATTAGAGACTCTAGAAAGCAAGAGCATGCTTCTTGCTCTAAACCAGAGTGTCTTTCATGGATGACAACTGTGCTGAGTTTTTCCAATCAGAAACGGAGTTAAATGCCAGGATCTGTGTCTTCCTATAAGCAAGACTTCGTTTCAGGTAAACACAGTCACTTTTCACCTCAAACGAAGCTACATTGTTCACAAAGCTCACCCGTTTTTTCTCTTATCTGAAAAGCATTGCATGTTTGAGGACCTGTGTTTTGTTTCAGTTTCAGATGCAGAGTTGAACTAGATATGGTCCGTGTGTGTAGGAGACACAGTTCTATTGTTCTGAGCATACTCATGTTTCCCTCTGTATTAGAGACTCTAGAAAGCAAGAGCGTGCTTCTTGCTCTAAAGCAGAGTTTGTTTCATGGATGAGAACTGTGCTGTGTGTTTCCAATCAGAAACGGAGTTAAATGCCAGGCTCTGTGTCTTCCTACAAGCAAGACTTCATTTCAGGTAAACACAGTCACTTTTCAACTCAAACGAAGCTACATTGTTCACGAAGCTCACACGTATCTCGATCTTAACTGAAAAGCATTGCATGTTAGAGGACCTATGGTTTGTATCAGGTTCAGATGCAGAGGTGAGCTAGATATGGTCCGTGTGTGTAGGAAACACAGTTCTTTTGTTCTGAGCACACTCATGTTTCCCTCTGTATTAGAGACTCTAGAAAGCAAGAGCGAGCTTCTTGGTCTAAAGCAGAGTGTGTTTCATGGATTAGAACTGTGCTGTGTGTTTCCAATCAGAAACGGAGTTAAATGCCAGGATCTGTGTCTTCCTACAAGCAAGACTTCGTTTCAGGTAAACACAGTCACTTTTCAGCTCAAACGAAGCTACATTGTTCTCGAAGCTCACACGTTTGTCTCTCTTAACAGAAAAGCATTTGATGTTAGAGGACCTGTGGTTTGTATCAGTTTCAGAAACAGAGTTGAACTAGATATGGTCCGTGTGTGTAGGAAACACAGTTCTTTTGTTCTGAGCACACTCATGTTTCCCTCTGTATTAGAGACTCTAGAAAGCAAGAGCGTGCTTCTTGGTCTAAAGCAGAGTGTGTTTCATGGATTAGAACTGTGCTGTGTGTTTCCAATCAGAAACGGAGTTAAATGCCAGGATCTGTGTCTTCCTACAAGCAAGACTTCGTTTCAGGTAAACACAGTCACTTTTCAGCTCAAACGAAGCTACATTGTTCTCGAAGCTCACACATTTCTCTCTCTTAACAGAAAAGCATTTGATGTTAGAGGACCTGTGGTTTGTATCAGTTTCAGAAACAGAGTTGAACTAGATATGGTCCGTGTGTGTATGAAACACAGTTCTTTTGTTCAGAGCACACTCATGTTTCCCTCTGTATTAGAGACTCTAGAAAGCAAGAGCGTGCTTCTTGCTCTAAACCAGAGTGTCTTTCATGGATGACAACTGGGCTGTGTGTTTCCAATCAGATACGGAGTTAAATGCCAGGCTCTGTGTCTTCCTACAAGCAAGACTTCGTTTCAGGTAAACGCAGTCACTTTTCAGCTCCAAGGAAGCTACATTGTTCACGAAGCTCACACGTATCTCGATCTTAACTGAAAAGCATTGCATGTTAGAGGACCTATGGTTTGTATCAGTTTCAGATGCAGAGTTGAACTAGATATGGTCCGTGTGTGTAGGAAACACAGTTCTTTTGTTCTGAGCACACTCACGTTTCCCTCTCTATTTGAGACTCTAGAAAGCAAGAGCGTGCTTCTTGCTCTAAAGCAGAGTGTGTTTCATGGATGAGAACTGTGCTGTGTGTTTCCAATCAGAAACGGAGTTAAATGCCAGGCTCTGTGTCTTCCTACCAGTAAGACTTCTTTTCAGTTAAACAAAGTCACTTTTCACCTCAAACGAAGCTACATTGTTCACGAAGCTCACACGTTTTTTCTCTTATCTGAAAAGCATTGCATGTTAGAGGACATATGGTTTGTATCAGTTTCAGATGCAGAGTTGAACTAGATATGGTCAGTGTGAGTAGGAGACACACTTCTATTGTTCTTAGCATACTCATGTTACCCTCTGTATTAGAGACTCTAGAAAGCAAGAGCGTGCTTCTTGCTCTAAAGCAGAGTTTGTTTCATGGATGAGACCTGTGCTGTGTGTTTCCAATCAGAAACGGAGTTAAATGCCAGGCTCTGTGTCTTCCTACAAGCAAGACTTCATTTCAGGTAAACACAGTCACTTTTCAACTCAAATGAAGCTACATTGTTCACGAAGCTCACACGTATCTCGATCTTAACTGAAAAGCATTGCATGTTAGAGGACCTATGGTTTGTATCAGTTTCAGATGCAGAGGTGAGCTAGATATGGTCCGTGTGTGTAGGAAACACAGTTCTTTTGTTCTGAGCACACTCATGTTTCCCTCTGTATTAGAGACTCTAGAAAGCAAGAGCGTGCTTCTTGCTCTAAAGCAGAGTGTGTTTCATGGATTAGAACTGTGCTGTGTGTTTCCAATCAGAAACGGAGTTAAATGCCAGGATCTGTGTCTTCCTACAAGCAAGACTTCGTTTCAGGTAAACACAGTCACTTTTCAGCTCAAACGAAGCTACATTGTTCTCGAAGCTCACACGTTTCTCTCTCTTAACAGAAAAGCATTTGATGTTAGAGGACCTGTGGTTTGTATCAGTTTCAGAAACAGAGTTGAACTAGATATGGTCCGTGTGTGTAGGAAACACAGTTCTTTTGTTCTGAGCACACTCATGTTTCCCTCTGTATTAGAGACTCTAGAAAGCAAGAGCGTGCTTCTCGCTCTAAACCAGAGTGTCTTTCATGGATGACAACTGAGCTGTGTGTTTCCAATCAGAAGCGGAGTTAAATGCCAGGCTCTGTGTCTTCCTACAAGCAAGACTTCATTTCAGGTAAACACAGTCACTTTTCAGCTCAAACGAAGCTACATTGTTCACGAAGCTCACACGTATCTCGATCTTAACTGAAAAGCATTGCATGTTAGGGGACCAATGGTTTGTATCAGTTTCAGATCCAGAGTTGAACTAGATATGGTCCATGTGTGTAGGAAACACAGTTCTTTTGTTCTGAGCACACTCACGTTTCCCTCTGTATTAGAGACTCTAGAAAGCAAGAGCGTGCTTCTTGCTCTAAAGCAGAGTGTGATTCATGGATGAGAACTGTGCTGTGTGTTTCCAATCAGAAACGGAGTTAAATGCCAGGCTCTGTGTCTTCCTACTAGCAAGACTTCATATCAGGTAAACACAGTCACTTTTCAACTCAAACGAAGCTACATTGTTCACGAAGCTCACACGTATCTCGATCTTAACTGAAAAGCATTTCATGTTAGAGGACCTATGGTTTGTATCAGTTTCAGATGCAGAGGTGAACTAGATATGGTCCGTGTGTGTAGGAAACACAGTTCTTTTGTTCTGAGCACACTCATGTTTCCCTCTGTATTAGATACTCTAGAAAGCAAGAGCGTGCATCTTGGTCTAAAGCAGAGTGTGTTTCATGGATTAGAACTGTGCTGTGTGTTTCCAATCAGAAACGGAGTTAAATGCCAGGATCTGTGTCTTCCTACAAGCAAGACTTCGTTTCAGGTAAACACAGTCACTTTTCAGCTCAAACGAAGCTACATTGTTCTCGAAGCTCACACGTTTCTCTCTCTTAACAGAAAAGCATTTGATGTTAGAGGACCTGTGGTTTGTATCAGTTTCAGAAACAGAGTTGAACTAGATATGGTCCGTGGGTGTAGGAAACACAGTTCTTTTGTTCTGAGCACACTCACGTTTTCCTCTGTATTAGAGACTCTAGAAAGCAAGAGCGTGCTTCTTGCTCTAAACCAGAGTGTCTTTCATGGATGACAACTGTGCTGTGTTTTTCCAATCAGAAACGGAGTTAAATGCCAGGCTCTGTGTCTTCCTACCAGTAAGACTTCTTTTCAGGTAAACGAAGTCACTTTTCACCTCAAACGAAGCTACATTGTTCATGAAGCTCACACGTATCTCGATCTTAACTGAAAAGCATTGCATGTTAGAGGACCTATGGTTTGTATCAGTTTCAGATGCAGAGGTGAACTAGATATGGTCCGTGTGTGTAGGAAACACAGTTCTTTTGTTCTGAGCACACTCATGTTTCCCTCTGTTTTAGAGACTATAGAAAGCAAGAGCGTGCTTCTTGCTCTAAAGCAGAGTGTGTTTCATGGATTAGAACTGTGCTGTGTGTTTCCAATCAGAAACGGAGTTAAATGCCAGGATCTGTGTCTTCCTACAAGCAAGACTTCGTTTCAGGTAAACACAGTCACTTTTCAGCTCAAACGAAGCTACATTGTTCTCGAAGCTCACACGTTTCTCTCTCTTAACAGAAAAGCATTTGATGTTAGAGGACCTGTGGTTTGTATCAGTTTCAGAAACAGAGTTGAACTAGATATGGTCCGTGTGTGTAGGAAACACAGTTCTTTTGTTCTGAGCACACTCATGTTTCCCTCTGTATTAGAGACTCTAGAAAGCAAGAGCGTGCTTCTTGCTCTAAAGCAGAGTGTGTTTCATGGATGAGAACTGTGCTGTGTGTTTCCAATCAGAAACGGAGTTAAATGCCAGGCTCTGTGTCTTTCTACCAGTAAGACTTCTTTTCACGTAAACGAAGTCACTTTTCACCTCAAACGAAGCTACATTGTTCACAAAGCTCACCCGTTTTTTCTCTTATCTGAAAAGCATTGCATGTTAGAGGACCTGTGTTTTGTATCAGTTTCAGATGCAGAGTTGAACTAGATATGGTCCGTGTGTGTAGGAGACACAGTTCTATTGTTCTGAGCATACTCATGTTTCCCTCTGTATTAGAGACTCTAGAAAGCAAGAGCGTGCTTCTTGCTCTAAAGCAGAGTTTGTTTCATTGATGAGAACTGTGCTGTGTGTTTCCAATCAGAAACGGAGTTAAATGCCAGGCTCTGTGTCTTCCTACAAGCAAGACTTCATTTCAGGTAAACACAGTCACTTTTCAACTCAAACGTAGCTACATTGTTCACGAAGCTCACACGTATCTCGATCTTAACTGAAAAGCATTGCATGTTAGAGGACCTATGGTTTGTATCAGTTTCAGATGCAGAGGTGAACTAGATATGGTCCGTGTGTGTAGGAAACACAGTTCTTTTGTTCTGAGCACACTCACGTTTCCCTCTGTATTAGAGACTCTAGAAAGCAAGAGCGTGCTTCTTGGTCTAAAGCAGAGTGTGTTTCATGGATTAGAACTGTGCTGTGTGTTTCGAATCAGAAACGGAGTTAAATGCCAGGATATGTGTCTTCCTACAAGCAAGACTTCGTTTCAGGTAAACACAGTCACTTTTCAGCTCAAACGAAGCTACATTGTTCTCGAAGCTCACACGTTTGTCTCTCTTAACAGAAAAGCATTTGATGTTAGAGGACCTGTGGTTTGTATCAGTTTCAGAAACAGAGTTGAACTAGATATGGTCCGTGTGTGTAGGAAACACAGTTCTTTTGTTCAGAGCACACTCATGTTTCCCTCTGTATTAGAGACTCTAGAAAGCAAGAGCGTGCTTCTTGCTCTAAACCAGAGTGTCTTTCATGGATGACAACTGGGCTGTGTGTTTCCAATCAGATACGGAGTTAAATGCCAGGCTCTGTGTCTTCCTACAAGCAAGACTTCGTTTCAGGTAAACGCAGTCACTTTTCAGCTCCAAGGAAGCTACATTGTTCACGAAGCTCACACGTATCTCGATCTTAACTGAAAAGCATTGCATGTTAGAGGACCTATGGTTTGTATCAGTTTCAGATGCAGAGTTGAACTAGATATGGTCCGTGTGTGTAGGAAACACAGTTCTTTTGTTCTGAGCACACTCACGTTTCCCTCTCTATTAGAGACTCTAGAAAGCAAGAGCGTGCTTCTTGCTCTAAAGCAGAGTGTGTTTCATGGATGAGAACTGTGCTGTGTGTTTCCAATCAGAAACGGAGTTAAATGCCAGGCTCTGTGTCTTCCTACCAGTAAGACTTCTTTTCAGTTAAACGAAGTCACTTTTCACCTCAAACGAAGCTACATTGTTCACGAAGCTCACACGTTTTTTCTCTTATCTGAAAAGCATTGCATGTTAGAGGACCTGTGTTTTCTATCAGTTTCAGATGCAAAGTTGAACTAGATATGGTCCGTGTGAGTAGGAGACACACTTCTATTGTTCTTAGCATACTCATGTTACCCTCTGTATTAGAGACTCTAGAAAGCAAGAGCGTGCTTCTTGCTCTAAAGCAGAGTTTGTTTCATGGATGAGACCTGTGCTGTGTGTTTCCAATCAGAAACGGAGTTAAATGCCAGGCTCTGTGTCTTCCTACAAGCAAGATTTCATTTCAGGTAAACACAGTCACTTTTCAACTCAAACGAAGCTACATTGTTCACGAAGCTCACACGTATCTCGATCTTAACTGAAAAGCATTGCATGTTAGAGGACCTATGGTTTGTATCAGTTTCAGATGCAGAGGTGAACTAGATATGGTCCGTGTGTGTAGGAAACACAGTTCTTTTGTTCTGAGCACAATCATGTTTCCCTCTGTATTAGAGATTCTAGAAAGCAAGAGCGTGCTTCTTGCTCTCAAGCAGAGTTTGTTTCATGGATGAGAACTGTGCTGTGTGTTTCCAATCAGAAACGGAGTTAAATGCCAGGCTCTGTGTCTTCCTACTAGCAAGACTTCATTTCAGGTAAACACAGTCACTTTTCAACTCAAACGAAGCTACATTGTTCACGAAGCTCACACGTATCTCGATCTTAACTGAAAAGCATTGCATGTTAGAGGACATATGGTTTGTATCAGTTTCAGATGCAGAGGTGAACTAGATATGGTCCGTGTGTGTAGGAAACACAGTTCTTTTGTTCTGAGCACACTCATGTTTCCCTCTGTATTAGATACTCTAGAAAGCAAGAGCGTGCTTCTTGGTCTAAAGCAGAGTGTGTTTCATGGATTAGAACTGTGCTGTGTGTTTCCAATCAGATACGGAGTTAAATGCCCGGCACTGTGTCTTCCTACAAGCAAGACTTCGTTTCAGGTAAACACAGTCACTTTTCACCTCAAACGAAGCTACATTGTTCACAAAGCTCACCCGTTTTTTCTCTTATCTGAAAAGCATTGCATGTTTGAGGACCTGTGTTTTGTATCAGTTTCAGATGCAGAGTTGAACTAGATATGGTCCGTGTGTGTAGGAGACACAATTCTATTGTTCTGAGCATACTCATGTTTCCCTCTGTATTAGAGACTCTAGAAAGCAAGAGCGTGCTTCTTGCTCTAAAGCAGAGTTTGTTTCATGGATGAGAACTGTGCTGTGTGTTTCCAATCAGAAACGGAGTTAAATGCCAGGCTCTGAGTCTTCCTACAAGCAAGACTTCATTTCAGGTAAACACAGTCACTTTTCAACTCAAACGAAGCTACATTGTTCACGAAGCTCACACGTATCTCGATCTTAACTGAAAAGCATTGCATGTTAGAGGACCTATGGTTTGTATCAGTTTCAGATGCAGAGGTGAACTAGATATGGTCCGTGTGTGTAGGAAACACAGTTCTTTTGTTCTGAGCACACTCATGTTTCCCTCTGTATTAGAGACTCTAGAAAGCAAGAGCGTGCTTCTTGGTCTAAAGCAGAGTGTGTTTCATGGATTAGAACTGTGCTGTGTGTTTCCAATCAGAAACGGAGTTAAATGCCAGGATCTGTGTCTTCCTACAAGCAAGACTTCGTTTCAGGTAAACACAGTCACTTTTCAGCTCAAACGAAGCTACATTGTTCTCGAAGCTCACACGTTTGTCTCTCTTAACAGAAAAGCATTTGATGTTAGAGGACCTGTGGTTTGTATCAGTTTCAGAAACAGAGTTGAACTAGATATGGTCCGTGTGTGTAGGAAACACAGTTCTTTTGTTCTGAGCACACTCATGTTTCCCTCTGTATTAGAGACTCTAGAAAGCAAGAGCGTGCTTCTCGCTCTAAACCAGAGTGTCTTTCATGGATGACAACTGAGCTGTGTGTTTCCAATCAGAAACGGAGTTAAATGCCAGGCTCTGTGTCTTCCTACCAGTAAGACTTCTTTTCACGTAAACGAAGTCACTTTTCACCTCAAACGAAGCTACATTGTTCACAAAGCTCACCCGTTTTTTCTCTTATCTGAAAAGCATTGCATGTTAGAGGACCTGTGTTTTGTATCAGTTTCAGATGCAGAGTTGAACTAGATATGGTCCGTGTGTGTAGGAGACACAGTTCTATTGTTCTGAGCATACTCATGTTTCCCTCTGTATTAGAGAGTCTAGAAAGCAAGAGCGTGCTTCTTGCTCTAAAGCAGAGTTTGTTTCATGGATGAGAACTGTGCTGTGTGTTTCCAATCAGAAACGGAGTTAAATGCCAGGATCTGTGTCTTCCTACAAGCAAGACTTCGTTTCAGGTAAACACAGTCACTTTTCAGCTCAAACGAAGCTACATTGTTCTCGAAGCTCACACGTTTGTCTCTCTTAACAGAAAAGCATTTGATGTTAGAGGACCTGTGGTTTGTATCAGTTTCAGAAACAGAGTTGAACTAGATATGGTCCGTGTGTGTAGGAAACACAGTTCTTTTGTTCTGAGCACACTCATGTTTCCCTCTGTATTAGAGACTCTAGAAAGCAAGAGCGTGCTTCTTGGTCTAAAGCAGAGTGTGTTTCATGGATGAGAACTGTGCTGTGTGTTTCCAATCAGAAACGGAGTTAAATGCCAGGCTCTGTGTCTTCCTACCAGTAAGACTTCTTTTCACGTAAACGAAGTCACTTTTCACCTCAAACGAAGCTACATTGTTCACAAAGCTCACCCGTTTTTTCTCTTATCTGAAAAGCATTGCATGTTAGAGGACCTGTGTTTTGTATCAGTTTCAGATGCAGAGTTGAACTAGATATGGTCCGTGTGTGTAGGAGACACAGTTCTATTGTTCTGAGCATACTCATGTTTCCCTCTGTATTAGAGACTCTAGAAAGCAAGAGCATGCTTCTTGCTCTAAAGCAGAGTTTGTTTCATGGATGAGAACTGTGCTGTGTGTTTCCAATCAGAAACGGAGTTAAATGCCAGGCTCTGTGTCTTCCTACAAGCAAGACTTCATTTCAGGTAAACACAGTCACTTTTCAACTCAAACGAAGCTACATTGTTCACGAAGCTCACACGTATCTCGATCTTAACTGAAAAGCATTGCATGTTAGAGGACCTATGGTTTGTATCAGTTTCAGATGCAGAGGTGAACTAGATATGGTCCGTGTGTGTAGGAAACACAGTTCTTTTGTTCTGAGCACACTCACGTTTCCCTCTGTATTAGAGACTCTAGAAAGCAAGAGCGTGCTTCTTGGTCTAAAGCAGAGTGTGTTTCATGGATTAGAACTGTGCTGTGTGTTTCGAATCAGAAACGGAGTTAAATGCCAGGATATGTGTCTTCCTACAAGCAAGACTTCGTTTCAGGTAAACACAGTCACTTTTCAGCTCAAACGAAGCTACATTGTTCTCGAAGCTCACACGTTTGTCTCTCTTAACAGAAAAGCATTTGATGTTAGAGGACCTGTGGTTTGTATCAGTTTCAGAAACAGAGTTGAACTAGATATGGTCCGTGTGTGTAGGAAACACAGTTCTTTTGTTCAGAGCACACTCATGTTTCCCTCTGTATTAGAGACTCTAGAAAGCAAGAGCGTGCTTCTTGCTCTAAACCAGAGTGTCTTTCATGGATGACAACTGGGCTGTGTGTTTCCAATCAGATACGGAGTTAAATGCCAGGCTCTGTGTCTTCCTACAAGCAAGACTTCGTTTCAGGTAAACGCAGTCACTTTTCAGCTCCAAGGAAGCTACATTGTTCACGAAGCTCACACGTATCTCGATCTTAACTGAAAAGCATTGCATGTTAGTGGACCTATGGTTTGTATCAGTTTCAGATGCAGAGTTGAACTAGATATGGTCCGTGTGTGTAGGAAACACAGTTCTTTTGTTCTGAGCACACTCACGTTTCCCTCTCTATTAGAGACTCTAGAAAGCAAGAGCGTGCTTCTTGCTCTAAAGCAGAGTGTGTTTCATGGATGAGAACTGTGCTGTGTGTTTCCAATCAGAAACGGAGTTAAATGCCAGGCTCTGTGTCTTCCTACCAGTAAGACTTCTTTTCAGTTAAACGAAGTCACTTTTCACCTCAAACGAAGCTACATTGTTCACGAAGCTCACACGTTTTTTCTCTTATCTGAAAAGCATTGCATGTTAGAGGACCTGTGTTTTGTATCTGTTTCAGATGCAGAGTTGAACTAGATATGGTCCGTGTGAGTAGGAGACACACTTCTATTGTTCTTAGCATACTCATGTTACCCTCTGTATTAGAGACTCTAGAAAGCAAGAGCGTGCTTCTTGCTCTAAAGCAGAGTTTGTTTCATGGATGAGACCTGTGCTGTGTGTTTCCAATCAGAAACGGAGTTAAATGCCAGGCTCTGTGTCTTCCTACAAGCAAGATTTCATTTCAGGTAAACACAGTCACTTTTCAACTCAAACGAAGCTACATTGTTCACGAAGCTCACACGTATCTCGATCTTAACTGAAAAGCATTGCATGTTAGAGGACATATGGTTTGTATCAGTTTCAGATGCAGAGGTGAACTAGATATGGTCCGTGTGTGTAGGAAACACAGTTCTTTTGTTCTGAGCACACTCATGTTTCCCTCTGTATTAGATACTCTAGAAAGCAAGAGCGTGCTTCTTGGTCTAAAGCAGAGTGTGTTTCATGGATTAGAACTGTGCTGTGTGTTTCCAATCAGATACGGAGTTAAATGCCCGGCACTGTGTCTTCCTACAAGCAAGACTTCGTTTCAGGTAAACACAGTCACTTTTCAGCTCAAACGAAGCTACATTGTTCTCGAAGCTCACACGTTTCTCTCTCTTAACAGAAAAGCATTTGATGTTAGAGGATCTGTGGTTTGTATCAGTTTCAGAAACAGAGTTGAACTAGATATGGTCCGTGGGTGTAGGAAACACAGTTCTTTTGTTCTGAGCACACTCACGTTTTCCTCTGTATTAGAGACTCTAGAAAGCAAGAGCATGCTTCTTGCTCTAAACCAGAGTGTCTTTCATGGATGACAACTGTGCTGAGTTTTTCCAATCAGAAACGGAGTTAAATGCCAGGATCTGTGTCTTCCTATAAGCAAGACTTCGTTTCAGGTAAACACAGTCACTTTTCACCTCAAACGAAGCTACATTGTTCACAAAGCTCACCCGTTTTTTCTCTTATCTGAAAAGCATTGCATGTTTGAGGACCTGTGTTTTGTATCAGTTTCAGATGCAGAGTTGAACTAGATATGGTCCGTGTGTGTAGGAGACACAGTTCTATTGTTCTGAGCATACTCATGTTTCCCTCTGTATTAGAGACTCTAGAAAGCAAGAGCGTGCTTCTTGCTCTAAAGCAGAGTTTGTTTCATGGATGAGACCTGTGCTGTGTGTTTCCAATCAGAAACGGAGTTAAATGCCAGGCTCTGTGTCTTCCTACAAGCAAGACTTCATTTCAGGTAAACACAGTCACTTTTCAACTCAAATGAAGCTACATTGTTCACGAAGCTCACACGTATCTCGATCTTAACTGAAAAGCATTGCATGTTAGAGGACCTATGGTTTGTATCAGTTTCAGATGCAGAGGTGAGCTAGATATGGTCCGTGTGTGTAGGAAACACAGTTCTTTTGTTCTGAGCACACTCATGTTTCCCTCTGTATTAGAGACTCTAGAAAGCAAGAGCGTGCTTCTTGCTCTAAAGCAGAGTGTGTTTCATGGATTAGAACTGTGCTGTGTGTTTCCAATCAGAAACGGAGTTAAATGCCAGGATCTGTGTCTTCCTACAAGCAAGACTTCGTTTCAGGTAAACACAGTCACTTTTCAGCTCAAACGAAGCTACATTGTTCTCGAAGCTCACACGTTTCTCTCTCTTAACAGAAAAGCATTTGATGTTAGAGGACCTGTGGTTTGTATCAGTTTCAGAAACAGAGTTGAACTAGATATGGTCCGTGTGTGTAGGAAACACAGTTCTTTTGTTCTGAGCACACTCATGTTTCCCTCTGTATTAGAGACTCTAGAAAGCAAGAGCGTGCTTCTCGCTCTAAACCAGAGTGTCTTTCATGGATGACAACTGAGCTGTGTGTTTCCAATCAGAAGCGGAGTTAAATGCCAGGCTCTGTGTCTTCCTACAAGCAAGACTTCATTTCAGGTAAACACAGTCACTTTTCAGCTCAAACGAAGCTACATTGTTCACGAAGCTCACACGTATCTCGATCTTAACTGAAAAGCATTGCATGTTAGGGGACCAATGGTTTGTATCAGTTTCAGATCCAGAGTTGAACTAGATATGGTCCATGTGTGTAGGAAACACAGTTCTTTTGTTCTGAGCACACTCACGTTTCCCTCTGTATTAGAGACTCTAGAAAGCAAGAGCGTGCTTCTTGCTCTAAAGCAGAGTGTGATTCATGGATGAGAACTGTGCTGTGTGTTTCCAATCAGAAACGGAGTTAAATGCCAGGCTCTGTGTCTTCCTACTAGCAAGACTTCATATCAGGTAAACACAGTCACTTTTCAACTCAAACGAAGCTACATTGTTCACGAAGCTCACACGTATCTCGATCTTAACTGAAAAGCATTTCATGTTAGAGGACCTATGGTTTGTATCAGTTTCAGATGCAGAGGTGAACTAGATATGGTCCGTGTGTGTAGGAAACACAGTTCTTTTGTTCTGAGCACACTCATGTTTCCCTCTGTATTAGATACTCTAGAAAGCAAGAGCGTGCATCTTGGTCTAAAGCAGAGTGTGTTTCATGGATTAGAACTGTGCTGTGTGTTTCCAATCAGAAACGGAGTTAAATGCCAGGCTCTGTGTCTTCCTACAAGCAAGACTTCGTTTCAGGTAAACACAGTCACTTTTCAGCTCAAACGAAGCTACATTGTTCTCGAAGCTCACACGTTTCTCTCTCTTAACAGAAAAGCATTTGATGTTAGAGGACCTGTGGTTTGTATCAGTTTCAGAAACAGAGTTGAACTAGATATGGTCCGTGGGTGTAGGAAACACAGTTCTTTTGTTCTGAGCACACTCACGTTTTCCTCTGTATTAGAGACTCTAGAAAGCAAGAGCGTGCTTCTTGCTCTAAACCAGAGTGTCTTTCATGGATGACAACTGTGCTGTGTTTTTCCAATCAGAAACGGAGTTAAATGCCAGGCTCTGTGTCTTCCTACCAGTAAGACTTCTTTTCAGGTAAACGAAGTCACTTTTCACCTCAAACGAAGCTACATTGTTCATGAAGCTCACACGTATCTCGATCTTAACTGAAAAGCATTGCATGTTAGAGGACCTATGGTTTGTATCAGTTTCAGATGCAGAGGTGAACTAGATATGGTCCGTGTGTGTAGGAAACACAGTTCTTTTGTTCTGAGCACACTCATGTTTCCCTCTGTTTTAGAGACTATAGAAAGCAAGAGCGTGCTTCTTGCTCTAAAGCAGAGTGTGTTTCATGGATTAGAACTGTGCTGTGTGTTTCCAATCAGAAACGGAGTTAAATGCCAGGATCTGTGTCTTCCTACAAGCAAGACTTCGTTTCAGGTAAACACAGTCACTTTTCAGCTCAAACGAAGCTACATTGTTCTCGAAGCTCACACGTTTCTCTCTCTTAACAGAAAAGCATTTGATGTTAGAGGACCTGTGGTTTGTATCAGTTTCAGAAACAGAGTTGAACTAGATATGGTCCGTGTGTGTAGGAAACACAGTTCTTTTGTTCTGAGCACACTCATGTTTCCCTCTGTATTAGAGACTCTAGAAAGCAAGAGCGTGCTTCTTGCTCTAAAGCAGAGTGTGTTTCATGGATGAGAACTGTGCTGTGTGTTTCCAATCAGAAACGGAGTTAAATGCCAGGCTCTGTGTCTTTCTACCAGTAAGACTTCTTTTCACGTAAACGAAGTCACTTTTCACCTCAAACGAAGCTACATTGTTCACAAAGCTCACCCGTTTTTTCTCTTATCTGAAAAGCATTGCATGTTAGAGGACCTGTGTTTTGTATCAGTTTCAGATGCAGAGTTGAACTAGATATGGTCCGTGTGTGTAGGAGACACAGTTCTATTGTTCTGAGCATACTCATGTTTCCCTCTGTATTAGAGACTCTAGAAAGCAAGAGCGTGCTTCTTGCTCTAAAGCAGAGTTTGTTTCATGGATGAGAACTGTGCTGTGTGTTTCCAATCAGAAACGGAGTTAAATGCCAGGCTCTGTGTCTTCCTACAAGCAAGACTTCATTTCAGGTAAACACAGTCACTTTTCAACTCAAACGTAGCTACATTGTTCACGAAGCTCACACGTATCTCGATCTTAACTGAAAAGCATTGCATGTTAGAGGACCTATGGTTTGTATCAGTTTCAGATGCAGAGGTGAACTAGATATGGTCCGTGTGTGTAGGAAACACAGTTCTTTTGTTCTGAGCACACTCACGTTTCCCTCTGTATTAGAGACTCTAGAAAGCAAGAGCGTGCTTCTTGGTCTAAAGCAGAGTGTGTTTCATGGATTAGAACTGTGCTGTGTGTTTCGAATCAGAAACGGAGTTAAATGCCAGGATATGTGTCTTCCTACAAGCAAGACTTCGTTTCAGGTAAACACAGTCACTTTTCAGCTCAAACGAAGCTACATTGTTCTCGAAGCTCACACGTTTGTCTCTCTTAACAGAAAAGCATTTGATGTTAGAGGACCTGTGGTTTGTATCAGTTTCAGAAACAGAGTTGAACTAGATATGGTCCGTGTGTGTAGGAAACACAGTTCTTTTGTTCAGAGCACACTCATGTTTCCCTCTGTATTAGAGACTCTAGAAAGCAAGAGCGTGCTTCTTGCTCTAAACCAGAGTGTCTTTCATGGATGACAACTGGGCTGTGTGTTTCCAATCAGATACGGAGTTAAATGCCAGGCTCTGTGTCTTCCTACAAGCAAGACTTCGTTTCAGGTAAACGCAGTCACTTTTCAGCTCCAAGGAAGCTACATTGTTCACGAAGCTCACACGTATCTCGATCTTAACTGAAAAGCATTGCATGTTAGAGGACCTATGGTTTGTATCAGTTTCAGATGCAGAGTTGAACTAGATATGGTCCGTGTGTGTAGGAAACACAGTTCTTTTGTTCTGAGCACACTCACGTTTCCCTCTCTATTAGAGACTCTAGAAAGCAAGAGCGTGCTTCTTGCTCTAAAGCAGAGTGTGTTTCATGGATGAGAACTGTGCTGTGTGTTTCCAATCAGAAACGGAGTTAAATGCCAGGCTCTGTGTCTTCCTACCAGTAAGACTTCTTTTCAGTTAAACGAAGTCACTTTTCACCTCAAACGAAGCTACATTGTTCACGAAGCTCACACGTTTTTTCTCTTATCTGAAAAGCATTGCATGTTAGAGGACCTGTGTTTTGTATCAGTTTCAGATGCAAAGTTGAACTAGATATGGTCCGTGTGAGTAGGAGACACACTTCTATTGTTCTTAGCATACTCATGTTACCCTCTGTATTAGAGACTCTAGAAAGCAAGAGCGTGCTTCTTGCTCTAAAGCAGAGTTTGTTTCATGGATGAGACCTGTGCTGTGTGTTTCCAATCAGAAACGGAGTTAAATGCCAGGCTCTGTGTCTTCCTACAAGCAAGATTTCATTTCAGGTAAACACAGTCACTTTTCAACTCAAACGAAGCTACATTGTTCACGAAGCTCACACGTATCTCGATCTTAACTGAAAAGCATTGCATGTTAGAGGACCTATGGTTTGTATCAGTTTCAGATGCAGAGGTGAACTAGATATGGTCCGTGTGTGTAGGAAACACAGTTCTTTTGTTCTGAGCACAATCATGTTTCCCTCTGTATTAGAGATTCTAGAAAGCAAGAGCGTGCTTCTTGCTCTCAAGCAGAGTTTGTTTCATGGATGAGAACTGTGCTGTGTGTTTCCAATCAGAAACGGAGTTAAATGCCAGGCTCTGTGTCTTCCTACTAGCAAGACTTCATTTCAGGTAAACACAGTCACTTTTCAACTCAAACGAAGCTACATTGTTCACGAAGCTCACACGTATCTCGATCTTAACTGAAAAGCATTGCATGTTAGAGGACATATGGTTTGTATCAGTTTCAGATGCAGAGGTGAACTAGATATGGTCCGTGTGTGTAGGAAACACAGTTCTTTTGTTCTGAGCACACTCATGTTTCCCTCTGTATTAGATACTCTAGAAAGCAAGAGCGTGCTTCTTGGTCTAAAGCAGAGTGTGTTTCATGGATTAGAACTGTGCTGTGTGTTTCCAATCAGATACGGAGTTAAATGCCCGGCACTGTGTCTTCCTACAAGCAAGACTTCGTTTCAGGTAAACACAGTCACTTTTCACCTCAAACGAAGCTACATTGTTCACAAAGCTCACCCGTTTTTTCTCTTATCTGAAAAGCATTGCATGTTTGAGGACCTGTGTTTTGTATCAGTTTCAGATGCAGAGTTGAACTAGATATGGTCCGTGTGTGTAGGAGACACAATTCTATTGTTCTGAGCATACTCATGTTTCCCTCTGTATTAGAGACTCTAGAAAGCAAGAGCGTGCTTCTTGCTCTAAAGCAGAGTTTGTTTCATGGATGAGAACTGTGCTGTGTGTTTCCAATCAGAAACGGAGTTAAATGCCAGGCTCTGAGTCTTCCTACAAGCAAGACTTCATTTCAGGTAAACACAGTCACTTTTCAACTCAAACGAAGCTACATTGTTCACGAAGCTCACACGTATCTCGATCTTAACTGAAAAGCATTGCATGTTAGAGGACCTATGGTTTGTATCAGTTTCAGATGCAGAGGTGAACTAGATATGGTCCGTGTGTGTAGGAAACACAGTTCTTTTGTTCTGAGCACACTCATGTTTCCCTCTGTATTAGAGACTCTAGAAAGCAAGAGCGTGCTTCTTGGTCTAAAGCAGAGTGTGTTTCATGGATTAGAACTGTGCTGTGTGTTTCCAATCAGAAACGGAGTTAAATGCCAGGATCTGTGTCTTCCTACAAGCAAGACTTCGTTTCAGGTAAACACAGTCACTTTTCAGCTCAAACGAAGCTACATTGTTCTCGAAGCTCACACGTTTGTCTCTCTTAACAGAAAAGCATTTGATGTTAGAGGACCTGTGGTTTGTATCAGTTTCAGAAACAGAGTTGAACTAGATATGGTCCGTGTGTGTAGGAAACACAGTTCTTTTGTTCTGAGCACACTCATGTTTCCCTCTGTATTAGAGACTCTAGAAAGCAAGAGCGTGCTTCTCGCTCTAAACCAGAGTGTCTTTCATGGATGACAACTGAGCTGTGTGTTTCCAATCAGAAACGGAGTTAAATGCCAGGCTCTGTGTCTTCCTACCAGTAAGACTTCTTTTCACGTAAACGAAGTCACTTTTCACCTCAAACGAAGCTACATTGTTCACAAAGCTCACCCGTTTTTTCTCTTATCTGAAAAGCATTGCATGTTAGAGGACCTGTGTTTTGTATCAGTTTCAGATGCAGAGTTGAACTAGATATGGTCCGTGTGTGTAGGAGACACAGTTCTATTGTTCTGAGCATACTCATGTTTCCCTCTGTATTAGAGACTCTAGAAAGCAAGAGCGTGCTTCTTGCTCTAAAGCAGAGTTTGTTTCATGGATGAGAACTGTGCTGTGTGTTTCCAATCAGAAACGGAGTTAAATGCCAGGATCTGTGTCTTCCTACAAGCAAGACTTCGTTTCAGGTAAACACAGTCACTTTTCAGCTCAAACGAAGCTACATTGTTCTCGAAGCTCACACGTTTGTCTCTCTTAACAGAAAAGCATTTGATGTTAGAGGACCTGTGGTTTGTATCAGTTTCAGAAACAGAGTTGAACTAGATATGGTCCGTGTGTGTAGGAAACACAGTTCTTTTGTTCTGAGCACACTCATGTTTCCCTCTGTATTAGAGACTCTAGAAAGCAAGAGCGTGCTTCTTGGTCTAAAGCAGAGTGTGTTTCATGGATGAGAACTGTGCTGTGTGTTTCCAATCAGAAACGGAGTTAAATGCCAGGCTCTGTGTCTTCCTACCAGTAAGACTTCTTTTCACGTAAACGAAGTCACTTTTCACCTCAAACGAAGCTACATTGTTCACAAAGCTCACCCGTTTTTTCTCTTATCTGAAAAGCATTGCATGTTAGAGGACCTGTGTTTTGTATCAGTTTCAGATGCAGAGTTGAACTAGATATGGTCCGTGTGTGTAGGAGACACAGTTCTATTGTTCTGAGCATACTCATGTTTCCCTCTGTATTAGAGACTCTAGAAAGCAAGAGCATGCTTCTTGCTCTAAAGCAGAGTTTGTTTCATGGATGAGAACTGTGCTGTGTGTTTCCAATCAGAAACGGAGTTAAATGCCAGGCTCTGTGTCTTCCTACAAGCAAGACTTCATTTCAGGTAAACACAGTCACTTTTCAACTCAAACGAAGCTACATTGTTCACGAAGCTCACACGTATCTCGATCTTAACTGAAAAGCATTGCATGTTAGAGGACCTATGGTTTGTATCAGTTTCAGATGCAGAGGTGAACTAGATATGGTCCGTGTGTGTAGGAAACACAGTTCTTTTGTTCTGAGCACACTCACGTTTCCCTCTGTATTAGAGACTCTAGAAAGCAAGAGCGTGCTTCTTGGTCTAAAGCAGAGTGTGTTTCATGGATTAGAACTGTGCTGTGTGTTTCGAATCAGAAACGGAGTTAAATGCCAGGATATGTGTCTTCCTACAAGCAAGACTTCGTTTCAGGTAAACACAGTCACTTTTCAGCTCAAACGAAGCTACATTGTTCTCGAAGCTCACACGTTTGTCTCTCTTAACAGAAAAGCATTTGATGTTAGAGGACCTGTGGTTTGTATCAGTTTCAGAAACAGAGTTGAACTAGATATGGTCCGTGTGTGTAGGAAACACAGTTCTTTTGTTCAGAGCACACTCATGTTTCCCTCTGTATTAGAGACTCTAGAAAGCAAGAGCGTGCTTCTTGCTCTAAACCAGAGTGTCTTTCATGGATGACAACTGGGCTGTGTGTTTCCAATCAGATACGGAGTTAAATGCCAGGCTCTGTGTCTTCCTACAAGCAAGACTTCGTTTCAGGTAAACGCAGTCACTTTTCAGCTCCAAGGAAGCTACATTGTTCACGAAGCTCACACGTATCTCGATCTTAACTGAAAAGCATTGCATGTTAGTGGACCTATGGTTTGTATCAGTTTCAGATGCAGAGTTGAACTAGATATGGTCCGTGTGTGTAGGAAACACAGTTCTTTTGTTCTGAGCACACTCACGTTTCCCTCTCTATTAGAGACTCTAGAAAGCAAGAGCGTGCTTCTTGCTCTAAAGCAGAGTGTGTTTCATGGATGAGAACTGTGCTGTGTGTTTCCAATCAGAAACGGAGTTAAATGCCAGGCTCTGTGTCTTCCTACCAGTAAGACTTCTTTTCAGTTAAACGAAGTCACTTTTCACCTCAAACGAAGCTACATTGTTCACGAAGCTCACACGTTTTTTCTCTTATCTGAAAAGCATTGCATGTTAGAGGACCTGTGTTTTGTATCTGTTTCAGATGCAGAGTTGAACTAGATATGGTCCGTGTGAGTAGGAGACACACTTCTATTGTTCTTAGCATACTCATGTTACCCTCTGTATTAGAGACTCTAGAAAGCAAGAGCGTGCTTCTTGCTCTAAAGCAGAGTTTGTTTCATGGATGAGACCTGTGCTGTGTGTTTCCAATCAGAAACGGAGTTAAATGCCAGGCTCTGTGTCTTCCTACAAGCAAGATTTCATTTCAGGTAAACACAGTCACTTTTCAACTCAAACGAAGCTACATTGTTCACGAAGCTCACACGTATCTCGATCTTAACTGAAAAGCATTGCATGTTAGAGGACATATGGTTTGTATCAGTTTCAGATGCAGAGGTGAACTAGATATGGTCCGTGTGTGTAGGAAACACAGTTCTTTTGTTCTGAGCACACTCATGTTTCCCTCTGTATTAGATACTCTAGAAAGCAAGAGCGTGCTTCTTGGTCTAAAGCAGAGTGTGTTTCATGGATTAGAACTGTGCTGTGTGTTTCCAATCAGATACGGAGTTAAATGCCCGGCACTGTGTCTTCCTACAAGCAAGACTTCGTTTCAGGTAAACACAGTCACTTTTCAGCTCAAACGAAGCTACATTGTTCTCGAAGCTCACACGTTTCTCTCTCTTAACAGAAAAGCATTTGATGTTAGAGGATCTGTGGTTTGTATCAGTTTCAGAAACAGAGTTGAACTAGATATGGTCCGTGGGTGTAGGAAACACAGTTCTTTTGTTCTGAGCACACTCACGTTTTCCTCTGTATTAGAGACTCTAGAAAGCAAGAGCATGCTTCTTGCTCTAAACCAGAGTGTCTTTCATGGATGACAACTGTGCTGAGTTTTTCCAATCAGAAACGGAGTTAAATGCCAGGATCTGTGTCTTCCTATAAGCAAGACTTCGTTTCAGGTAAACACAGTCACTTTTCACCTCAAACGAAGCTACATTGTTCACAAAGCTCACCCGTTTTTTCTCTTATCTGAAAAGCATTGCATGTTTGAGGACCTGTGTTTTGTATCAGTTTCAGATGCAGAGTTGAACTAGATATGGTCCGTGTGTGTAGGAGACACAGTTCTATTGTTCTGAGCATACTCATGTTTCCCTCTGTATTAGAGACTCTAGAAAGCAAGAGCGTGCTTCTTGCTCTAAAGCAGAGTTTGTTTCATGGATGAGAACTGTGCTGTGTGTTTCCAATCAGAAACGGAGTTAAATGCCAGGCTCTGAGTCTTCCTACAAGCAAGACTTCATTTCAGGTAAACACAGTCACTTTTCAACTCAAACGAAGCTACATTGTTCACGAAGCTCACACGTATCTCGATCTTAACTGAAAAGCATTGCATGTTAGAGGACCTATGGTTTGTATCAGTTTCAGATGCAGAGGTGAACTAGATATGGTCCGTGTGTGTAGGAAACACAGTTCTTTTGTTCTGAGCACACTCATGTTTCCCTCTGTATTAGAGACTCTAGAAAGCAAGAGCGTGCTTCTTGGTCTAAAGCAGAGTGTGTTTCATGGATTAGAACTGTGCTGTGTGTTTCCAATCAGAAACGGAGTTAAATGCCAGGATCTGTGTCTTCCTACAAGCAAGACTTCGTTTCAGGTAAACACAGTCACTTTTCAGCTCAAACGAAGCTACATTGTTCTCGAAGCTCACACGTTTGTCTCTCTTAACAGAAAAGCATTTGATGTTAGAGGACCTGTGGTTTGTATCAGTTTCAGAAACAGAGTTGAACTAGATATGGTCCGTGTGTGTAGGAAACACAGTTCGTTTGTTCTGAGCACACTCATGTTTCCCTCTGTATTAGAGACTCTAGAAAGCAAGAGCGTGCTTCTCGCTCTAAACCAGAGTGTCTTTCATGGATGACAACTGAGCTGTGTGTTTCCAATCAGAAGCGGAGTTAAATGACAGGCTCTGTGTCTTCCTACAAGCAAGAATTCATTTCAGGTAAACACAGTCACTTTTCAGCTCAAACGAAGCTACATTGTTCACGAAGCTCACACGTATCTCGATCTTAACTGAAAAGCATTGCATGTTAGAGGACCTATGGTTTGTATCAGTTTCAGATGCAGAGGTGAACTAGATATGGTCCGTGTGTGTAGGAAACACAGTTCTTTTGTTCTGAGCACACTCACGTTTCCCTCTGTATTAGAGACTCTAGAAAGCAAGAGTGTGCTTCTTGATCTAAAGCAGAGTTTGTTTCATGGATTAGAACTGTGCTGTGTGTTTCCAATCGGAAACGGAGTTAAATGCCAGGATCTGTGTCTTCCTACAAGCAAGACTTCGTTTCAGGTAAACACAGTCACTTTTCAGCTCAAACGAAGCTACATTGTTCTCGAAGCTCACACGTTTTCTCTCTTAACAGAAAAGCAATTGATGTTAGAGGACCTGTGGTTTGTATCAGTTTCAGAAACAGAGTTGAACTAGATATGGTCCGTGGGTGTAGGAAACACAGTTCTTTTGTTCTGAGCACATTCATGTTTCCCTCGGTATTAGAGACTCTAGAAAGCAAGAGCGTGCTTCTTGCTCTAAACCAGAGTGTCTTTCATGGATGACAACTGTGCTGTGTGTTTCCAATCAGATACGGAGTTAAATGCCAGGCTCTGTGTCTTCCTACAAGCAAGACTTCGTTTCAGGTAAACACAGTCACTTTTCAGCTCAAACGAAGCTACATTGTTCTCGAAGCTCACACGTTTCTCTCTCTTAACAGAAAAGCATTTGATGTTAGAGGATCTGTGGTTTGTATCAGTTTCAGAAACAGAGTTGAACTAGATATGGTCCGTGGGTGTAGGAAACACAGTTCTTTTGTTCTGAGCACACTCACGTTTTCCTCTGTATTAGAGACTCTAGAAAGCAAGAGCATGCTTCTTGCTCTAAACCAGAGTGTCTTTCATGGATGACAACTGTGCTGAGTTTTTCCAATCAGAAACGGAGTTAAATGCCAGGATCTGTGTCTTCCTATAAGCAAGACTTCGTTTCAGGTAAACACAGTCACTTTTCACCTCAAACGAAGCTACATTGTTCACAAAGCTCACCCGTTTTTTCTCTTATCTGAAAAGCATTGCATGTTTGAGGACCTGTGTTTTGTATCAGTTTCAGATGCAGAGTTGAACTAGATATGGTCCGTGTGTGTAGGAGACACAGTTCTATTGTTCTGAGCATACTCATGTTTCCCTCTGTATTAGAGACTCTAGAAAGCAAGAGCGTGCTTCTTGCTCTAAAGCAGAGTTTGTTTCATGGATGAGAACTGTGCTGTGTGTTTACAATCAGAAACGGAGTTAAATGCCAGGCTCTGAGTCTTCTTACAAGCAAGACTTCATTTCAGGTAAACACAGTCACTTTTCAACTCAAACGAAGCTACATTGTTCACGAAGCTCACACGTATCTCGATCTTAACTGAAAAGCATTGCATGTTAGAGGACCTATGGTTTGTATCAGTTTCAGATGCAGAGGTGAACTAGATATGGTCCGTGTGTGTAGGAAACACAGTTCTTTTGTTCTGAGCACACTCATGTTTCCCTCTGTATTAGAGACTCTAGAAAGCAAGAGCGTGCTTCTTGGTCTAAAGCAGAGTGTGTTTCATGGATTAGAACTGTGCTGTGTGTTTCCAATCAGAAACGGAGTTAAATGCCAGGATCTGTGTCTTCCTACAAGCAAGACTTCGTTTCAGGTAAACACAGTCACTTTTCAGCTCAAACGAAGCTACATTGTTCTCGAAGCTCACACGTTTGTCTCTCTTAACAGAAAAGCATTTGATGTTAGAGGACCTGTGGTTTGTATCAGTTTCAGAAACAGAGTTGAACTAGATATGGTCCGTGTGTGTAGGAAACACAGTTCGTTTGTTCTGAGCACACTCATGTTTCCCTCTGTATTAGAGACTCTAGAAAGCAAGAGCGTGCTTCTCGCTCTAAACCAGAGTGTCTTTCATGGATGACAACTGAGCTGTGTGTTTCCAATCAGAAGCGGAGTTAAATGACAGGCTCTGTGTCTTCCTACAAGCAAGAATTCATTTCAGGTAAACACAGTCACTTTTCAGCTCAAACGAAGCTACATTGTTCACGAAGCTCACACGTATCTCGATCTTAACTGAAAAGCATTGCATGTTAGAGGACCTATGGTTTGTATCAGTTTCAGATGCAGAGGTGAACTAGATATGGTCCGTGTGTGTAGGAAACACAGTTCTTTTGTTCTGAGCACACTCACGTTTCCCTCTGTATTAGAGACTCTAGAAAGCAAGAGTGTGCTTCTTGATCTAAAGCAGAGTTTGTTTCATGGATTAGAACTGTGCTGTGTGTTTCCAATCGGAAACGGAGTTAAATGCCAGGATCTGTGTCTTCCTACAAGCAAGACTTCGTTTCAGGTAAACACAGTCACTTTTCAGCTCAAACGAAGCTACATTGTTCTCGAAGCTCACACGTTTTCTCTCTTAACAGAAAAGCAATTGATGTTAGAGGACCTGTGGTTTGTATCAGTTTCAGAAACAGAGTTGAACTAGATATGGTCCGTGGGTGTAGGAAACACAGTTCTTTTGTTCTGAGCACATTCATGTTTCCCTCGGTATTAGAGACTCTAGAAAGCAAGAGCGTGCTTCTTGCTCTAAACCAGAGTGTCTTTCATGGATGACAACTGTGCTGTGTGTTTCCAATCAGATACGGAGTTAAATGCCAGGCTCTGTGTCTTCCTACAAGCAAGACTTCGTTTCAGGTAAACACAGTCACTTTTCAGCTCAAACGAAGCTACATTGTTCTCGAAGCTCACACGTTTCTCTCTCTTAACAGAAAAGCATTTGATGTTAGAGGATCTGTGGTTTGTATCAGTTTCAGAAACAGAGTTGAACTAGATATGGTCCGTGGGTGTAGGAAACACAGTTCTTTTGTTCTGAGCACACTCACGTTTTCCTCTGTATTAGAGACTCTAGAAAGCAAGAGCATGCTTCTTGCTCTAAACCAGAGTGTCTTTCATGGATGACAACTGTGCTGAGTTTTTCCAATCAGAAACGGAGTTAAATGCCAGGATCTGTGTCTTCCTATAAGCAAGACTTCGTTTCAGGTAAACACAGTCACTTTTCACCTCAAACGAAGCTACATTGTTCACAAAGCTCACCCGTTTTTTCTCTTATCTGAAAAGCATTGCATGTTTGAGGACCTGTGTTTTGTATCAGTTTCAGATGCAGAGTTGAACTAGATATGGTCCGTGTGTGTAGGAGACACAGTTCTATTGTTCTGAGCATACTCATGTTTCCCTCTGTATTAGAGACTCTAGAAAGCAAGAGCGTGCTTCTTGCTCTAAAGCAGAGTTTGTTTCATGGATGAGAACTGTGCTGTGTGTTTACAATCAGAAACGGAGTTAAATGCCAGGCTCTGAGTCTTCTTACAAGCAAGACTTCATTTCAGGTAAACACAGTCACTTTTCAACTCAAACGAAGCTACATTGTTCACGAAGCTCACACGTATCTCGATCTTAACTGAAAAGCATTGCATGTTAGAGGACCTATGGTTTGTATCAGTTTCAGATGCAGAGGTGAACTAGATATGGTCCGTGTGTGTAGGAAACACAGTTCTTTTGTTCTGAGCACACTCATGTTTCCCTCTGTATTAGAGACTCTAGAAAGCAAGAGCGTGCTTCTTGGTCTAAAGCAGAGTGTGTTTCATGGATTAGAACTGTGCTGTGTGTTTCCAATCAGAAACGGAGTTAAATGCCAGGATCTGTGTCTTCCTACAAGCAAGACTTCGTTTCAGGTAAACACAGTCACTTTTCAGCTCAAACGAAGCTACATTGTTCTCGAAGCTCACACGTTTGTCTCTCTTAACAGAAAAGCATTTGATGTTAGAGGACCTGTGGTTTGTATCAGTTTCAGAAACAGAGTTGAACTAGATATGGTCCGTGTGTGTAGGAAACACAGTTCGTTTGTTCTGAGCACACTCATGTTTCCCTCTGTATTAGAGACTCTAGAAAGCAAGAGCGTGCTTCTCGCTCTAAACCAGAGTGTCTTTCATGGATGACAACTGAGCTGTGTGTTTCCAATCAGAAGCGGAGTTAAATGCCAGGCTCTGTGTCTTCCTACAAGCAAGAATTCATTTCAGGTAAACACAGTCACTTTTCAGCTCAAACGAAGCTACATTGTTCACGAAGCTCACACGTATCTCGATCTTAACTGAAAAGCATTGCATGTTAGAGGACCTATGGTTTGTATCAGTTTCAGATGCAGAGGTGAACTAGATATGGTCCGTGTGTGTAGGAAACACAGTTCTTTTGTTCTGAGCACACTCACGTTTCCCTCTGTATTAGAGACTCTAGAAAGCAAGAGTGTGCTTCTTGATCTAAAGCAGAGTTTGTTTCATGGATTAGAACTGTGCTGTGTGTTTCCAATCGGAAACGGAGTTAAATGCCAGGATCTGTGTCTTCCTACAAGCAAGACTTCGTTTCAGGTAAACACAGTCACTTTTCAGCTCAAACGAAGCTACATTGTTCTCGAAGCTCACACGTTTTCTCTCTTAACAGAAAAGCAATTGATGTTAGAGGACCTGTGGTTTGTATCAGTTTCAGAAACAGAGTTGAACTAGATATGGTCCGTGGGTGTAGGAAACACAGTTCTTTTGTTCTGAGCACATTCATGTTTCCCTCGGTATTAGAGACTCTAGAAAGCAAGAGCGTGCTTCTTGCTCTAAACCAGAGTGTCTTTCATGGATGACAACTGTGCTGTGTGTTTCCAATCAGATACGGAGTTAAATGCCAGGCTCTGTGTCTTCCTACAAGCAAGACTTTGTTTCAGGTAAACGCAGTCACTTTTCAGCTCAAACGAAGCTACATTGTTCACGAAGCTCACACATATCTCGATCTTAACTGAAAAGCATTGCATGTTAGAGGACCTATGGTTTGTATCAGTTTCAGATGCAGAGGTAAACTAGATATGGTCCGTGTGTGTAGGAATCACAGTTCTTTTGTTCTGAGCACACTCATGTTTCCCTCTGTATTAGAGACTCTAGAAAGCAAGAGCGTGCTTCTTGCTCTAAACAAGAGTGTCTTTCATGGATGACAACTGTGCTGTGTGTTTCCAATCAGATACGGAGTTAAATGCCAGGCTCTGTGTCTTCCTACAAGCAAGACTTCGTTTCAGGTAAACACAGTCACTTTTCACCTCAAACGAAGCTACATTGTTCACGAAGCTCACACGTTTTTTCTCTTATGTGAAAAGCATTGCATGTTAGAGGACCTGTGTTTTGTATCAGTTTCAGATGCAGAGTTGAACTAGATATGGTCCGTGTGTGTAGGAGACACAGTTTTTTGTTCTGAGCACATTCATGTTTCCCTTTGTATTAGAGACTCTAGAAAGCAAGAGCGTGATTCTTGGTCTAAAGCAGAGTTGTTTCATGGATTAGAACTGTGCTGTGTGTTTCCAATCAGAAACGGAGTTATATGCCATGATCTGTGTCTTCCTACAAGCAAGACTTCGTTTCAGGTAAACGCAGTCACTTTTCAGCTCAAACGAAGCTACATTGTTCACGAAGCTCACACGTATCTCGATCTTAACTGAAAAGCATTGCGTGTTAGAGGACCTGTGGTTTATATCAGTTTCAGATGCAGAGTAGAACTAGATATGCTCCGTGTGTGTAGGAAACACAGTTCTTTTGTTCAGAGCACACTCACGTTTCCCTCTGTATTAGAGACTCTAGAAAGCAAGAGCGTGCTTCTTGGTCTAAAGCAGAGTGTGTTTCATGGATTAGAACGGGGCTGTGTGTTTCCAATCAGAAATGGAGTTAAAAGCCAGGCTCTGTGGCTTCCTACAAGTAAGACTTCGTTTCAGGTAAACGCAGACACTTTTCAGCTCAAACAAAGCTACATTGTTCACGAAGCTAACAAGTTTTTCGCTCTTAACAGAAAAGCATTTGATGTTAGAGGACCTGTGGTTTGTATCAGTTTCAGAAACAGAGTTGAACTAGATATGGTCCGTGTGTGTAGGAAACACAATTCTTTTGTTCTGAGCACACTCATGTTTCCCTCTGTATTAGAGACTCTAGAAAGCAAGAGCGTGCTTCTCGCTCTAAACCAGAGTGTCTTTCATGGATGACAACTGAGCTGTGTGTTTCCAATCAGAAGCGGAGTTAAATGACAGGCTCTGTGTCTTCCTACAAGCAAGAATTCATTTCAGGTAAACACAGTCACTTTTCAGCTCAAACGAAGCTACATTGTTCACGAAGCTCACACGTATCTCGATCTTAACTGAAAAGCATTGCATGTTAGAGGACCTATGGTTTGTATCAGTTTCAGATGCAGAGTTGAACTAGTCATGGTCCCTGTGTGTAGGAACACATTTCTTTCTTTCTGAGCACACTCACATTTTCCTCCTTATTAGGGAATTTAGAAAGCAAGAGTGTGCTTCTTGCTCTAAAGCAGAGTGTGTTTCATGCATGAGAACTGCGCTGTGTCTTTCTCTTCAGAAACGGAGTTAAATGCCAGGCTCAGTGTATTCCTACAAGCAAGAATTTGTTTCAGGTAAACGTAGTCAATTTTCAGCACAAACGAAGCAACATTGTTCACGACGCTCACACGTTTCTCGCTCTTAACTGAAAAGCATTGGATGTTAGAGGACCTGTGGCTTGTATCAGTTTCAGAAACAGAGTTGAAATAGATATGGTACGTGTGTGTAGGAAACACAGTTCTTTTGTTCTGAGCACATTCATGTTTCCCTCTGTATTAGAGACTCTAGAAAGCAAGAGCGTGCTTCTTGCTCTAAAGCAGAGTGTGTTTCATGGATGAGAACTGTGCTGTGTGTTTCAAATCAGAAACGGAGTTAAATGCGAGGATCTGTGTCTTCCTACAACCAAGACTTCGTTTCAGGTAAACGCAGTCACTATTCAGCTCAAAGGAAGCTACATTGTTCACGAAGCTCACACATTTCTCGCTCTTAAATGAAAAGCATTGGATGTTGGAGGACCTGTGGTTTATATCAGTTTCAGATGCAGAGTAGAACTAGATATGCTCCTTGTGTGCAGGAAACACAGTTCTTTTGTTCAGAGCACACTCACGTTTCCCTCTTTATTAGAGACTCTAGAAAGCAAGAGCGTGCTTCTTGCTCTAAAGCAGAGTGTGTTTCATGGATGAGAACTGTGCCGTGTGTTTCCAATCAGAAACGGAGTTAAATGCCAGGCTCTGTGTCTTCCTACCAGCAAATTTCGTTTCAGGTAAACGCAGTCACTTTTCAGCTCAAACGAAGCTACATTGTTCACGAAGCTCACACATTTCTCGCTCTTAAATGAAAAGCATTGGATGTTGGAGGACCTGTGGTTTATATCAGTTTCAGATGCAGAGTTGAACTAGATATGGTCCCTGTGTGTAGGAACACAGTTCTTTCGTTCTGAGCACACTCACGTTTCCCTCTGTATTAGAGACTCTAGAAAGCAAGAGTGTGCTTCTTGCTCTAAAGCAGAGTGTGTTTCATGCATGAGAACTGTGCTGTATCTTTCTCTTCAGAAACGGAGTTAAATGCCAGGCTCAGTGTCTTCCTACAAGCAAGAATTAGTTTCAGGTAAACACAGTAATTTTCAGCACAAACGAATCTACATTGTTCACGATGGTCACACGTTTCTCGCTCTTAACTGAAAAGCATTGGTTGTTAGAGGACCTGCGGTTTGTATCAGTTTCAGAAACAGAGTTGAACTAGATATGGTACGTGTGTGTAGGAAACACAGTTCTTTTGTTCTGAGCACATTCATGTTTCCCTCTGTATTAGAGACTCTAGAAAGCATGAGCGTGCTTCTTGGTCTAAAGCAGAGTGTGTTTCATGGATTATAACGGTGCTGTGTGTTTCCAATCAGAAATGGAGTTAAAAGCCAGGATCTGTGTCTTCCTACAAGCAATACTTCGTTTCAGGTAAACACAGTCACTTTTCAGATCTAACGAAGCTACATTGTTCTCGAAGCTCACATGTTTCTCGCTCTTAACTGAAAAGCATTTGATGTTAGAGGACCTGTGGTTTGTATCAGTTTCAGAAACAGAGTTGAACTAGATATGGTCAGTGTGTGTAGGAAACACAGTTCTTTTGTTCTGAGCACACTCATGTTTCCCTCGGTATTAGAGAATCTAGAAAGCAAGAGCGTGCTTCTTGCTCTAAAGCAGAGTGTGTTTCATGGATGACAACTGTGCTGTCTGTTTCCAATCAGAAATGGAGTTAAATGCCAGGCTCTGCGTCTTCCTACCAGTAAGACTTCTTTTCAGGTAAACGAAGTCAATTTTCAGCTCAAACGAAGCTACATTGTTCACGAAGCTCACACGTTTTTCGCTCTTAACTGAAAAGCATTGCATGGTAGAGGACCTGTGGTTTGTGTCAGTTTCAGATGCAGAGTTGAACTAGATATGCTCCTTGTGTGTAGGAAACACAGTTCTTTTGTTCAGAGCACACTCACGTTTCCCTCTGTATTAGAGACTCTAGAAAGCAAGAGCGTGCTTCTTGCTCTAAAGCAGAGTGTGTTTCATGGATGAGACCTGTGCTGTGTGTTTCCAATTAGAAACGGAGTTAAATGCCAGGCTCAGTGTCTTCCTACATGCAAGACTTCGTTTCAGGTAAACGCAGTCACTTTTCAGCTCAAACGAAGCTACATTGTTCACGAAGCTCACACGTTTTTCACTCTTAACTGAAAAGCATTGCATGTTAGAGGACCTGTGGTTTGTATCAGTTTCAGATGCAGAGTTGAGCTAGATATGGTCCGTGTGTGTAGGAAACACAGTTCTTTTGTTCTGAGCACACTCATGTTTCCCTCTGTATTATAGACTCTAGAAAGCAAGAGCGTGCTTCTTGCTCTAAAGCAGAGTGTGTTTCATGCATGAGAACTGTGCTGTACCGTTCTCTTCAGAAACAGAGTTAAATGCCAGGCTCAGTGTCTTCCAGAAGCAAGAATTTGTTTCAGGTAAACTTAGTCAATTTTCAGCACAAACGATGCGACATTGTTCACGACGCTCACACGTTTCTTGCTCTTAACTGAAAAGCATTGGATGTTAGAGGACCTGTAGTTTGTATCAGTTTCAGAAACAGAGTTGAACTGGATATGGTACGTGTGTGTAGGAAACACAGTTCTTTTGTTCTGAGCACATTCATGTTTCCCTCTGTATTAGAGACTCTAGAAAGCAAGAGCGTGCTTTTTGGTCTAAAGCAGAGTTGATTCATGGAATAGAACTGTGCTGTGTGTTTCCAATCAGAAACGGAGTAAAACGCCAGGATCTGTGTCTTCCTACAAGCAAGACTTCGTTTCAGGAAAACACAGTCACTTTTCAGCTCAAACGAAGCTACATTGTTCTCGAAGCTCACACGTTTCTCGCTCTTAACTGAAAAGCATTTGATGTTAGAGGACCTGTGGTTTGTATCATTTTCAGAAACAGAGTTGAACTAGATATGGTCCGTGTGTGTAGGAAACACAGTTCTTGTGTTCTGAGCACACTCATGTTTCCCTCTGTATTAGAGACTCTAGAAAGCAAGAGCGTGCTTCTTGGTCTAAAGCAGAGTGTGTTTCATGGATGAGAACTGTGCTGTGTGTTTCCAATCAGAAACGGAGTTAAATGCCAGGCTCTGTTTCTTCTTGCAAGCAAGACTTTGTTTCAGGTAAACGCAGTCACTTTTCAGCTCAAACGAAGCTACATTGTTCACGAAGCTCACACGTATCTCGATCTTAACTGAAAAGCATTGCATGATACAGGACCTATGGTTTGTATCAGTTTCAGATGCAGAGTTGAACTAGATATGGTCAGTGTGTGTAGGAGAAACAGTTCTATTGTTCTGAGCACACTCACGTTTCCTTCTTTATTAGAGAATCTAGAAAGCAAGAGCGTGCTTCTTGATCTAAAGCAGATTGTGTTTCATGGATGAGATCTGTGCTGTGTCTTTCTCTTCAGAAACGGAGTTAAATGCCAGCCTCAGTGTCTTCCTACAAGCAAGACTTTGTTTCAGGTAAACGCAGTCAATTTTCAGCTCAAACTTAGCTACATTGTTCTCGAGGCTCAAACATTTCTCGCTCTTAAATTAAAAGCATTTTATGTTGGAGGGCCTGTGGTTTATATCAGTTTCAGATGCAGAGTAGAACTAGATATGCTCCGTGTGTGTAGGAAACACAGTTCTTTTGTTCAGAGCACACTCACGTTTCCCTCTGTATTAGAGACTCTAGAAAGCAAGAGCGTGCTTCTTGCTCTAAAGCAGAGTGTGGTTCATGGATGAGAACTGTGCTGTGTGTTTCCAATCAGAAACGGAGTTAAATGCCAGGCTCTGTGGCTTCCTACAAGCAAGACTTCGTTTCAGGTAAACGCAGACACTTTTCAGCTCAAACAAAGCTACATTGTTCACGAAGCTAACAAGTTTTTCGCTCTTAACTGAAAAGCATTGCATGTTAGAGGACCTGTAGTTTGTATCAGTTTCAGATGCAGAGTTGAACTATATATGGTCCCTGTGTGTAGGAACACATTTCTTTCTTTCTGAGCACACTCACTTTTTCCTCCTTATTAGGGAATTTAGAAAGCAAGAGTGTGCTTCTTGCTCTAAAGCAGAGTGTGTTTCATGCATGAGAACTGCGCTGTATCTTTCTCTTCAGAAACGGAGTTAAATGCCAGGCTCAGTGTATTCCTACAAGCAAGAATTTGTTTCAGGTAAACGTAGTCAATTTTCAGCACAAACGAAGCAACATTGTTCACGACGCTCACACGTTTCTCGCTCTTAACTGAAAAGCATTGCATGTTAGAGGACCTGTGGTTTGTATCAGTTTCAGATGCAGAGTTGAACTAGATATGGTCCGTGTGTGTAGGAAACACAGTTCTTTTGTTCAGAGCACACTCATGTTTCCCTCTGTATCAGAGACTCTAGAAAGCAAGAGCGTGCTTCTTGCTCTAAAGCAGAGTGTGTTTCATGGATGAGAACTGTGCTGTGTTTCCAATCAGAAACGGAGTAAATGCCAGGCTCTGTGTCTTCCTACCAGCAAACTTCGTTTCAGGTAAACGCAGGCACTTTTCAGCTCAAACGAAGCTTCATTGTTCACGAAGCTCACACGTTCTTCTTTCTTAACTGAAAAGCATTGCATGTTAGAGGACATGTGGTTTGTATCAGTTTCAGATGCAGAGTTGAACTAGATATGGTCCGTGTGTGTAGGAGACACACTTCTATTGTTCTGAGCACACTCACGTTTCCCTCTGTATTAGAGACTCTAGAAAGCAAGAGCGTGCTTCTTGCTCTAACGCAGAGTGTGTTTCATGGATGAGAACTGTGCTGTGTGTTTCCAATCAGAAGCGGCGTTACATGCCAGGCTCAGTGTCTTCCTACAAGCAAGACTTGGTTTCAGGTAAACGCCGTCAATTTTCAGCTCCAATGAATCTACATTGTTCACGACACTCACACGTTGCTCGCTGTTAACTGAAAAGCATTGGATGTTAGAGGACCTGTGGTTTGTATCAGTCTCAGAAACAGAGTTGAACTGGATAGGGTACGTGTGTGTAGTAAACACAGTTCTTTTTTTCTGAGCACATTCATGTTTCCCTCTGTATTAGAGAATCTAGAAAGCAAGAGGGTGCTTTTTGCTCTAAAGCAGAGTGTGTTTCATGGATGACAACTGTGCTGTGTGTTTCCAATCAGAAACGGAGTTTAATGCCAGCCTCTGTGTCTTCCTACCAGCAAACTACGTTTCAGGTAAACGCAGTCACTTTTCAGCTCAAACGAAGCTACATTGTTCACGAAGCTCACACGTATCTCAATCTTAACTGAAAAGCATTGCATGTTAGAGCACCTATGGTTTGTATCAGTTTCAGATGCAGAGTTGAACTAGATTGGTCCGTGTGTGTAGGAAACACAGTTCTTTTGTTCTGAGCACACTCACGTTTCCCTCTGTTTTAGAGACTCTAGAAAGCAAGAGCGTGCTTCTTCCTCTAAAGCAGAGTGTGTTTCATGGATGAGAACTGTGCTGTGTGTTTCCAATCAGAAACGGAGTTAAATGCCAGGCTCTGTGTCTTCCTACAACCAAGACTTCGTTTCAGGTAAACGCAGTCACTATTCAGCTCAAAGGTAGCTACATTGTTGACGAAGCTCACACATTTCTCGCTCTTAAATGAAAAGCATTGGATGTTGGAGGACCTGTGGTTTATATCAGTTTCAGATGCAGAGTAGAACTAGATATGCTCCGTGTGTGTAGGAAACACAGTTCTTTTGTTCAGAGCACACTCACATTTCCCTCTGTATTAGAGACTCTAGAAAGCAAGAGCGTGCTACTTGCTCTAAAGCAGAGTGTGGTTCATGGATGAGAACTGTGCTGTGTGTTTCCAATCAGAAACGGAGTTAAATGCCAGGCTCTGTGTCTTCCTACCAGCAAACTTCGTTTCAGGTAAACGCAGTCACTTTTCACCTCAAACAAAGCTACATTGTTCACAAAGCTCACACGTTTTTCGCTCTTAATTGAAAAGCATTGCATGTTAGAGCACCTGTGGTTTCTATCAGTTTCAGATGCAGAGTTGAACTAGATATGGTCCCTGTGTGTAGGAACACAGTTCTTTCGTTCTGAGCACACTCACGTTTCCCTCTGTATTAGAGAATCTAGAAAGCAAGAGTGTGCTTCTTGCTCTAAAGCAGAGTGTGTTTCATGCATGAGAACTGTGCTGTATCTTTCTCTTCAGAAACGGAGTTAAATGCCTGGCTCAGTGTCTTCCTACAAGCACGAATTTGTTTCAGGTAAACGCAGTCAATTTTCAGCACAAAGGAAGCTACATTGTTCACGAAGCTCACACGTTTCTCGCTCTTAACTGAAAAGCATTGGTTGTTAGAGGACCTGGGGTTTGTATCAGTTTCAGAAACAGAGTTGAACTAGATATGGTCACTGTGTGTAGGAAACACAGTTCTTTTGTTCTGAGCACACTCATGTTTCCCTCGGTATTAGAGAATCTAGAAAGCAAGAGCGTGCTTCTTGCTCTAAAGCAGAGTGTGTTTCATGGATGAGAACTGTGCTGTGTGTTTCCAATCAGAAATGGAGTTAAATGCCAGGCTCTGGGTCTTCCTACCAGTAAGACTTCTTTTCAGGTAAACGAAGTCAATTTTCAGCTCAAACGAAGCTACATTGTTCACGAAGCTCACACGTTTTTCGCTCTTAACTGAAAAGCATTGCATGTTAGAGGACCTGTGGTTTGTATCAGTTTCAGATGCAGAGTTGAACTAGATATGCTCCTTGTGTGTAGGAAACACAGTTCTTTTGTTCAGAGCACACTCACGTTTCCCTCTGTATTAGAGACTCTAGAAAGCAAGAGCGTGCTTCTTGCTCTAAAGCAGAGTGTGTTTCATGGATGAGACCTGTGCTGTGTGTTTCAAATCAGAAACGGAGTTAAATGCCAGGCTCAGTGTCTTCCTACATGCAAGACTTCGTTTCAGGTAAACACAGTCACTTTTCAGCTCAAACGAAGCTACATTGTTCACGAAGCTCACACGTTTTTCGCTCTTAACTGAAAAGCATTGCATGTTAGAGGACCTGTGGTTTGTATCAGTTTCAGATGCAGAGTTGAACTAGATATGGTCCGTGTGTGTAGGAAACACAGTTCTTTTGTTCTGAGCACACTCATGTTTCCCTCTGTATCAGAGACTCTAGAAAGCAAGAGCGTGCTTCTTGCTCTAAAGCAGAGTGTGTTTCATGGATGAGAACTGTGCTGTGTTTCCAATCAGAAACGGAGTAAATGCCAGGCTCTGTGTCTTCCTACCAGCAAACTTTGTTTCAGGTAAACGCAGTCACTTTTCAGCTCAAACGAAGCTTCATTGTTCACGAAGCTCACACGTTCTTCTTTCTTAACTGAAAAGCATTGCATGTTAGAGGACATGTGGTTTGTATCAGTTTCAGATGCAGAGTTGAACTAGATATGGTCCGTGTGTGTAGGAGACACACTTCTATTGTTCTGAGCACACTCACGTTTCCCTCTGTATTAGAGACTCTAGAAAGCAAGAGCGTGCTTCTTGCTCTAACGCAGAGTGTGTTTCATGGATGAGAACTGTGCTGTGTGTTTCCAATCAGAAGCGGCGTTACATGCCAGGCTCAGTGTCTTCCTACAAGCAAGACTTGGTTTCAGGTAAACGCAGTCAATTTTCAGCTCCAATGAATCTACATTGTTCACGACACTCACACGTTGCTCGCTGTTAACTGAAAAGCATTGGATGTTAGAGGACCTGTGGTTTGTATCAGTCTCAGAAACAGAGTTGAACTGGATAGGGTACGTGTGTGTAGTAAACACAGTTCTTTTTTTCTGAGCACATTCATGTTTCCCTCTGTATTAGAGAATCTAGAAAGCAAGAGGGTGCTTTTGGCTCTAAAGCAGAGTGTGTTTCATGGATGACAACTGTGCTGTGTGTTTCCAATCAGAAACGGAGTTTAATGCCAGCCTCTGTGTCTTCCTACCAGCAAACTACGTTTCAGGTAAACGCAGTCACTTTTCAGCTCAAACGAAGCTACATTGTTCACGAAGCTCACACGTATCACAATCTTAACTGAAAAGCATTGCATGTTAGAGGACCTATGGTTTGTATCAGTTTCAGATGCAGAGGTGAACTAGATTGGTCCGTGTGTGTAGGAAACACAGTTCTTTTGTTCTGAGCACACTCACGTTTCCCTCTGTTTTAGAGACTCTAGAAAGCAAGAGCGTGCTTCTTGGTCTAAAGCAGAGTGTGTTTCATGGATGAGAACTGTGCTGTGTGTTTCCAATCAGAAACGGAGTTAAATGCCAGGCTCTGTGTCTTCCTACAACCAAGACTTCGTTTCAGGTAAACGCAGTCACTATTCAGCTCAAAGGTAGCTACATTGTTGACGAAGCTCACACATTTCTCGCTCTTAAATGAAAAGCATTGGATGTTGGAGGACCTGTGGTTTATATCAGTTTCAGATGCAGAGTAGAACTAGATATGCTCCGTGTGTGTAGGAAACACAGTTCTTTTGTTCAGAGCACACTCACATTTCCCTCTGTATTAGAGACTCTAGAAAGCAAGAGCGTGCTACTTGCTCTAAAGCAGAGTGTGGTTCATGGATGAGAACTGTGCTGTGTGTTTCCAATCAGAAACGGAGTTAAATGCCAGGCTCTGTGTCTTCCTACCAGCAAACTTCGTTTCAGGTAAACGCAGTCACTTTTCACCTCAAACAAAGCTACATTGTTCACAAAGCTCACACGTTTTTCGCTCTTAATTGAAAAGCATTGCATGTTAGAGCACCTGTGGTTTCTATCAGTTTCAGATGCAGAGTTGAACTAGATATGGTCCCTGTGTGTAGGAACACAGTTCTTTCGTTCTGAGCACACTCACGTTTCCCTCTGTATTAGAGAATCTAGAAAGCAAGAGTGTGCTTCTTGCTCTAAAGCAGAGTGTGTTTCATGCATGAGAACTGTGCTGTATCTTTCTCTTCAGAAACGGAGTTAAATGCCTGGCTCAGTGTCTTCCTACAAGCACGAATTTGTTTCAGGTAAACGCAGTCAATTTTCAGCACAAACGAAGCTACATTGTTCACGAAGCTCACACGTTTCTCGCTCTTAACTGAAAAGCATTGGTTGTTAGAGGACCTGGGGTTTGTATCAGTTTCAGAAACAGAGTTGAACTAGATATGGTCACTGTGTGTAGGAAACACAGTTCTTTTGTTCTAAGCACACTCATGTTTCCCTCGGTATTAGAGAATCTAGAAAGCAAGAGCGTGCTTCTTGCTCTAAAGCAGAGTGTGTTTCATGGATGAGAACTGTGCTGTGTGTTTCCAATCAGAAATGGAGTTAAATGCCAGGCTCTGGGTCTTCCTACCAGTAAGACTTCTTTTCAGGTAAACGAAGTCAATTTTCAGCTCAAACGAAGCTACATTGTTCACGAAGCTCACACGTTTTTCGCTCTTAACTGAAAAGCATTGCATGTTAGAGGACCTGTGGTTTGTATCAGTTTCAGATGCAGAGTTGAACTAGATATGCTCCTGGTGTGTAGGAAACACAGTTCTTTTGTTCAGAGCACACTCACGTTTCCCTCTGTATTAGAGACTCTAGAAAGCAAGAGCGTGCTTCTTGCTCTAAAGCAGAGTGTGTTTCATGGATGAGACCTGTGCTGTGTGTTTCAAATCAGAAACGGAGTTAAATGCCAGGCTCAGTGTCTTCCTACATGCAAGACTTCGTTTCAGGTAAACACAGTCACTTTTCTGCTCAAACGAAGCTACATTGTTCACGAAGCTCACACGTTTTTCGCTCTTAACTGAAAAGCATTGCATGTTAGAGGACCTGTGGTTTGTATCAGTTTCAGATGCAGAGTTGAACTAGATATGGTCCGTGTGTGTAGGAAACACAGTTCTTTTGTTCTGAGCACACTCATGTTTCCCTCTGTATCAGAGACTCTAGAAAGCAAGAGCGTGCTTCTTGCTCTAAAGCAGAGTGTGTTTCATGGATGAGAACTGTGCTGTGTTTCCAATCAGAAACGGAGTAAATGCCAGGCTCTGTGTCTTCCTACCAGCAAACTTTGTTTCAGGTAAACGCAGTCACTTTTCAGCTCAAACGAAGCTTCATTGTTCACGAAGCTCACACGTTCTTCTTTCTTAACTGAAAAGCATTGCATGTTAGAGGACATGTGGTTTGTATCAGTTTCAGATGCAGAGTTGAACTAGATATGGTCCGTGTGTGTAGGAGACAAACTTCTATTGTTCTGAGCACACTCACGTTTCCCTCTGTATTAGAGACTCTAGAAAGCAAGAGCGTGCTTCTTGCTCTAACGCAGAGTGTGTTTCATGGATGAGAACTGTGCTGTGTGTTTCCAATCAGAAGCGGCGTTACATGCCAGGCTCAGTGTCTTCCTACAAGCAAGACTTGGTTTCAGGTAAACGCAGTCAATTTTCAGCTCCAATGAATCTACATTGTTCACGACACTCACACGTTGCTCGCTGTTAACTGAAAAGCATTGGATGTTAGAGGACCTGTGGTTTGTATCAGTCTCAGAAACAGAGTTGAACTGGATAGGGTACGTGTGTGTAGTAAACACAGTTCTTTTTTTCTGAGCACATTCATGTTTCCCTCTGTATTAGAGAATCTAGAAAGCAAGAGGGTGCTTTTTGCTCTAAAGCAGAGTGTTTTTCATGGATGACAACTGTGCTGTGTGTTTCCAATCAGAAACGGAGTTTAATGCCAGCCTCTGTGTCTTCCTACCAGCAAACTACGTTTCAGGTAAACGCAGTCACTTTTCAGCTCAAATGAAGCTACATTGTTCACGAAGCTCACACGTATCTCAATCTTAACTGAAAAGCATTGCATGTTAGAGCACCTATGGTTTGTATCAGTTTCAGATGCAGAGTTGAACTAGATTGGTCCGTGTGTGTAGGAAACACAGTTCTTTTGTTCTGAGCACACTCACGTTTCCCTCTGTTTTAGAGACTCTAGAAAGCAAGAGCGTGCTTCTTGCTCTAAAGCAGAGTGTGTTTCATGGATGAGAACTGTGCTGTGTGTTTCCAATCAGAAACGGAGTTAAATGCCAGGCTCTGTGTCTTCCTACAACCAAGACTTCGTTTCAGGTAAACGCAGTCACTATTCAGCTCAAAGGTAGCTACATTGTTGACGAAGCTCACACATTTCTCGCTCTTAAATGAAAAGCATTGGATGTTGGAGGACCTGTGGTTTATATCAGTTTCAGATGCAGAGTAGAACTAGATATGCTCCGTGTGTGTAGGAAACACAGTTCTTTTGTTCAGAGCACACTCACATTTCCCTCTGTATTAGAGACTCTAGAAAGCAAGAGCGTGCTACTTGCTCTAAAGCAGAGTGTGGTTCATGGATGAGAACTGTGCTGTGTGTTTCCAATCAGAAACGGAGTTAAATGCCAGGCTCTGTGTCTTCCTACCAGCAAACTTCGTTTCAGGTAAACGCAGTCACTTTTCACCTCAAACAAAGCTACATTGTTCACAAAGCTCACACGTTTTTCGCTCTTAATTGAAAAGCATTGCATGTTAGAGCACCTGTGGTTTCTATCAGTTTCAGATGCAGAGTTGAACTAGATATGGTCCCTGTGTGTAGGAACACAGTTCTTTCGTTCTGAGCACACTCACGTTTCCCTCTGTATTAGAGAATCTAGAAAGCAAGAGTGTGCTTCTTGCTCTAAAGCAGAGTGTGTTTCATGCATGAGAACTGTGCTGTATCTTTCTCTTCAGAAACGGAGTTAAATGCCTGGCTCAGTGTCTTCCTACAAGCACGAATTTGTTTCAGGTAAACGCAGTCAATTTTCAGCACAAAGGAAGCTACATTGTTCACGAAGCTCACACGTTTCTCGCTCTTACCTGAAAAGCATTGGTTGTTAGAGGACCTGGGGTTTGTATCAGTTTCAGAAACAGAGTTGAACTAGATATGGTCACTGTGTGTAGGAAACACAGTTCTTTTGTTCTGAGCACACTCATGTTTCCCTCTGTATTAGAGACTCTAGAAAGCAAGAGCGTGCTTCTTGCTCTAAAGCAGAGTGTGTTTCATGGATGAGACCTGTGCTGTGTGTTTCAAATCAGAAACGGAGTTAAATGCCAGGCTCAGTGTCTTCCTACATGCAAGACTTCGTTTCAGGTAAACACAGTAACTTTTCAGCTCAAACGAAGCTACATTGTTCACGAAGCTCACACGTTTTTCGCTCTTAACTGAAAAGCATTGCATGTTAGAGGACCTGTGGTTTGTATCAGTTTCAGATGCAGAGTTGAACTAGATATGGTCCGTGTGTGTAGGAAACACAGTTCTTTTGTTCTGAGCACACTCATGTTTCCCTCTGTTCAGAGACTCTAGAATGCAAGAGCGTGCTTCTTGCTCTAAAGCAGAGTGTGTTTCATGGATGAGAACTGTGCTGTGTTTCCAATCAGAAACGGAGTAAATGCCAGGCTCTGTGTCTTCCTACCAGCAAACTTTGTTTCAGGTAAACGCAGTCACTTTTCAGCTCAAACGAAGCTTCATTGTTCACGAAGCTCACACGTTCTTCTTTCTTAACTGAAAAGCATTGCATGTTAGAGGACATGTGGTTTGTATCAGTTTCAGATGCAGAGTTGAACTAGATATGCTCCTGGTGTGTAGGAAACACAGTTCTTTTGTTCAGAGCACACTCACGTTTCCCTCTGTATTAGAGACTCTAGAAAGCAAGAGCGTGCTTCTTGCTCTAACGCAGAGTGTGTTTCATGGATGAGAACTGTGCTGTGTGTTTCCAATCAGAAGCGGCGTTACATGCCAGGCTCAGTGTCTTCCTACAAGCAAGACTTGGTTTCAGGTAAACGCAGTCAATTTTCAGCTCCAATGAATCTACATTGTTCACGACACTCACACGTTGCTCGCTGTTAACTGAAAAGCATTGGATGTTAGAGGACCTGTGGTTTGTATCAGTCTCAGAAACAGAGTTGAACTGGATAGGGTACGTGTGTGTAGTAAACACAGTTCTTTTTTTCTGAGCACATTCATGTTTCCCTCTGTATTAGAGAATCTAGAAAGCAAGAGGGTGCTTTTGGCTCTAAAGCAGAGTGTGTTTCATGGATGACAACTGTGCTGTGTGTTTCCAATCAGAAACGGAGTTTAATGCCAGCCTCTGTGTCTTCCTACCAGCAAACTACGTTTCAGGTAAACGCAGTCACTTTTCAGCTCAAACGAAGCTACATTGTTCACGAAGCTCACACGTATCTCAATCTTAACTGAAAAGCATTGCATGTTAGAGCACCTATGGTTTGTATCAGTTTCAGATGCAGAGTTGAACTAGATTGGTCCGTGTGTGTAGGAAACACAGTTCTTTTGTTCTGGGCACACTCACGTTTCCCTCTGTTTTAGAGACTCTAGAAAGCAAGAGCGTGCTTCTTGCTCTAAAGCAGAGTGTGTTTCATGGATGAGAACTGTGCTGTGTGTTTCCAATCAGAAACGGAGTTAAATGCCAGGCTCTGTGTCTTCCTACAACCAAGACTTCGTTTCAGGTAAACGCAGTCACTATTCAGCTCAAAGGTAGCTACATTGTTGACGAAGCTCACACATTTCTCGCTCTTAAATGAAAAGCATTGGATGTTGGAGGACCTGTGGTTTATATCAGTTTCAGATGCAGAGTAGAACTAGATATGCTCCGTGTGTGTAGGAAACACAGTTCTTTTGTTCAGAGCACACTCACATTTCCCTCTGTATTAGAGACTCTAGAAAGCAAGAGCGTGCTACTTGCTCTAAAGCAGAGTGTGGTTCATGGATGAGAACTGTGCTGTGTGTTTCCAATCAGAAACGGAGTTAAATGCCAGGCTCTGTGTCTTCCTACCAGCAAACTTCGTTTCAGGTAAACGCAGTCACTTTTCACCTCAAACAAAGCTACATTGTTCACAAAGCTCACACGTTTTTCGCTCTTAATTGAAAAGCATTGCATGTTAGAGCACCTGTGGTTTCTATCAGTTTCAGATGCAGAGTTGAACTAGATATGGTCCCTGTGTGTAGGAACACAGTTCTTTCGTTCTGAGCACACTCACGTTTCCCTCTGTATTAGAGAATCTAGAAAGCAAGAGTGTGCTTCTTGCTCTAAAGCAGAGTGTGTTTCATGCATGAGAACTGTGCTGTATCTTTCTCTTCAGAAACGGAGTTAAATGCCTGGCTCAGTGTCTTCCTACAAGCACGAATTTGTTTCAGGTAAACGCAGTCAATTTTCAGCACAAAGGAAGCTACATTGTTCACGAAGCTCACACGTTTCTCGCTCTTAACTGAAAAGCATTGGTTGTTAGAGGACCTGGGGTTTGTATCAGTTTCAGAAACAGAGTTGAACTAGATATGGTCACTGTGTGTAGGAAACACAGTTCTTTTGTTCTGAGCACACTCATGTTTCCCTCGGTATTAGAGAATCTAGAAAGCAAGAGCGTGCTTCTTGCTCTAAAGCAGAGTGTGTTTCATGGATGAGAACTGTGCTGTGTGTTTCCAATCAGAAATGGAGTTAAATGCTAGGCTCTGGGTCTTCCTACCAGTAAGACTTCTTTTCAGGTAAACGAAGTCAATTTTCAGCTCAAACGAAGCTACATTGTTCACGAAGCTCACACGTTTTTCTCTCTTAACTGAAAAGCATTGCATGTTAGAGGACCTGTGGTTTGTATCAGTTTCAGATGCAGAGTTGAACTAGATATGCTCCTTGTGTGTAGGAAACACAGTTCTTTTGTTCAGAGCACACTCACGTTTCCCTCTGTATTAGAGACTCTAGAAAGCAAGAGCGTGCTTCTTGCTCTAAAGCAGAGTGTGTTTCATGGATGAGACCTGTGCTGTGTGTTTCAAATCAGAAACGGAGTTAAATGCCAGGCTCAGTGTCTTCCTACATGCAAGACTTCGTTTCAGGTAAACACAGTCACTTTTCAGCTCAAACGAAGCTACATTGTTCACGAAGCTCACATGTTTTTCGCTCTTAACTGAAAAGCATTGCATGTTAGAGGACCTGTGGTTTGTATCAGTTTCAGATGCAGAGTTGAACTAGATATGGTCCGTGTGTGTAGGAAACACAGTTCTTTTGTTCTGAGCACACTCATGTTTCCCTCTGTATTAGAGACTCTAGAAAGCAAGAGCGTGCTTTTTGGTCTAAAGCAGAGTTGATTCATGGAGTAGAACTGTGCTGTGTGTTTCCAATCAGAAACGGAGTTAAATGCCAGGATCTGTGTCTTCCTACAAGCAAGACTTCGTTACAGGAAAACACAGTCACTTTTCAGCTCAAACGAAGCTACATTGTTCTCGAAGCTCACACGTTTCTCGCTCTTAACTGAAAAGCATTTGATATTAGAGGACCTGTGGTTTGTATCAGTTTCAGAAACAGAGTTGAACTAGATATGGTCCGTGTGTGTAGGAAACACAGTTCTTGTGTTCTGAGCACACTCATGTTTCCCTCTGTATTAGAGACTCTAGAAAGCAAGAGCGTGCTTCTTGGTCTAAAGCAGAGTGTGTTTCATGGATGAGAACTGTGCTGTGTGTTTCCAATCAGAAACAGAGTTAAATGCCAGGCTCTGTGTCTTCCTACAAGCAAGACTTTGTTTCAGGTAAACGCAGTCACTTTTCAGCTCAAAGGAAGATACATTGTTCACGAAGCTCACACGTATCTCGATCTTAACTGAAAAGCATTGCATGATACAGGAACTATGGTTTGTATCAGTTTCAGATGCAGAGTTGAACTATATATGGTCAGTGTGTGTAGGAGAAACAGTTCTATTTTTCTGAGCACACTCACGTTTCCCTCTGTATTAGAGAATCTAGAAAGCAAGAGCGTGCTTCTTGATCTAAAGCAGATTGTGTTTCATGGGTGAGAACTGTGCTGTGTCTTTCTCTTCAGAAACGGAGTTAAATGCCAGCCTCAGTGTCTTCCTACAAGCAAGACTTTGTTTCAGGTAAACGCAGTCAATTTTCAGCTCAAACTAAGCTACATTGTTCTCGAGGCTCAAACGTTTCTCGCTCTTAAATTAAAAGCATTTTATGTTGGAGGGCCTGTGGTTTATATCAGTTTCAGATGCAGAGTAGAACTAGCTATGCTCCGTGTGTGTAGGAAACACAGTTCTTTTGTTCAGAGCACACTCACGTTTCCCTCTGTATTAGAGACTCTAGAAATCAAGAGAGTGCTTCTTGCTCTAAAGCAGAGTGTGTTTCATGGATGAGAACTGTGCTGTGTGTTTCCAATCAGAAACGGAGTTAAATGCCATGCTCTGTGGCTTCCTACAAGCAAGACTTCGTTTCAGGTAAAAGAAGACACTTTTCAGCTCAAACAAAGCTACATTGTTCACGAAGCTCACACGTTTCTCGCTCTTAACTGAAAAGAATTGGTTGTTAGAGGACCTGGGGTTTGTATCAGTTTCAGAAACAGAGTTGAACTAGATATGGTCACTGTGTGTAGGAAACACAGTTCTTTTGTTCTGAGCACACTCATGTTTCCCTCGGTATTAGAGAATCTAGAAAGCAAGAGCGTGCTTCTTGCTCTAAAGCAGAGTGTGTTTCATGGATGAGAACTGTGCTGTGTGTTTCCAATCAGAAATGGAGTTAAATGCCAGGCTCTGGGTCTTCCTACCACTAAGACTTCTTTTCAGGTAAACGAAGTCAATTTTCAGCTCAAACGAAGCTACATTGTTCACGAAGCTCACACGTTTTTCGCTCTTAACTGAAAAGCATTGCATGTTAGAGGACCTGTGGTTTGTATCAGTTTCAGATGCAGAGTTGAACTAGATATGGTCCGTGTGTGTAGGAAACACAGTTCTTTTGTTCTGAGCACACTCATGTTTCCCTCTGTATCAGAGACTCTAGAATGCAAGAGCGTGCTTCTTGCTCTAAAGCAGAGTGTGTTTCATGGATGAGAACTGTGCTGTGTTTCCAATCAGAAACGGAGTAAATGCCAGGCTCTGTGTCTTCCTACCAGCAAACTTTGTTTCAGGTAAACGCAGTCACTTTTCAGCTCAAACGAAGCTTCATTGTTCACGAAGCTCACACGTTCTTCTTTCTTAACTGAAAAGCATTGCATGTTAGAGGACATGTGGTTTGTATCAGTTTCAGATGCAGAGTTGAACTAGATATGGTCCGTGTGTGTAGGAGACACACTTCTATTGTTCTGAGCACACTCACGTTTCCCTCTGTATTAGAGACTCTAGAAAGCAAGAGCGTGCTTCTTGCTCTAACGCAGAGTGTGTTTCATGGATGAGAACTGTGCTGTGTGTTTCCAATCAGAAGCGGCGTTACATGCCAGGCTCAGTGTCTTCCTACAAGCAAGACTTGGTTTCAGGTAAACGCAGTCAATTTTCAGCTCCAATGAATCTACATTGTTCACGACACTCACACGTTGCTCGCTGTTAACTGAAAAGCATTGGATGTTAGAGGACCTGTGGTTTGTATCAGTCTCAGAAACAGAGTTGAACTGGATAGGGTACGTGTGTGTAGTAAACACAGTTCTTTTTTTCTGAGCACATTCATGTTTCCCTCTGTATTAGAGAATCTAGAAAGCAAGAGGGTGCTTTTGGCTCTAAAGCAGAGTGTGTTTCATGGATGACAACTGTGCTGTGTGTTTCCAATCAGAAACGGAGTTTAATGCCAGCCTCTGTGTCTTCCTACCAGCAAACTACGTTTCAGGTAAACGCAGTCACTTTTCAGCTCAAACGAAGCTACATTGTTCACGAAGCTCACACGTATCTCAATCTTAACTGAAAAGCATTGCATGTTAGAGCACCTATGGTTTGTATCAGTTTCAGATGCAGAGTTGAACTAGATTGGTCCGTGTGTGTAGGAAACACAGTTCTTTTGTTCTGGGCACACTCACGTTTCCCTCTGTTTTAGAGACTCTAGAAAGCAAGAGCGTGCTTCTTGCTCTAAAGCAGAGTGTGTTTCATGGATGAGAACTGTGCTGTGTGTTTCCAATCAGAAACGGAGTTAAATGCCAGGCTCTGTGTCTTCCTACAACCAAGACTTCGTTTCAGGTAAACGCAGTCACTATTCAGCTCAAAGGTAGCTACATTGTTGACGAAGCTCACACATTTCTCGCTCTTAAATGAAAAGCATTGGATGTTGGAGGACCTGTGGTTTATATCAGTTTCAGATGCAGAGTAGAACTAGATATGCTCCGTGTGTGTAGGAAACACAGTTCTTTTGTTCAGAGCACACTCACATTTCCCTCTGTATTAGAGACTCTAGAAAGCAAGAGCGTGCTACTTGCTCTAAAGCAGAGTGTGGTTCATGGATGAGAACTGTGCTGTGTGTTTCCAATCAGAAACGGAGTTAAATGCCAGGCTCTGTGTCTTCCTACCAGCAAACTTCGTTTCAGGTAAACGCAGTCACTTTTCACCTCAAACAAAGCTACATTGTTCACAAAGCTCACACGTTTTTCGCTCTTAATTGAAAAGCATTGCATGTTAGAGCACCTGTGGTTTCTATCAGTTTCAGATGCAGAGTTGAACTAGATATGGTCCCTGTGTGTAGGAACACAGTTCTTTCGTTCTGAGCACACTCACGTTTCCCTCTGTATTAGAGAATCTAGAAAGCAAGAGTGTGCTTCTTGCTCTAAAGCAGAGTGTGTTTCATGCATGAGAACTGTGCTGTATCTTTCTCTTCAGAAACGGAGTTAAATGCCTGGCTCAGTGTCTTCCTACAAGCACGAATTTGTTTCAGGTAAACGCAGTCAATTTTCAGCACAAAGGAAGCTACATTGTTCACGAAGCTCACACGTTTCTCGCTCTTAACTGAAAAGCATTGGTTGTTAGAGGACCTGGGGTTTGTATCAGTTTCAGAAACAGAGTTGAACTAGATATGGTCACTGTGTGTAGGAAACACAGTTCTTTTGTTCTGAGCACACTCATGTTTCCCTCGGTATTAGAGAATCTAGAAAGCAAGAGCGTGCTTCTTGCTCTAAAGCAGAGTGTGTTTCATGGATGAGAACTGTGCTGTGTGTTTCCAATCAGAAATGGAGTTAAATGCTAGGCTCTGGGTCTTCCTACCAGTAAGACTTCTTTTCAGGTAAACGAAGTCAATTTTCAGCTCAAACGAAGCTACATTGTTCACGAAGCTCACACGTTTTTCTCTCTTAACTGAAAAGCATTGCATGTTAGAGGACCTGTGGTTTGTATCAGTTTCAGATGCAGAGTTGAACTAGATATGCTCCTTGTGTGTAGGAAACACAGTTCTTTTGTTCAGAGCACACTCACGTTTCCCTCTGTATTAGAGACTCTAGAAAGCAAGAGCGTGCTTCTTGCTCTAAAGCAGAGTGTGTTTCATGGATGAGACCTGTGCTGTGTGTTTCAAATCAGAAACGGAGTTAAATGCCAGGCTCAGTGTCTTCCTACATGCAAGACTTCGTTTCAGGTAAACACAGTCACTTTTCAGCTCAAACGAAGCTACATTGTTCACGAAGCTCACATGTTTTTCGCTCTTAACTGAAAAGCATTGCATGTTAGAGGACCTGTGGTTTGTATCAGTTTCAGATGCAGAGTTGAACTAGATATGGTCCGTGTGTGTAGGAAACACAGTTCTTTTGTTCTGAGCACACACATGTTTCCCTCTGTATTAGAGACTCTAGAAAGCAAGAGCGTGCTTTTTGGTCTAAAGCAGAGTTGATTCATGGAGTAGAACTGTGCTGTGTGTTTCCAATCAGAAACGGAGTTAAATGCCAGGATCTGTGTCTTCCTACAAGCAAGACTTCGTTACAGGAAAACACAGTCACTTTTCAGCTCAAACGAAGCTACATTGTTCTCGAAGCTCACACGTTTCTCGCTCTTAACTGAAAAGCATTTGATATTAGAGGACCTGTGGTTTGTATCAGTTTCAGAAACAGAGTTGAACTAGATATGGTCCGTGTGTGTAGGAAACACAGTTCTTGTGTTCTGAGCACACTCATGTTTCCCTCTGTATTAGAGACTCTAGAAAGCAAGAGCGTGCTTCTTGGTCTAAAGCAGAGTGTGTTTCATGGATGAGAACTGTGCTGTGTGTTTCCAATCAGAAACGGAGTTAAATGCCAGGCTCTGTGTCTTCCTACAAGCAAGACTTTGTTTCAGGTAAACGCAGTCACTTTTCAGCTCAAAGGAAGATACATTGTTCACGAAGCTCACACGTATCTCGATCTTAACTGAAAAGCATTGCATGATACAGGAACTATGGTTTGTATCAGTTTCAGATGCAGAGTTGAACTAGATATGGTCAGTGTGTGTAGGAGAAACAGTTCTATTTTTCTGAGCACACTCACGTTTCCCTCTGTATTAGAGAATCTAGAAAGCAAGAGCGTGCTTCTTGATCTAAAGCAGATTGTGTTTCATGGGTGAGAACTGTGCTGTGTCTTTCTCTTCAGAAACGGAGTTAAATGCCAGCCTCAGTGTCTTCCTACAAGCAAGACTTTGTTTCAGGTAAACGCAGTCAATTTTCAGCTCAAACTAAGCTACATTGTTCTCGAGGCTCAAACGTTTCTCGCTCTTAAATTAAAAGCATTTTATGTTGGAGGGCCTGTGGTTTATATCAGTTTCAGATGCAGAGTAGAACTAGCTATGCTCCGTGTGTGTAGGAAACACAGTTCTTTTGTTCAGAGCACACTCACGTTTCCCTCTGTATTAGAGACTCTAGAAATCAAGAGAGTGCTTCTTGCTCTAAAGCAGAGTGTGTTTCATGGATGAGAACTGTGCTGTGTGTTTCCAATCAGAAACGGAGTTAAATGCCAGGCTCTGTGGCTTCCTACAAGCAAGACTTCGTTTCAGGTAAAAGAAGACACTTTTCAGCTCAAACAAAGCTACATTGTTCACGAAGCTAACAAGTTTTTCGCTCTTAACTGAAAAGCATTGCATGTTAGAGGACCTGTAGTTTGTATCAGTTTCAGATGCAGAGTTGAACTAGATATGGTCCCCGTGTGTAGGAACACATTTCTTTCTTTCTGAGCACACTCACGTTTTCCTCCTTATTAGAGAATTTAGAAAGCAAGAGTGTGTTTCTTGCTCTAAAGCAGAGTGTGTTTCATGCATGAGAACTGCGCTGTATCTTTCTCTTCAGAAACGGAGTTAAATGCCAGGCTCAGTGTATTCCTACAAGCAAGAATTTGTTTCAGGTAAACGTAGTCAATTTTCAGCACAAACGAAGCAACATTGTTCACGACGCTCACACGTTTCTCGCTCTTAACTGAAAAGCATTGGATGTTAGAGGACCTGTGGCTTGTATCAGTTTCAGAAACAGAGTTGAACTACATATGGTATGTGTGTGTAGGAAACACAGTTCTTTTGTTCTGAGCACATTCATGTTTCCTTCTGTATTAGAGACTCTAGAAAGCAAAAGCGTGCTTCTTGCTCTACAGCAGAGTGTGTTTCATGGATGAGAACTGTGCTGTGTGTTTCCAATCAGAAACGGAGTAAATGCCAGGCTCTGTGTCTTCCTACCAGCAAACTTCGTTTCAGGTAAACGCAGGCACTTTTCAGCTCAAACGAAGCTACATTGTTCACGAAGCTCACACGTTCTTCGCTCTTAACTGAAAAGCATTGCATGTTAGAGGACATGTGGTTTGTATCAGTTTCAGATGCAGAGTTGAACTAGATATGGTACATGTGTGTAGGAGACAAACTTCTATTGTTCTGAGCACACTCACGTTTCCCTCTGTATTAGAGACTCTAGAAAGCAAGAGCGTGCTTCTTGCTCTAAAGCAGAGTGTGTTTCATGGATGAGAACTGTGCTGTGTGTTTCCAATCAGAAGCATCGTTACATGCCAGGCTCAGTGTCTTCCTACAAGCAAGACTTGGTTTCAGGTAAACGCAGTCACTTTTCAGCTCCAATGAATCTACATTGTTCACGACACTCACACGTTGCTCGCTGTTAACTGAAAAGCATTGGATGTTAGAGGACCTGTGGTTTGTATCAGTCTCAGAAACAGAGTTGAACTGGATAGGGTACGTGTGTGTAGTAAACACAGTTCTTTTTTTCCGAGCACATTCATGTTTCCCTCTGTATTAGAGAATCTAGAAAGCAAGAGGGTGCTTTTTGCTCTAAAGCAGAGTGTGTTTCATGGATGACAACTGTGCTGTGTGTTTCCAATCAGAAACGGAGTTTAATGCCAGCCTCTGTGTCTTCCTACCAGCAAACTACGTTTCAGGTAAACGCAGTCACTTTTCAGCTCAAACGAAGCTACATTGTTCACGAAGCTCACACGTATCTCAATCTTAACTGAAAAGCATTGCATGTTAGAGCACCTATGGTTTCTATCAGTTTCAGATGCAGAGTTGAACTAGATTGGTCCGTGTGTGTAGGAAACACAGTTCTTTTGTTCTGAGCACACTCACGTTTCCCTCTGTTTTAGAGACTCTAGAAAGCAAGAGCGTGCTTCTTGCTCTAAAGCAGAGTGTGTTTCATGGATGAGAACTGTGCTGTGTGTTTCCAATCAGAAACGGAGTTAAATGCCAGGCTCTGTGTCTTCCTACAACCAAGACTTCGTTTCAGGTAAACGCAGTCACTATTCAGCTCAAAGGTAGCTACATTGTTGACGAAGCTCACACATTTCTCGCTCTTAAATGAAAAGCATTGGATGTTGGATGACCTGTGGTTTATATCAGTTTCAGATGCAGAGTCGAACTAGATATGGTCCGTGTGTGTAGGAGACACAGTCCTATTGTTCTGAGCACACTCACGTTTCCCTCTGTATTAGAGACTCTAGAAAGCAAGAGCGTGCTTCTTGCTCTAAAGCAGAGTGTGTTTCATGGATGACAACTGTGCTGTGTGTTTCCAATCAGAAGCGGAGTTACATGCCAGGCTCAGTGTCATCCTACAAGCAAGACTTTGTTTCAGGAAAACGTAGTCACTTTTCAGCTCCAATGAATCTACATTGAACACGACACTCACACGTTGCTCGCTGTTACCTGAAAAGCATTGGATGTTAGAGGACCTGTGGTTTGTGTCAGTTTCAGAAACAGAGTTGAACTAGATATGGTCCGTGTGTGTAGGAAACACAGTTCTTTTGTTCTGAGCACACTCACGTTTCCCTCTGTATTAGAGACTCTAGAAAGCAAGAGCGTGCTTCTTGGTCTAACGCAGAGTGTGTTTCATGGATGAGACCTGTGCTGTGTGTTTCCAATCAGAAACGGAGTTAAATGCCAGGCTCAGTGTCTTCCTACATGCAAGACTTCGTTTAAGGTAAACGCAGTCACTTTTCAGCTCAAACGAAGCTACATTGTTCACGAAGCTCACACGTTTTTCGCTCTTAACTGAAAAGCATTGCATGTTAGAGGACCTGTGGTTTGTATCAGTTTCAGATGCAGAGTTGAGCTAGATATGGTCCGTGTGTGTAGGAAACACAGTTTTTTTGTTCTGAGCACACTCACGTTTCCCTCTGTATTAGAGACTCTAGAAAGCAAGAGCGTGCTTCTTGGTCTAAAGCAGAGTGTGTTTCATGGATGAGAACTGTGCTGTGTGTTTCCAATCAGAAACGGAGTTAAATGCCAGGCTCTGTGTCTTCTAACAAGCAAGACTTTGTTTCAGGTAAACGCAGTCACTTTTCAGCTCAAACGAAGCTACATTGTTCACGAAGCTCACACGTATCTCGATCTTAACTGAAAAGCAGTGCATGATACAGGACCTATGGTTTGTATCAGTTTCAGATGCAGAGTTGAACTAGATATGGTCAGTGTGTGTAGGAGAAACAGTTCTATTGTTCTGAGCACACTCACGTTTCCCTCTTTATTAGAGAATCTAGAAAGCAAGAGCGTGCTTCTTGATCTAAAGCAGATTGTGTTTCATGGATGAGATCTGTGCTGTGTCTTTCTCTTCAGAAACGGAGTTAAATGCCAGCCTCAGTGTCTTCCTACAAGCAAGACTTTGTTTCAGGTAAACGCAGTCAATTTTCAGCTCAAACTAAGCTACATTGTTCTCGAGGCTCAAACGTTTCTCGCTCTTAAATTAAAAGCATTTTATGTTGGAGGGCCTGTGGTTTATATCAGTTTCAGATGCAGAGTAGAACTAGATATGCTCCGTGTGTGTAGGAAACACAGTTCTTTTGTTCAGAGCACACTCACGTTTCCCTCTGTATTAGAGACTCTAGAAAGCAAGAGCGTGCTTCTTGCTCTAAAGCAGAGTGTGGTTCATGGATGAGACCTGTGCTGTGTGTTTCCAATCAGAAACGGAGTTAAATGCCAGGCTCTGTGGCTTCCTACAAGCAAGACTTCGTTTCAGGTAAACGCAGACACTTTTCAGCTCAAACAAAGCTACATTGTTCACGAAGCTAACAAGTTTTTCGCTCTTAACTGAAAAGCATTGCATGTTAGAGGACCTGTAGTTTGTATCAGTTTCAGATGCAGAGTTGAACTAGATATGGTCCCTGTGTGTAGGAACACATTTCTTTCTTTCTGAGCACACTCACGTTTTCCTCCTTATTAGGGAATTTAGAAAGCAAGAGTGTGCTTCTTGCTCTAAAGCAGAGTGTGTTTCATGCATGAGAACTGTGCTGTGTGTTTCCAATCAGAAGCGGCGTTACATGCCAGGCTCAGTGTCTTCCTACAAGCAAGACTTGGTTTCAGGTAAACGCAGTCAATTTTCAGCTCGAATGAATCTACATTGTTCACGACACTCACACGTTGCTCGCTGTTAACTGAAAAGCATTGGATGTTAGAGGACCTGTGGTTTGTATCAGTCTCAGAAACAGAGTTGAACTGGATAGGGTACGTGTGTGTAGTAAACACAGTTCTTTTTTTCTGAGCACATTCATGTTTCCCTCTGTATTAGAGAATCTAGAAAGCAAGAGGGTGCTTTTGGCTCTAAAGCAGAGTGTGTTTCATGGATGACAACTGTGCTGTGTGTTTCCAATCAGAAACGGAGTTTAATGCCAGCCTCTGTGTCTTCCTACCAGCAAACTACGTTTCAGGTAAACGCAGTCACTTTTCAGCTCAAACGAAGCTACATTGTTCACGAAGCTCACACGTATCTCAATCTTAACTGAAAAGCATTGCATGTTAGAGCACCTATGGTTTGTATCAGTTTCAGATGCAGAGTTGAACTAGATTGGTCCGTGTGTGTAGGAAACACAGTTCTTTTGTTCTGGGCACACTCACGTTTCCCTCTGTTTTAGAGACTCTAGAAAGCAAGAGCGTGCTTCTTGCTCTAAAGCAGAGTGTGTTTCATGGATGAGAACTGTGCTGTGTGTTTCCAATCAGAAACGGAGTTAAATGCCAGGCTCTGTGTCTTCCTACAACCAAGACTTCGTTTCAGGTAAACGCAGTCACTATTCAGCTCAAAGGTAGCTACATTGTTGACGAAGCTCACACATTTCTCGCTCTTAAATGAAAAGCATTGGATGTTGGAGGACCTGTGGTTTATATCAGTTTCAGATGCAGAGTAGAACTAGATATGCTCCGTGTGTGTAGGAAACACAGTTCTTTTGTTCAGAGCACACTCACATTTCCCTCTGTATTAGAGACTCTAGAAAGCAAGAGCGTGCTACTTGCTCTAAAGCAGAGTGTGGTTCATGGATGAGAACTGTGCTGTGTGTTTCCAATCAGAAACGGAGTTAAATGCCAGGCTCTGTGTCTTCCTACCAGCAAACTTCGTTTCAGGTAAACGCAGTCACTTTTCACCTCAAACAAAGCTACATTGTTCACAAAGCTCACACGTTTTTCGCTCTTAATTGAAAAGCATTGCATGTTAGAGCACCTGTGGTTTCTATCAGTTTCAGATGCAGAGTTGAACTAGATATGGTCCCTGTGTGTAGGAACACAGTTCTTTCGTTCTGAGCACACTCACGTTTCCCTCTGTATTAGAGAATCTAGAAAGCAAGAGTGTGCTTCTTGCTCTAAAGCAGAGTGTGTTTCATGCATGAGAACTGTGCTGTATCTTTCTCTTCAGAAACGGAGTTAAATGCCTGGCTCAGTGTCTTCCTACAAGCACGAATTTGTTTCAGGTAAACGCAGTCAATTTTCAGCACAAAGGAAGCTACATTGTTCACGAAGCTCACACGTTTCTCGCTCTTAACTGAAAAGCATTGGTTGTTAGAGGACCTGGGGTTTGTATCAGTTTCAGAAACAGAGTTGAACTAGATATGGTCACTGTGTGTAGGAAACACAGTTCTTTTGTTCTGAGCACACTCATGTTTCCCTCGGTATTAGAGAATCTAGAAAGCAAGAGCGTGCTTCTTGCTCTAAAGCAGAGTGTGTTTCATGGATGAGAACTGTGCTGTGTGTTTCCAATCAGAAATGGAGTTAAATGCTAGGCTCTGGGTCTTCCTACCAGTAAGACTTCTTTTCAGGTAAACGAAGTCAATTTTCAGCTCAAACGAAGCTACATTGTTCACGAAGCTCACACGTTTTTCTCTCTTAACTGAAAAGCATTGCATGTTAGAGGACCTGTGGTTTGTATCAGTTTCAGATGCAGAGTTGAACTAGATATGCTCCTTGTGTGTAGGAAACACAGTTCTTTTGTTCAGAGCACACTCACGTTTCCCTCTGTATTAGAGACTCTAGAAAGCAAGAGCGTGCTTCTTGCTCTAAAGCAGAGTGTGTTTCATGGATGAGACCTGTGCTGTGTGTTTCAAATCAGAAACGGAGTTAAATGCCAGGCTCAGTGTCTTCCTACATGCAAGACTTCGTTTCAGGTAAACACAGTCACTTTTCAGCTCAAACGAAGCTACATTGTTCACGAAGCTCACATGTTTTTCGCTCTTAACTGAAAAGCATTGCATGTTAGAGGACCTGTGGTTTGTATCAGTTTCAGATGCAGAGTTGAACTAGATATGGTCCGTGTGTGTAGGAAACACAGTTCTTTTGTTCTGAGCACACACATGTTTCCCTCTGTATTAGAGACTCTAGAAAGCAAGAGCGTGCTTTTTGGTCTAAAGCAGAGTTGATTCATGGAGTAGAACTGTGCTGTGTGTTTCCAATCAGAAACGGAGTTAAATGCCAGGATCTGTGTCTTCCTACAAGCAAGACTTCGTTACAGGAAAACACAGTCACTTTTCAGCTCAAACGAAGCTACATTGTTCTCGAAGCTCACACGTTTCTCGCTCTTAACTGAAAAGCATTTGATATTAGAGGACCTGTGGTTTGTATCAGTTTCAGAAACAGAGTTGAACTAGATATGGTCCGTGTGTGTAGGAAACACAGTTCTTGTGTTCTGAGCACACTCATGTTTCCCTCTGTATTAGAGACTCTAGAAAGCAAGAGCGTGCTTCTTGGTCTAAAGCAGAGTGTGTTTCATGGATGAGAACTGTGCTGTGTGTTTCCAATCAGAAACGGAGTTAAATGCCAGGCTCTGTGTCTTCCTACAAGCAAGACTTTGTTTCAGGTAAACGCAGTCACTTTTCAGCTCAAAGGAAGATACATTGTTCACGAAGCTCACACGTATCTCGATCTTAACTGAAAAGCATTGCATGATACAGGAACTATGGTTTGTATCAGTTTCAGATGCAGAGTTGAACTAGATATGGTCAGTGTGTGTAGGAGAAACAGTTCTATTTTTCTGAGCACACTCACGTTTCCCTCTGTATTAGAGAATCTAGAAAGCAAGAGCGTGCTTCTTGATCTAAAGCAGATTGTGTTTCATGGGTGAGAACTGTGCTGTGTCTTTCTCTTCAGAAACGGAGTTAAATGCCAGCCTCAGTGTCTTCCTACAAGCAAGACTTTGTTTCAGGTAAACGCAGTCAATTTTCAGCTCAAACTAAGCTACATTGTTCTCGAGGCTCAAACGTTTCTCGCTCTTAAATTAAAAGCATTTTATGTTGGAGGGCCTGTGGTTTATATCAGTTTCAGATGCAGAGTAGAACTAGCTATGCTCCGTGTGTGTAGGAAACACAGTTCTTTTGTTCAGAGCACACTCACGTTTCCCTCTGTATTAGAGACTCTAGAAATCAAGAGAGTGCTTCTTGCTCTAAAGCAGAGTGTGTTTCATGGATGAGAACTGTGCTGTGTGTTTCCAATCAGAAACGGAGTTAAATGCCAGGCTCTGTGGCTTCCTACAAGCAAGACTTCGTTTCAGGTAAAAGAAGACACTTTTCAGCTCAAACAAAGCTACATTGTTCACGAAGCTAACAAGTTTTTCGCTCTTAACTGAAAAGCATTGCATGTTAGAGGACCTGTAGTTTGTATCAGTTTCAGATGCAGAGTTGAACTAGATATGGTCCCCGTGTGTAGGAACACATTTCTTTCTTTCTGAGCACACTCACGTTTTCCTCCTTATTAGAGAATTTAGAAAGCAAGAGTGTGTTTCTTGCTCTAAAGCAGAGTGTGTTTCATGCATGAGAACTGCGCTGTATCTTTCTCTTCAGAAACGGAGTTAAATGCCAGGCTCAGTGTATTCCTACAAGCAAGAATTTGTTTCAGGTAAACGTAGTCAATTTTCAGCACAAACGAAGCAACATTGTTCACGACGCTCACACGTTTCTCGCTCTTAACTGAAAAGCATTGGATGTTAGAGGACCTGTGGCTTGTATCAGTTTCAGAAACAGAGTTGAACTACATATGGTATGTGTGTGTAGGAAACACAGTTCTTTTGTTCTGAGCACATTCATGTTTCCTTCTGTATTAGAGACTCTAGAAAGCAAAAGCGTGCTTCTTGCTCTACAGCAGAGTGTGTTTCATGGATGAGAACTGTGCTGTGTGTTTCCAATCAGAAACGGAGTAAATGCCAGGCTCTGTGTCTTCCTACCAGCAAACTTCGTTTCAGGTAAACGCAGGCACTTTTCAGCTCAAACGAAGCTACATTGTTCACGAAGCTCACACGTTCTTCGCTCTTAACTGAAAAGCATTGCATGTTAGAGGACATGTGGTTTGTATCAGTTTCAGATGCAGAGTTGAACTAGATATGGTACATGTGTGTAGGAGACAAACTTCTATTGTTCTGAGCACACTCACGTTTCCCTCTGTATTAGAGACTCTAGAAAGCAAGAGCGTGCTTCTTGCTCTAAAGCAGAGTGTGTTTCATGGATGAGAACTGTGCTGTGTGTTTCCAATCAGAAGCATCGTTACATGCCAGGCTCAGTGTCTTCCTACAAGCAAGACTTGGTTTCAGGTAAACGCAGTCACTTTTCAGCTCCAATGAATCTACATTGTTCACGACACTCACACGTTGCTCGCTGTTAACTGAAAAGCATTGGATGTTAGAGGACCTGTGGTTTGTATCAGTCTCAGAAACAGAGTTGAACTGGATAGGGTACGTGTGTGTAGTAAACACAGTTCTTTTTTTCCGAGCACATTCATGTTTCCCTCTGTATTAGAGAATCTAGAAAGCAAGAGGGTGCTTTTTGCTCTAAAGCAGAGTGTGTTTCATGGATGACAACTGTGCTGTGTGTTTCCAATCAGAAACGGAGTTTAATGCCAGCCTCTGTGTCTTCCTACCAGCAAACTACGTTTCAGGTAAACGCAGTCACTTTTCAGCTCAAACGAAGCTACATTGTTCACGAAGCTCACACGTATCTCAATCTTAACTGAAAAGCATTGCATGTTAGAGCACCTATGGTTTCTATCAGTTTCAGATGCAGAGTTGAACTAGATTGGTCCGTGTGTGTAGGAAACACAGTTCTTTTGTTCTGAGCACACTCACGTTTCCCTCTGTTTTAGAGACTCTAGAAAGCAAGAGCGTGCTTCTTGCTCTAAAGCAGAGTGTGTTTCATGGATGAGAACTGTGCTGTGTGTTTCCAATCAGAAACGGAGTTAAATGCCAGGCTCTGTGTCTTCCTACAACCAAGACTTCGTTTCAGGTAAACGCAGTCACTATTCAGCTCAAAGGTAGCTACATTGTTGACGAAGCTCACACATTTCTCGCTCTTAAATGAAAAGCATTGGATGTTGGATGACCTGTGGTTTATATCAGTTTCAGATGCAGAGTCGAACTAGATATGGTCCGTGTGTGTAGGAGACACAGTCCTATTGTTCTGAGCACACTCACGTTTCCCTCTGTATTAGAGACTCTAGAAAGCAAGAGCGTGCTTCTTGCTCTAAAGCAGAGTGTGTTTCATGGATGACAACTGTGCTGTGTGTTTCCAATCAGAAGCGGAGTTACATGCCAGGCTCAGTGTCATCCTACAAGCAAGACTTTGTTTCAGGAAAACGTAGTCACTTTTCAGCTCCAATGAATCTACATTGAACACGACACTCACACGTTGCTCGCTGTTACCTGAAAAGCATTGGATGTTAGAGGACCTGTGGTTTGTGTCAGTTTCAGAAACAGAGTTGAACTAGATATGGTCCGTGTGTGTAGGAAACACAGTTCTTTTGTTCTGAGCACACTCACGTTTCCCTCTGTATTAGAGACTCTAGAAAGCAAGAGCGTGATTCTTGGTCTAACGCAGAGTGTGTTTCATGGATGAGACCTGTGCTGTGTGTTTCCAATCAGAAACGGAGTTAAATGCCAGGCTCAGTGTCTTCCTACATGCAAGACTTCGTTTAAGGTAAACGCAGTCACTTTTCAGCTCAAACGAAGCTACATTGTTCACGAAGCTCACACGTTTTTCGCTCTTAACTGAAAAGCATTGCATGTTAGAGGACCTGTGGTTTGTATCAGTTTCAGATGCAGAGTTGAGCTAGATATGGTCCGTGTGTGTAGGAAACACAGTTTTTTTGTTCTGAGCACACTCACGTTTCCCTCTGTATTAGAGACTCTAGAAAGCAAGAGCGTGCTTCTTGGTCTAAAGCAGAGTGTGTTTCATGGATGAGAACTGTGCTGTGTGTTTCCAATCAGAAACGGAGTTAAATGCCAGGCTCTGTGTCTTCTAACAAGCAAGACTTTGTTTCAGGTAAACGCAGTCACTTTTCAGCTCAAACGAAGCTACATTGTTCACGAAGCTCACACGTATCTCGATCTTAACTGAAAAGCAGTGCATGATACAGGACCTATGGTTTGTATCAGTTTCAGATGCAGAGTTGAACTAGATATGGTCAGTGTGTGTAGGAGAAACAGTTCTATTGTTCTGAGCACACTCACGTTTCCCTCTTTATTAGAGAATCTAGAAAGCAAGAGCGTGCTTCTTGATCTAAAGCAGATTGTGTTTCATGGATGAGATCTGTGCTGTGTCTTTCTCTTCAGAAACGGAGTTAAATGCCAGCCTCAGTGTCTTCCTACAAGCAAGACTTTGTTTCAGGTAAACGCAGTCAATTTTCAGCTCAAACTAAGCTACATTGTTCTCGAGGCTCAAACGTTTCTCGCTCTTAAATTAAAAGCATTTTATGTTGGAGGGCCTGTGGTTTATATCAGTTTCAGATGCAGAGTAGAACTAGATATGCTCCGTGTGTGTAGGAAACACAGTTCTTTTGTTCAGAGCACACTCACGTTTCCCTCTGTATTAGAGACTCTAGAAAGCAAGAGCGTGCTTCTTGCTCTAAAGCAGAGTGTGGTTCATGGATGAGACCTGTGCTGTGTGTTTCCAATCAGAAACGGAGTTAAATGCCAGGCTCTGTGGCTTCCTACAAGCAAGACTTCGTTTCAGGTAAACGCAGACACTTTTCAGCTCAAACAAAGCTACATTGTTCACGAAGCTAACAAGTTTTTCGCTCTTAACTGAAAAGCATTGCATGTTAGAGGACCTGTAGTTTGTATCAGTTTCAGATGCAGAGTTGAACTAGATATGGTCCCTGTGTGTAGGAACACATTTCTTTCTTTCTGAGCACACTCACGTTTTCCTCCTTATTAGGGAATTTAGAAAGCAAGAGTGTGCTTCTTGCTCTAAAGCAGAGTGTGTTTCATGCATGAGAACTGCGCTGTATCTTTCTCTTCAGAAACGGAGTTAAATGCCAGGCTCAGTGTATTCCTACAAGCAAGAATTTGTTTCAGGTAAACGTAGTCAATTTTCAGCACAAACGAAGCAACATTGTTCACGACGCTCACACGTTTCTCGCTCTTAACTGAAAAGCATTTGATGTTAGAGGACCTGTGGTTTGTATCAGTTTCAGAAACAGAGTTGAACTAGATATGGTCCGTGGGTGTAGGAAACACAGTTCTTTTGTTCTGAGCACATTCATGTTTCCCTCGGTATTAGAGACTCTAGAAAGCAAGAGCGTGCTTCTTGCTCTAAACCAGAGTGTCTTTCATGGATGACAACTGTGCTGTGTGTTTCCAATCAGATACGGAGTTAAATGCCAGGCTCTGTGTCTTCCTACAAGCAAGACTTTGTGTCAGGTAAACGCAGTCACTTTTCAGCTCAAACGAAGCTACATTGTTCACGAAGCTCACACATATCTCGATCTTAACTGAAAAGCATTGCATGTTAGAGGACCTATGGTTTGTATCAGTTTCAGATGCAGAGGTGAACTAGATATGGTCCGTGTGTGTAGGAATCACAGTTCTTTTGTTCTGAGCACACTCATGTTTCCCTCTGTATTAGAGACTCTAGAAAGCAAGAGCGTGCTTCTTGCTCTAAACAAGAGTGTCTTTCATGGATGACAACTGTGCTGTGTGTTTCCAATCAGATACGGAGTTAAATGCCAGGCTCTGTGTCTTCCTACAAGCAAGACTTCGTTTCAGGTAAACACAGTCACTTTTCACCTCAAACGAAGCTACATTGTTCACGAAGCTCACACGTTTTTTCTCTTATCTGAAAAGCATTGCATGTTAGAGGACCTGTGTTTTGTATCAGTTTCAGATGCAGAGTTGAACTAGATATGGTCCGTGTGTGTAGGAGACAGTTTTTTTGTTCTGAGCACATTCATGTTTCCCTTTGTATTAGAGACTCTAGAAAGCAAGAGCGTGATTCTTGGTCTAAAGCAGAGTTGTTTCATGGATTAGAACTGTGCTGTGTGTTTCCAATCAGAAACGGAGTTATATGCCATGATCTGTGTCTTCCTACAAGCAAGACTTCGTTTAAGGTAAACACAGTCACTTTTCAGCTCAAACGAAGCTACATTGTTCACGAAGCTCACACGTTTCTCGCTCTTAACTGAAAAGCATTTGCTGTTAGAGGACCTGTAGTTTGTATCAGTTTCAGAAACAGAGTTGAACTAGATATGGTCCGTGTGTGTAGGAGACACAGTTCTTTTGTTCTGAGCACACTCTTGTTTCCCTCTGTATTAGAGACTCTAGAAAGCAAGAGCGTGCTTCTTGCTCTAAACTAGAGTGTATTTCATGGATGACAACTGTGCTGTGTGTTTCCAATCAGATACGGAGTTAAATGCCAGGCTCTGTGTCTTCCTACAAGCAAGACTTCGTTTCAGGTAAACGCAGTCACTTTTCAGCTCAAACGAAGCTACATTGTTCACGAAGCTCACACGTATCTCGATCTTAACTGAAAAGCATTGCGTGTTAGAGGACCTATGGTTTGTATCAGTTTCAGATGCAGAGTTGAACTAGATATGGTCCGTGAGTGTAGGAAACACAGTTTTTTTGTTCTGAGCACACTCACGTTTCCCTCTGTATTAGAGACTCTAGAAAGCAAGAGCGTGCTTCTTGCTCTAAAGCAGAGTGTGTTTCATGGATGAGAACTGTGCTGTGTGTTTCCAATCAGAAATGGAGTTAAATGCCAGGATCTGTGTCTTCCTACAACCAAGACTTCGTTTCAGGTAAACGCAGTCACTATTCAGCTCAAAGGAAGCTACATTGTTCACGAAGCTCACACATTTCTCGCTCTTAAATGAAAAGCATTGGATGTTGGAGGACCTGTGGTTTATATCAGTTTCAGATGCAGAGTAGAACTAGATATGCTCCGTGTGTGTAGGAAACACAGTTCTTTTGTTCAGAGCACACTCACGTTTCCCTCTGTATTAGAGACTCTAGAAAGCAAGAGCGTGCTTCTTGCTTTAAAGCAGAGTGTGTTTCATGGATGAGAACTGTGCCGTGTGTTTCCAATCAGAAACGGAGTTAAATGCCAGGCTCTGTGTCTTCCTACCAGCAAATTTCGTTTCAGGTAAACTCAGTCACTTTTCAACTCAAACGAAGCTACATTGTTTACGAAGCTCACACGTTTTTCGCTCTTAACTGAAAAGCATTGCATGTTAGAGTACCTGTGGTTTGTATCAGTTTCAGATGCAGAGTTGAACTAGATATGGTCCCTGTGTGTAGTTACACAGTTCTTTCGTTCTGACCACACTCAGGTTTCCCTCTGTATTAGAGAATGTAGAAAGCAAGAGTGTGCTTCTTGCTCTAAAGCAGAGTGTGTTTCATGCATGAGAACTGTGCTGTATCTTTCTCTTCAGAAACGGAGTTCAATGCCAGGCTCAGTGTCTTCCTACATGCAAGAATTTGTTTCAGGTAAACGTAGTCAATTTTCAGCAAAAACGAAGCAACATTGTTCACAACGCTCACACGTTTCTCGCTCTTAACTGAAAAGCATTGGATGTTAGAGGACCTGTGGCTTGTATCAGTTTCAGAAACAGAGTTGAAATAGATATGGTACGTGTGTGTAGGAAACACAGTTCTTTTGTTCTGAGCACATTCATGTTTCCTTCTGTATTAGAGACTCTAGAAAGCAAAAGCGTGCTTCTTGCTCTACAGCAGAGTGTGTTTCATGGATGAGAACTGTGCTGTGTGTTTCCAATCAGAAACGGAGTTAAATGCCAGGCTCTGTGTCTTCCTACAAGCAAGACTTCGTTTCAGGTAAACGCAGTCACTTTTCAGCTCAAACGAAGCTACATTGTTCACGAAGCTCACACGTATCTCGATCTTAACTGAAAAGCATTGCATGTTAGAGGACCTCTGGTTTGTATCAGTTTGAGATGCAGAGTTAAACTAGATATGGTCCGTGAGTGTAGGAAACACAGTTTTTTTGTTCTGAGCACACTCACGTTTCCCTCTGTATTAGAGACTCTAGAAAGCAAGAGCGTGCTTCTTGCTCTAAAGCAGAGTGTGTTTCATGGATGAGAACTGTGCTGTGTGTTTCCAATCAGAAACGGAGTTAAATGCGAGGATCTGTGTCTTCCTACAACCAAGACTTCGTTTCAGGTAAACGAAGACACTTTTCAGCTCAAACAAAGCTACATTGTTCACGAAGCTAACAAGTTTTTCGCTCTTAACTGAAAAGCATTGCATGTTAGAGGACCTCTGGTTTGTATCAGTTTGAGATGCAGAGTTAAACTAGATATGGTCCGTGTGTGTAGGAGACACAGTTCTTTTGTTCAGAGCACACTCACGTTTCCCTCTGTATTAGAGATTCTAGAAAGCAAGAGCGTGCTTCTTGCTCTAAAGCAGAGTATGTTTCATGGATGAGAACTGTGCTGTGTGTTTGCAATCAGAAGCAGAGTTAAATGCCAGGATCTGTGTTCTCCTACCAGCAAACTTCGTGTCAGTTAAACGCAGTCACTTTTCAGCTCAAACAAAGCTACATTGTTCACGAAGCTCACACGTTTTTCGCTCTTAACTGAAAAGCATTGCATGTTAGAGGACCTGTAGTTTGTATCAGTTTCAGATGCAGAGTTGAACTAGATATGGTCCCTGTGTGTAGGAACACATTTCTTTCTTTCTGAGCACACTCACGTTTTCCTCCTTATTAGAGAATTTAGAAAGCAAGAGTGTGCTTCTTGCTCTAAAGCAGAGTGTGTTTCATGCATGAGAACTGTGCTGTATCTTTCTCTTCAGAAACGGAGTTAAATGCCAGGCTCAGTGTATTCCTACCAGCAAGAATTTGTTTCAGGTAAACGTAGTCAATTTTCAGCACAAACGAAGCAACATTGTTCACGACGCTCACAGGTTTCTCGCTCTTAACTGAAAAGCATTGGATGTTAGAGGACCTGTGGCTTGTATCAGTTTCAGAAACAGAGTTGAACTACATATGGTATGTGTGTGTAGGAAACACAGTTCTTTTGTTCTGAGCACATTCATGTTTCCTTCTGTATTAGAGACTCTAGAAAGCAAAAGCGTGCTTCTTGCTCTACAGCAGAGTGTGTTTCATGGATGAGAACTGTGCTGTGTGTTTCCAATCAGAAACGGAGTAAATGCCAGGCTCTGTGTCTTCCTACCAGCAAACTTCGTTTCAGGTAAACGCAGGCACTTTTCAGCTCAAACGAAGCTACATTGTTCACGAAGCTCACACGTTCTTTGCTCTTAACTGAAAAGCATTGCATGTTAGAGGACATGTGGTTTGTATCAGTTTCAGATGCAGAGTTGAACTAGATATGGTACATGTGTGTAGGAGACAAACTTCTATTGTTCTGAGCACACTCACGTTTCCCTCTGTATTAGAGACTCTAGAAAACAAGCGTGCTTCTTGCTCTAAAGCAGAGTGTGTTTCATGGATGAGAACTGTGCTGTGTGTTTCCAATCAGAAGCGGCGTTACATGCCAGGCTCAGTGTCTTCCTACAAGCAAGACTTGGTTTCAGGTAAACGCAGTCACTTTTCAGCTCCAATGAATCTACATTGTTCACGACACTCACACGTTGCTCGCTGTTAACTGAAAAGCATTGGATGTTAGAGGACCTGTGGTTTGTATCAGTCTCAGAAACAGAGTTGACCTGGATAGGGTACGTGTGTGTAGTAAACACAGTTCTTTTTTTCTGAGCACATTCATGTTTCCCTCTGTATTAGAGAATCTAGAAAGCAAGAGGGTGCTTTTTGCTCTAAAGCAGATTGTGTTTCATGGATGACAACTGTGCTGTGTGTTTCCAATCAGAAACGGAGTTTAATGCCAGCCTCTGTGTCTTCCTACCAGCAAACTACGTTTCAGGTAAACGCAGTCACTTTTCAGCTCAAACGAAGCTACATTGTTCACGAAGCTCACACGTATCTCAATCTTAACTGAAAAGCATTGCATGTTAGAGCACCTATGGTTTCTATCAGTTTCAGATGCAGAGTTGAACTAGATTGGTCCGTGTGTGTAGGTAACACAGTTCTTTTGTTCTGAGCACACTCACGTTTCCCTCTGTTTTAGAGACTCTAGAAAGCAAGAGCGTGCTTCTTGCTCTAAAGCAGAGTGTGTTTCATGGATGAGAACTGTGCTGTGTGTTTCCAATCAGAAACGGAGTTAAATGCCAGGCTCTGTGTCTTCCTACAACCAAGACTTCGTTTCAGGTAAACGCAGTCACTATTCAGCTCAAAGGTAGCTACATTGTTGACGAAGCTCACACATTTCTCGCTCTTAAATGAAAAGCATTGGATGTTGGATGACCTGTGGTTTATATCAGTTTCAGATGCAGAGTAGAACTAGATATGGTCCGTGTGTGTAGGAGACACAGTCCTATTGTTCTGAGCACACTCACGCTTCCCTCTGTATTAGAGACTCTAGAAAGCAAGAGCGTGCTTCTTGCTCTAAAGCAGAGTGTGTTTCATGGATGACAACTGTGCTGTGTGTTTCCAATCAGAAGCGGAGTTACATGCCAGGCTCAGTGTCATCCTACAAGCAAGACTTTGTTTCAGGAAAACGTAGTCACTTTTCAGCTCCAATGAATCTACATTGAACACGACACTCACACGTTGCTCGCTGTTACCTGAAAAGCATTGGATGTTAGAGGACCTGTGGTTTGTGTCAGTTTCAGAAACAGAGTTGAACTAGATATGGTCCGTGTGTGTAGGAAACACAGTTCTTTTGTTCTGAGCACACTCACGTTTCCCTCTGTATTAGAGACTCTAGAAAGCAAGAGCGTGCTTCTTGGTCTAACGCAGAGTGTGTTTCATGGATGAGACCTGTGCTGTGTGTTTCCAATCAGAAACGGAGTTAAATGCCAGGCTCAGTGTCTTCCTACATGCAAGACTTCGTTTAAGGTAAACGCAGTCACTTTTCAGCTCAAACGAAGCTACATTGTTCACGAAGCTCACACGTTTTTCGCTCTTAACTGAAAAGCATTGCATGTTAGAGGACCTGTGGTTTGTATCAGTTTCAGATGCAGAGTTGAGCTAGATATGGTCCGTGTGTGTAGGAAACACAGTTCTTTTGTTCTGAGCACACTCATGTTTCCCTCTGTATTATAGACTCTAGAAAGCAAGAGCGTGCTTCTTGCTCTAAAGCAGAGTGTGTTTCATGCATGAGAACTGTGCTGTACCGTTCTCTTCAGAAACAGAGTTAAATGCCAGGCTCAGTGTCTTCCAGAAGCAAGACTTCGTTTCAGGAAAACACAGTCACTTTTCAGCTCAAACGAAGCTACATTGTTCTCGAAGCTCACACGTTTCTCGCTCTTAACTGAAAAGCATTTGATGTTAGAGGACCTGTGGTTTGTATCAGTTTCAGAAACAGAGTTGAACTAGATATGGTCCGTGTGTGTAGGAAACACAGTTCTTGTGTTCTGAGCACACTCATGTTTCCCTCTGTATTAGAGACTCTAGAAAGCAAGAGCGTGCTTCTTGGTCTAAAGCAGAGTGTGTTTCATGGATGAGAACTGTGCTGTGTGTTTCAAATCAGAAACGGAGTTAAATGCCAGGCTCTGTGTCTTCTAACAAGCAAGACTTTGTTTCAGGTAAACGCAGTCACTTTTCAGGTCAAACGAAGCTACATTGTTCACGAAGCTCACACGTATCTCGATCTTAACTGAAAAGCAGTGCATGATACAGGACCTATGGTTTGTATCAGTTTCAGATGCAGAGTTGAACTAGATATGGTCAGTGTGTGTAGGAGAAACAGTTCTATTGTTCTGAGCACACTCACGTTTCCCTCTTTATTAGAGAATCTAGAAAGCAAGAGCGTGCTTCTTGATCTAAAGCAGATTGTGTTTCATGGATGAGATCTGTGCTGTGTCTTTCTCTTAAGAAACGGAGTTAAATGCCAGCCTCAGTGTCTTCCTACAAGCAAGACTTTGTTTCAGGTAAACGCAGTCAATTTTCAGCTCAAACTGAGCTACATTGTTCTCGAGGCTCAAACGTTTCTCGCTCTTAAATTAAAAGCATTTTATGTTGGAGGGCCTGTGGTTTATATCAGTTTCAGATGCAGAGTAGAACTAGATATGCTCCGTGTGTGTAGGAAACACAGTTCTTTTGTTCAGAGCACACTCACGTTTCCCTCTGTATTAGAGACTCTAGAAAGCAAGAGCGTGCTTCTTGCTCTAAAGCAGAGTGTGGTTCATGGATGAGACCTGTGCTGTGTGTTTCCAATCAGAAACGGAGTTAAATGCCAGGCTCTGTGGCTTCCTACAAGCAAGACTTCGTTTCAGGTAAACGCAGACACTTTTCAGCTCAAACAAAGCTACATTGTTCACGAAGCTAACAAGTTTTTCGCTCTTAACTGAAAAGCATTGCATGTTAGAGGACCTGTAGTTTGTATCAGTTTCAGATGCAGAGTTGAACTAGATATGGTCCCTGTGTGTAGGAACACATTTCTTTCTTTCTGAGCACACTCACGTTTTCCTCCTTATTAGGGAATTTAGAAAGCAAGAGTGTGCTTCTTGCTCTAAAGCAGAGTGTGTTTCATGCATGAGAACTGCGCTGTATCTTTCTCTTCAGAAACGGAGTTAAATGCCAGGCTCAGTGTATTCCTACAAGCAAGAATTTGTTTCAGGTAAACGTAGTCAATTTTCAGCACAAACGAAGCAACATTGTTCACGACGCTCACACGTTTCTCGCTCTTAACTGAAAAGCATTTGATGTTAGAGGACCTGTGGTTTGTATCAGTTTCAGAAACAGAGTTGAACTAGATATGGTCCGTGGGTGTAGGAAACACAGTTCTTTTGTTCTGAGCACATTCATGTTTCCCTCGGTATTAGAGACTCTAGAAAGCAAGAGCGTGCTTCTTGCTCTAAACCAGAGTGTCTTTCATGGATGACAACTGTGCTGTGTGTTTCCAATCAGATACGGAGTTAAATGCCAGGCTCTGTGTCTTCCTACAAGCAAGACTTTGTTTCAGGTAAACGCAGTCACTTTTCAGCTCAAACGAAGCTACATTGTTCACGAAGCTCACACATATCTCGATCTTAACTGAAAAGCATTGCATGTTAGAGGACCTATGGTTTGTATCAGTTTCAGATGCAGAGGTGAACTAGATATGGTCCGTGTGTGTAGGAATCACAGTTCTTTTGTTCTGAGCACACTCATGTTTCCCTCTGTATTAGAGACTCTAGAAAGCAAGAGCGTGCTTCTTGCTCTAAACAAGAGTGTCTTTCAAGGATGACAACTGTGCTGTGTGTTTCCAATCAGATACGGAGTTAAATGCCAGGCTCTGTGTCTTCCTACAAGCAAGACTTCGTTTCAGGTAAACACAGTCACTTTTCACCTCAAACGAAGCTACATTGTTCACGAAGCTCACACGTTTTTTCTCTTATCTGAAAAGCATTGCATGTTAGAGGACCTGTGTTTTGTATCAGTTTCAGATGCAGAGTTGAACTAGATATGGTCCGTGTGTGTAGGAGACAGTTTTTTTGTTCTGAGCACATTCATGTTTCCCTTTGTATTAGAGACTCTAGAAAGCAAGAGCGTGATTCTTGGTCTAAAGCAGAGTTGTTTCATGGATTAGAACTGTGCTGTGTGTTTCCAATCAGAATCGGAGTTATATGCCATGATCTGTGTCTTCCTACAAGCAAGACTTCGTTTAAGGTAAACACAGTCACTTTTCAGCTCAAAGGAAGCTACATTGTTCACGAAGCTCACACGTTTCTCGCTCTTAACTGAAAAGCATTTGATGTTAGAGGACCTGTAGTTTGTATCAGTTTCAGAAACAGAGTTGAACTAGATATGGTCCGTTTGTGTAGGAGACACAGTTCTTTTGTTCTGAGCACACTCTTGTTTCCCTCTGTATTAGAGACTCTAGAAAGCAAGAGCGTGCTTCTTGCTCTAAACCAGAGTGTCTTTCATGGATGACAACTGTGCTGTGTGTTTTCAATCAGAAACGGAGTTAAATGCCAGGCTCTGTGTCTTCCTACAAGCAAGACTTCGTTTCAGGTAAACGCAGTCACTTTTCAGCTCAAACGAAGCTACATTGTTCACGAAGCTCACACGTATCTCGATCTTAACTGAAAAGCATTGCGTGTTAGAGGACCTATGGTTTGTATCAGTTTCAGATGCAGAGTTGAACTAGATATGGTCCGTGAGTGTAGGAAACACAGTTTTTTTGTTCTGAGCACACTCACGTTTCCCTCTGTATTAGAGACTCTAGAAAGCAAGAGCGTGCTTCTTGCTCTAAAGCAGAGTGTGTTTCATGGATGAGAACTGTGCTGTGTGTTTCCAATCAGAAATGGAGTTAAATGCCAGGATCTGTGTCTTCCTACAAACAAGACTTCGTTTCAGGTAAACGCAGTCACTATTCAGCTCAAAGGAAGCTACATTGTTCACGAAGCTCACACATTTCTCGCTCATAAATGAAAAGCATTGGATGTTGGAGGACCTGTGGTTTATATCAGTTTCAGATGCAGAGTAGAACTAGATATGCTCCGTGTGTGTAGGAAACACAGTTCTTTTGTTCAGAGCACACTCACGTTTCCCTCTGTATTAGAGACTCTAGAAAGCAAGAGCGTGCTTCTTGCTTTAAAGCAGAGTGTGTTTCATGGATGAGAACTGTGCCGTGTGTTTCCAATCAGAAACGGAGTTAAATGCCAGGCTCTGTGTCTTCCTACCAGCAAATTTCGTTTCAGGTAAACTCAGTCACTTTTCAACTCAAACGAAGCTACATTGTTTACGAAGCTCACACGTTTTTCGCTCTTAACTGAAAAGCATTGCATGTTAGAGCACCTGTGGTTTGTATCAGTTTCAGATGCAGAGTTGAACTAGATATGGTCCCTGTGTGTAGTTACACAGTTCTTTCGTTCTGACCACACTCACATTTTCCTCCTTATTAGGGAATTTAGAAAGCAAGAGTGTGCTTCTTGCTCTAAAGCAGAGTGTGTTTCATGCATGAGAACTGCGCTGTGTCTTTCACTTCAGAAACGGAGTTAAATGCCAGGCTCAGTGTATTCCTACAAGCAAGAATTTGTTTCAGGTAAACGTAGTCAATTTTCAGCACAAACGAAGCAACATTGTTCACGACGCTCACACGTTTCTCGCTCTTAACTGAAAAGCATTGGATGTTAGAGGACCTGTGGCTTGTATCAGTTTCAGAAACAGAGTTGAAATAGATATGGTACGTGTGTGTAGGAAACACAGTTCTTTTGTTCTGAGCACATTCATGTTTCCTTCTGTATTAGAGACTCTAGAAAGCAAAAGCGTGCTTCTTGCTCTACAGCAGAGTGTGTTTCATGGATGAGAACTGTGCTGTGTGTTTCCAATCAGAAACGGAGTTAAATGCCAGGCTCTGTGTCTTCCTACAAGCAAGACTTCGTTTCAGGTAAACGCAGTCACTTTTCAGCTCAAACGAAGCTACATTGTTCACGAAGCTCACACGTATCTCGATCTTAACTGAAAAGCATTGCGTGTTAGAGGACCTATGGTTTGTATCAGTTTCAGATGCAGAGTTGAACTAGATATGGTCCGTGAGTGTAGGAAACACAGTTTTTTTGTTCTGAGCACACTCACGTTTCCCTCTGTATTAGAGACTCTAGAAAGCAAGAGCGTGCTTCTTGCTCTAAAGCAGAGTGTGTTTCATGGATGAGAACTGTGCTGTGTGTTTCCAATCAGAAACGGAGTTAAATGCGAGGATCTGTGTCTTCCTACAACCAAGACTTCGTTTCAGGTAAACGCAGTCACTATTCAGCTCAAAGGAAGCTACATTGTTCACGAAGCTCACACATTTCTCGCTCTTAAATGAAAAGCATTGGATGTTGGAGGACCTGTGGTTTATATCAGTTTCAGATGCAGAGTAGAACTAGATATGCTCCTTGTGTGTAGGAAACACAGTTCTTTTGTTCAGAGCACACTCACGTTTCCCTCTTTATTAGAGACTCTAGAAAGCAAGAGCGTTCTTCTTGCTCTAAAGCAGAGTGTGTTTCATGGATGAGAACTGTGCCGTGTGTTTCCAATCAGAAACGGAGTTAAATGCCAGGCTCTGTGTCTTCCTACCAGCAAATTTCGTTTCAGGTAAACGCAGTCACTTTTCAGCTCAAACGAAGCTACATTGTTCACGAAGCTCACACATTTCTCGCTCTTAAATGAAAAGCATTGGATGTTGGAGGACCTGTGGTTTATATCAGTTTCAGATGCAGAGTTGAACTAGATATGGTCCCTGTGTGTAGGAACACAGTTCTTTCGTTCTGAGCACACTCACGTTTCCCTCTGTAATAGAGACTCTAGAAAGCAAGAGTGTGCTTCTTGCTCTAAAGCAGAGTGTGTTTCATGCATGAGAACTGTGCTGTATCTTTCTCTTCAGAAACGGAGTTAAATGCCAGGCTCAGTGTCTTCCTACAAGCAAGAATTTGTTTCAGGTAAACACAGTCAATTTTCAGCACAAACGAATCTACATTGTTCACGATGCTCACACGTTTCTCGCTCTTAACTGAAAAGCATTGGTTGTTAGAGGACCTGCGGTTTGTATCAGTTTCAGAAACAGAGTTGAACTAGATATGGTACGTGTGTGTAGGAAACACAGTTCTTTTGTTCTGAGCACATTCATGTTTCCCTCTGTATTAGAGACTCTAGAAAGCATGAGCGTGCTTCTTGGTCTAAAGCAGAGTGTGTTTCATGGATTATAACGGTGCTGTGTGTTTCCAATCAGAAATGGAGTTAAAAGCCAGGATCTGTGTCTTCCTACAAGCAATAATTCGTTTCAGGTAAACACAGTCACTTTTCAGATCTAACGAAGCTACATTGTTCTCGAAGCTCACACGTTTCTCGCTCTTAACTGAAAAGCATTTGATGTTAGAGGACCTGTGGTTTGTATCACTTTCAGAAACAGAGTTGAACTAGATATGGTCAGTGTGTGTAGGAAACACAGTTCTTTTGTTCTGAGCACACTCATGTTTCCCTCGGTATTGGAGAATCTAGAAAGCAAGAGCGTGCTTCTTGCTCTAAAGCAGAGTGTGTTTCATGGATGACAACTGTGCTGTGTGTTTCCAATCAGAAATGGAGTTAAATGCCAGGCTCTGCGTCTTCCTACCAGTAAGACTTCTTTTCAGGTAAACGAAGTCAATTTTCAGCTCAAACGAAGCTACATTGTTCACGAAGCTCACACGTTTTTCGCTCTTAACTGAAAAGCATTGCATGTTAGAGGACCTGTGGTTTGTGTCAGTTTCAGATGCAGAGTTGAACTAGATATGCTCCTTGTGTGTAGGAAACACAGTTCTTTTGTTCAGAGCACACTCACGTTTCCCTCTGTATTAGAGACTCTAGAAAGCAAGAGCGTGCTTCTTGCTCTAAAGCAGAGTGTGTTTCATGGATGAGACCTGTGCTGTGTGTTTCCAATCAGAAACGGAGTTAAATGCCAGGCTCAGTGTCTTCCTACATGCAAGACTTCGTTTAAGGTAAACGCAGTCACTTTTCATCTCAAACGAAGCTACATTGTTCACGAAGCTCACACGTTTTTCGCTCTTAACTGAAAAGCATTGCATGTTAGAGGACCTGTGGTTTGTATCAGTTTCAGATGCAGAGTTGAGCTAGATATGGTCCGTGTGTGTAGGAAACACAGTTCTTTTGTTCTGAGCACACTCATGTTTCCCTCTGTATTATAGACTCTAGAAGGCAAGAGCGTGCTTCTTGCTCTAAAGCAGAGTGTGTTTCATGCATGAGAACTGTGCTGTACCGTTCTCTTCAGAAACAGAGTTAAATGCCAGGCTCAGTGTCTTCCAGAAGCAAGAATTTGTTTCAGGTAAACTTAGTCAATTTTCAGCACAAACGAAGCTACATTGTTCACGACGCTCACACGTTTCTTGCTCTTAACTGAAAAGCATTGGATGTTAGAGGACCTGTAGTTTGTATCAGTTTCAGAAACAGAGTTGAACTAGATATGGTCCGTGTGTGTAGGAAACACAGTTCTTTTGTTCTGAGCACATTCATGTTTCCCTCTGTATTAGAGACTCTAGAAAGCAAGAGCGTGCTTTTTGGTCTAAAGCAGAGTTGATTCATGGAGTAGAACTGTGCTGTGTGTTTCCAATCAGAAACGGAGTTAATTGCCAGGATCTTTGTCTTCCTACATGCAAGACTTCGTGTCAGTTAAACGCAGTCACTTTTCAGCTCAAACAAAGCTACATTGTTCACGAAGCTCACACGTTTTTCGCTCTTAACTGAAAAGCATTGCATGTTAGAGGACCTGTAGTTTGTATCAGTTTCAGATGCAGAGTTGAACTAGATATGGTCCCTGTGTGTAGGAACACATTTCTTTCTTTCTGAGCACACTCACGTTTTCCTCCTTATTAGAGAATTTACAAAGCAAGAGTGTGCTTCTTGCTCTAAAGCAGAGTGTGTTTCATGCATGAGAACTGCGCTGTATCTTTCTCTTCAGAAACGGAGTTAAATGCCAGGCTCAGTGTATTCCTACAAGCAAGAATTTGTTTCAGGTAAACGTAGTCAATTTTCAGCACAAACGAAGAAACATTGTTCACGACGCTCACACGTTTCTCGCTCTTAACTGAAAAGCATTGGATGTTAGAGGACCTGTGGCTTGTATCAGTTTCAGAAACAGAGTTGAACTACATATGGTATGTGTGTGTAGGAAACACAGTTCTTTTGTTCTGAGCACATTCATGTTTCCTTCTGTATTAGAGACTCTAGAAAGCAAAAGCGTGCTTCTTGCTCTACAGCAGAGTGTGTTTCATGGATGAGAACTGTGCTGTGTGTTTCCAATCAGAAACGGAGTTAAATGCCAGGCTCTGTGTCTTCCTACAACCAAGACTTCGTTTCAGGTAAACGCAGTCACTATTCAGCTCAAAGGTAGCTACATTGTTGACGAAGCTCACACATTTCTCGCTCTTAAATGAAAAGCATTGGATGTTGGATGACCTGTGGTTTATATCAGTTTCAGATGCAGAGTAGAACTAGATATGCTCAGTGTGTGTAGGAAACACAGTTCTTTTGTTCAGAGCACACTCACATATCCCTCTGTGTTAGAGACTCTAGAAAGCAAGAGCGTGCTTCTTGCTCTAAAGCAGAGTGTGGTTCATGGATGAGAACTGTGCTGTGTGTTTCCAATCAGAAACGGAGTTAAATGCCAGGCTCTGTGTCTTCCTACCAGCAAACTTCGTTTCAGGTAAACGCAGTCACTTTTCACCTCAAAGGAAGCTACATTGTTCACAAAGCTCACACGTTTTTCACTCTTAATTGAAAAGCATTGCATGTTAGAGCACCTGTGGTTTCTATCAGCTTCAGATGCAGAGTTGAACTAGATATGGTCCCTGTGTGTAGGAACACAGTTCTTTCGTTCTGAGCACACTCACGTTTCCCTTTGTATTAGAGAATCTAGAAAGCAAGAGTGTGCTTCTTGCTCTAAAGCAGAGTGTGTTTCATGCATGAGAACTGTGCTGTATCTTTCTCTTCAGAAACGGAGTTAAATGCCAGGCTCAGTGTCTTCCTACAAGCACGAATTTCTTTCAGGTAAACGCAGTCAATTTTGAGCACAAAGGAAGCTACATTGTTCACGAAGCTCACACGTTTCTCGCTCTTATCTGAAAAGCATTGGATGTTAGAGGACCTGTGTTTTGTATCAGTTTCAGAAACAGAGTTGCACTAGATATGGTACGTGTGTGTAGTAAACACAGTTCTTTTGTTCTGAGCACACTCATGTTTCCCTCTGTATTAGAGAATCTAGAAGGTAAGAGCGTGCTTCTTGCTCTAAAACAGAGTGTCTTTCATGGATGACAACTGTGCTGTGTGTTTCCAATCAGAAACGGAGTTAAATGCCAGGATCTGTGTCTTCCTACAAGCAAGACTTCGTTTCAGGTAAACGCAGTCAATTTTCAGCACAAACGAATCTACATTGTTCACGATGCTCACACGTTTCTCGCTCTTAACTGAAAAGCATTGGTTGTTAGAGGACCTGTGGTTTGTATCAGTTTCAGAAACAGAGTTGAACTAGATATGGTACGGGTGTGTAGGAAACACAGTTCTTTTGTTCTGAGCACATTCATGTTTCCCTCTGTATTAGAGAGTCTAGAAAGCAAGAGCGTGCTTCTTGGTCTAAAGCAGAGTGTGTTTCATGGATTAGAACTGTGCTGTGTGTTTCCAATCAGAAATGGAGTTAAATGCCAGGATCTGTGTCTTCCTACAAGCTAGACTTCGTTTCAGGTAAACACAGTCACTTTTCAGCTCTAACGAAGCTACATTGTTCTCGAAGCTCACACGTTTCTCGCTCTTAACTGAAAAGCATTTTGATGTTAGAGGACCTGTGGTTTGTATCAGTTTCAGAAACAGAGTTGAACTAGATATGGTCAGTGTGTGTAGGAAACACAATTCATTTGTTTTGAGCACACTCATGTTTCCCTCGGTATTAGAGAATCTAGAAAGCAAGAGCGTGCTTCTTGCTCTAAAGCAGAGTGTGTTTCATGGATGAGAACTGTGCTGTGTGTTTCCAATCAGAAATGGAGTTAAATGCCAGGCTCTGTGTCTTCCTACCAGTAAGACTTCGTTTCAGGTAAACGAAGTCACTTTTCAGCTCAAACGAAGCTACATTGTTCACGAAGCTCACACGTTTTTCGCTCTTAACTGAAAAGCATTGCATGTTAGAGGACCTGTGGTTTGTATCAGTTTCAGATGCAGAGTTGAACTAGATATGCTCCGTGTGTGTAGGAAACACAGTTCTTTTCTTCAGAGCACACTCACCTTTCCCTCTGTATTAGAGACTCTAGAAAGAAAGAGCGTGCTTCTTGCTCTAAAGCAGAGTGTGTTTCATGCATGAGAACTGTGCTGTACCTTTCTCTTCAGAAACGGAGTTAAATGCCAGGCTCAGTGTCTTCCAGAAGCAAGAATTTGTTTCAGGTAAACTTAGTCAATTTTCAGCACAAACGAAGCTACATTGTTCACGACGCTCACACGTTTCTTGCTCTTAACTGAAAAGCATTGGATGTTAGAGGACCTGTGGTTTGTATCAGTTTCAGAAACAGAGTTGAACTAGATATGGTCCGTGTGTGTAGGAAACACAGTTCTTGTGTTCTGAGCACACTCATGTTTCCCTCTGTATTAGAGACTCTAGAAAGCAAGAGCGTGCTTCTTGGTCTAAAGCAGAGTGTGTTTCATGGATTAGAAGTGTGCTGTGTGTTTCCAATCAGAAACGGAGTTAAATGCCAGGCTCTGTGTCTTCCTACAAGCAAGACTTTGCTTCAGGTAAACGCAGTCACTTTTCAGCTCAAAAGAAGCTACATTGTTCAAGACTCTCACACGTATCTCGATCTTAACTGAAAAGCATTGCATGTTACAGGACCTATGGTTTGTATCAGTTTCAGATGCAGAGTTGAACTAGATATGGTCCGTGTGTGTAGGAGAAACAGTTCTATTGTTCTGAGCACACTCACGTTTCCCTCTGTATTAGAGAATCTAGAAAGCAAGAGCGTGCTTCTTGGTCTAAAGCAGATTGTGTTTCATGGATGAGAACTGTGCTGTGTCTTTCTCTTCAGAAACGGAGTTAAATGTCAGGCTCAGTGTCTTCCTACAAGCAAGACTTTGTTTCAGGTAAACGCAGTCAATTTTCAGCTCAAACGAAGCTACAATGTTCACGAAGCTCACACGTTTCTCGCTCTTAAATTAAAAGCATTTTATGTTGGAGGGCCTGTGGTTTATATCAGTTTCAGATGCAGAGTAGAACTAGATATGCTCCGTGTGTGTAGGAAACACAGTTCTTTTGTTCGGAGCACACTCACGTTTCCCTCTGTATTAGAGACTCTAGAAAGCAAGATCGTGCTTCTTGCTCTAAAGCAGAGTGTGTTTCATGGATGAGAACTGTGCTGTGTGTTTCCAATCAGAAGTGGAGTTTAATGCCAGGATCTGTGTTCTCCTACCAGCAAACTTCGTGTCAGTTAAACGCAGTCACTTTTCAGCTCAAACGAAGCTACATTGTTCACGAAGCTCACACGTTTTTCGCTCTTAACAGAAAAGCATTGCATGTTAGAGGACCTTTAGTTTGTATCAGTTTCAGATGCAGAGTTGAACTAGATATGGTCCCTGTGTGTAGGAACACATTTCTTTCTTTCTGAGCACACTCACGTTTTCCTCCTTATTAGAGAATTTAGAAAGCAAGAGTGTGCTTCTTGCTCTAAAGCAGAGTGTGTTTCATGCATGAGAACTGCGCTGTATCTTTCTCTTCAGAAACGGAGTTAAATGCCAAGCTCTGTGTCTTCCTACAAGCAAGACTTCGTTTCAGGTAAACGCAGTCACTTTTCAGCTCAAAGGAAACTACATTGTTCACGAAGCTCACAAGTTTTTCGCTCTTAACTGAAAAGCATTGCATGTTTTAGGACCTGTGGTTTGTATCACTTTCAGATGCAGAGTTGAATTAGATATTGTCCGTGTGTGAAGGAGACACAGTTCTTTTGTTCAGAGCACACTCACGTTTCCCTCTGTATTAGAGAATCTAGAAAGCAAGAGCGTGCTTCTTGCTCTAAAGCAGAGTTTGTTTCATGGATGAGAACTGTGCTGTGTGTTTCCAATCAGAAGCGGAGTTACATGCCAGGCTCTGTGTCTTCCTACAAGCAAGACTTGGTTTCAGGTAAACGCAGTCACTTTTCAGCTCCAATGAAGCTACATTGTTCACGAAGCTCACACGTTGCTGGCTGTTAAATGAAAAGCATTGGATGTTAGAGGACCTGTGGTTTGTATCCGTTTCAGAAACAGAGTTGAACTGGATAGGGTACGTGTGTGTAGTAAACACAGTTCTTTTGTTCTGAGCACATTCATGTTTCCCTCTGTATTAGAGAATCTAGAAAGCAAGAGGGTGCTTTTTGCTCTAAAGCAGAGTGTGTTTCATGGATGACAACTGTGCTGTGTGTTTCCAATCAGAAACGGAGTTAAATGCCAGCCTCTGTGTCTTCCTACCAGCAAACTACGTTTCAGGTAAACGCAGTCACTTTTCAGCTCAAACGAAGCTACATTGTTCACGAAGCTCACACGTATCTCGAACTTAATTGAAAAGCATTGCATGTTAGAGGAACTATGGTTTGTATCAGTTTCAGATGCAGAGATGAACTAGATATGGTCCATGTGTGTAGGAAACACAGTTCTTTTGTTCTTAGCACTCTCACGTTTCCCTCTGTATTAGAGAGTCTAGAAAGCAAGAGCGTGCTTCTTGCTCTAAAGCAGAGTGTGTTTCATGCATGAGAACTGTGCTGTATCTTTCTCTTCAGAAACGGAGTTGAATGCCAGGCTCAGTGTCTTCCTACAAGCAAGAATTTGTTTCAGGAAAACGCAGTCAATTTTCAGCACAAACGAATCTACATTGTTCACGATGCTCACACGTTTCTCGCTCTTAACTGAAAAGCATTGGTTGTTAGAGGACCTGTGGTTTGTATCAGTTTCAGAAACAGAGTTGAACTAGATATGCTACGGGTGTGTAGGAAACACAGTTCTTTTGTTCTGAGCACATCCATGTTTCCCTCTGTATTAGAGAGTCTAGAAAGCAAGAGCGTGCTTCTTGGTCTAAAGCAGAGTGTGTTTCATGGATTAGAACTGTGCTGTGTGTTTCCAATCAGAAATGGAGTTAAATGCCAGGATCTGTGTCTTCCTACAAGCTAGACTTCGTTTCAGGTAAACACAGTCACTTTTCAGCTCTAACGAAGCTACATTGTTCTCGAAGCTCACACGTTTCTCGCTCTTAACTGAAAAGCATTTGATGTTAGAGGACCTGTGGTTTGTATCAGTTTCAGATGCAGAGTTGAACTAGATATGGTCAGTGTGTGTAGGAAACACAGTTCTTTTCTTCAGAGCACACTCACCTTTCCCTCTGTTTTAGAGACTCTAGAAAGAAAGAGCGTGATTCTTGCTCTAAAGCAGAGTGTGTTTCATGGATGAGAACTGTGCTGTGTGTTTCCCTTCAGAAACGGAGTTAAATGCCAGGCTCAGTGTCTTCCTACATGCAAGACTTCGTTTCAGGTAAACGCAGTCACTTTTCAGCTCAAACGAAGCTACATTGTTCACGAAGCTCACTCGTTTTTCGCTCTTAACTGAAAAGCATTGCATGTTAGAGGACCTGTGGTTTGTATCAGTTTCAGATGCAGAGTTGAACTAGATATGGTCCGTGTGTGTAGGAAACACAGTTCTTTTGTTCTGAGCACACTCATGTTTCCCTCTGTATTATAGACTCTAGAAAGCAAGAGCGTCCTTCTTGCTCTAAAGCAGAGTGTGTTTCATGCATGAGAACTGTGCTGTACCTTTCTCTTCAGAAACGGAGTTAAATGCCAGGCTCAGTGTCTTCCAGAAGCAAGAATTTGTTTCAGGTAAACTTAGTCAATTTTCAGCACAAACGAATCTACATTGTTCACGACGCTCACACGTTTCTTGCTCTTAACTGAAAAGCATTGGATGTTAGAGGACCTGTGGTTTGTATCAGTTTCAGAAACAGAGTTGAACTAGATATGGTCCGTGTGTGTAGGAAACACAGTTCTTGTGTTCTGAGCACACTCATGTTTCCCTCTGTATTAGAGACTCTAGAAAGCAAGAGCGTGCTTCTTGGTCTAAAGCAGAGTGTGTTTCATGGATTAGAACTGTGTTGTGTGTTTCCAATCAGAAACGGAGTTAAACAGGCTCTGTGTCTTCCTACAAGCAAGACTTTGTTTCAGGTAAACGCAGTCACTTTTCAGCTCAAACGAAGCTACATTGTTCACGAAGCTCACACGTATCTCGATCTTAACTGAAAAGCATTGCATGTTACAGGACCTATGGTTTGTATCAGTTTCAGATGCAGAGTTGAACTAGATATGGTCCGTGTGTGTAGGAGAAACAGTTCTATTGTTCTGAGCACACTCACGTTTCCCTCTGTATTAGAGAATCTAGAAAGCAAGAGCGTGCTTCTTGGTCTAAAGCAGATTGTGTTTCATGGATGAGAACTGTGCTGTGTGTTTCCAATCAGAAGCGGAGTTTAATGCCAGGATCTGTGTTCTCCTACCAGCAAACTTCGTGTCAGTTAAACGCAGTCACTTTTCAGCTCAAACGAAGCTACATTGTTCACGAAGCTCACACATTTCTCGCTCTTAAATGAAAAGCATTGGATGTTGGAGGACCTGTGGTTTATATCATTTTCAGATGCAGAGATGAACTAGATATGGTCCTTGTGTGTAGGAACACAGTTCTTTCGTTCTGAGCACACTCACGTTTCCCTCTGTATTAGAGAATCTAGAAAGCAAGAGTGTGTTTCTTGCTCTAAAGCAGAGTGTGTTTCATGCATGAGAACTGTGCTGTATCTTTCTCTTCAGAAACGGAGTTAAATGCCAGGCTCAGTGTCTTCCTACAAGCAAGAATTTGTTTCAGGAAAACGCAGTCAATTTTCAGCACAAACGAATCTACATTGTTCACGATGCTCACAAGTTTCTCGCTCTTAACTGAAAAGCATTGGTTGTTAGAGGACCTGTGGTTTGTATCAGTTTCAGAAACAGAGTTGAACTAGATATGGTACGGGTGTGTAGGAAACACAGTTCTTTTGTTCTGAGCACATTCATGTTTCCCTCTGTATTAGAGAGTCTAGAAAGCAAGAGCGTGCTTCTTGGTCTAAAGCAGAGTGTGTTTCATGGATTAGAACTGTGCTGTGTGTTTCCAATCAGAAATGGAGTTAAATGCCAGGATCTGTGTCTTCCTACAAGCTAGACTTCGTTTCAGGTAAACACAGTCACTTTTCAGCTCTAACGAAGCTACATTGTTCTCGAAGCTCACACGTTTCTCGCTCTTAACTGAAAAGCATTTGATGTTAGAGGACCTGTGGTTTGTATCAGTTTCAGATGCAGAGTTGAACTAGATATGGTCAGTGTGTGTAGGAAACACAGTTCTTTTCTTCAGAGCACACTCACCTTTCCCTCTGTTTTAGAGACTCTAGAAAGAAAGAGCGTGATTCTTGCTCTAAAGCAGAGTGTGTTTCATGCATGAGAACTGTGCTGTACCTTTCTCTTCAGAAACGGAGTTAAATGCCAGGCTCAGTGTCTTCCAGAAGCAAGAATTTGTTTCAGGTAAACTTAGTCAATTTTCAGCACAAACGAATCTACATTGTTCACGACGCTCACACGTTTCTTGCTCTTAAATGAAAAGCATTGGATGTTAGAGGACCTGTGGTTTGTATCAGTTTCAGAAACAGAGTTGAACTAGATATGGTCCGTGTGTGTAGGAAACACAGTTCTTGTGTTCTGAGCACACTCATGTTTCCCTCTGTATTAGAGACTCTAGAAAGCAAGAGCGTGCTTCTTGGTCTAAAGCAGAGTGTGTTTCATGGATTAGAACTGTGATGTGTGTTTCCAATCAGAAACGGAGTTAAATGCCAGGCTCTGTGTCTTCCTACAAGCAAGACTTTGTTTCAGGTAAACGCAGTCACTTTTCAGCTCAAACGAAGCTACATTGTTCACGAAGCTCACACGTATCTCGATCTTAACTGAAAAGCATTGCATGTTACAGGACCTATGGTTTGTATCAGTTTCAGATGCAGAGTTGAACTAGATATGGTCCGTGTGTGTAGGAGAAACAGTTCTATTGTTCTGAGCACACTCACGTTTCCCTCTGTATTAGAGAATCTAGAAAGCAAGAGCGTGCTTCTTGGTCTAAAGCAGATTGTGTTTCATGGATGAGAACTGTGCTGTGTGTTTCCAATCAGAAGCGGAGTTTAATGCCAGGATCTGTGTTCTCCTACCAGCAAACTTCGTGTCAGTTAAACGCAGTCACTTTTCAGCTCAAACGAAGTTACATTGTTCACGAAGCTCACACATTTCTCGCTCTTAAATGAAAAGCATTGGATGTTGGAGGACCTGTGGTTTATATCAGTTTCAGATGCAGAGATGAACTAGATATGGTCCTTGTGTGTAGGAACACAGTTCTTTCGTTCTGAGCACACTCACGTTTCCCTCTGTATTAGAGAATCTAGAAAGCAAGAGTGTGTTTCTTGCTCTAAAGCAGAGTGTGTTTCATGCATGAGAACTGTGCTGTATCTTTCTCTTCAGAAACGGAGTTAAATGCCAGGCTCAGTGTCTTCCTACAAGCAAGAATTTGTTTCAGGAAAACGCAGTCAATTTTCAGCACAAACGAATCTACATTGTTCACGATGCTCACACGTTTCTCGCTCTTAACTGAAAAGCATTGGTTGTTAGAGGACCTGTGGTTTGTATCAGTTTCAGAAACAGAGTTGAACTAGATATGGTACGGGTGTGTAGGAAACACAGTTCTTTTGTTCTGAGCACATTCATGTTTCCCTCTGTATTAGAGAGTCTAGAAAGCAAGAGCGTGCTTCTTGGTCTAAAGCAGAGTGTGTTTCATGGATTAGAACTGTGCTGTGTGTTTCCAATCAGAAATGGAGTTAAATGCCAGGATCTGTGTCTTCCTACAAGCTAGACTTCGTTTCAGGTAAACACAGTCACTTTTCAGCTCTAACGAAGCTACATTGTTCTCGAAGCTCACACGTTTCTCGCTCTTAACTGAAAAGCATTTGATGTTAGAGGACCTGTGGTTTGTATCAGTTTCAGATGCAGAGTTGAACTAGATATGGTCAGTGTGTGTAGGAAACACAGTTCTTTTCTTCAGAGCACACTCACCTTTCCCTCTGTTTTAGAGACTCTAGAAAGAAAGAGCGTGATTCTTGCTCTAAAGCAGAGTGTGTTTCATGCATGAGAACTGTGCTGTACCTTTCTCTTCAGAAACGGAGTTAAATGCCAGGCTCAGTGTCTTCCAGAAGCAAGAATTTGTTTCAGGTAAACTTAGTCAATTTTCAGAACAAACGAATCTACATTGTTCACGACGCTCACACGTTTCTTGCTCTTAAATGAAAAGCATTGGATGTTAGAGGACCTGTGGTTTGTATCAGTTTCAGAAACAGAGTTGAACTAGATATGGTCCGTGTGTGTAGGAAACACAGTTCTTGTGTTCTGAGCACACTCATGTTTCCCTCTGTATTAGAGACTCTAGAAAGCAAGAGCGTGCTTCTTGGTCTAAAGCAGAGTGTGTTTCATGGATTAGAACTGTGATGTGTGTTTCCAATCAGAAACGGAGTTAAATGCCAGGCTCTGTGTCTTCCTACAAGCAAGACTTTGTTTCAGGTAAACGCAGTCACTTTTCAGCTCAAACGAAGCTACATTGTTCACGAAGCTCACACGTATCTCGATCTTAACTGAAAAGCATTGCATGTTACAGGACCTATGGTTTGTATCAGTTTCAGATGCAGAGTTGAACTAGATATGGTCCGTGTGTAGGAGAAACAGTTCTATTGTTCTGAGCACACTCACGTTTCCCTCTGTATTAGAGAATCTAGAAAGCAAGAGCGTGCTTCTTGGTCTAAAGCAGATTGTGTTTCATGGATGAGAACTGTGCTGTGTGTTTCCAATCAGAAGCGGAGTTTAATGCCAGGATCTGTGTTCTCCTACCAGCAAACTTCGTGTCAGTTAAACGCAGTCACTTTTCAGCTCAAACGAAGCTACATTGTTCACGAAGCTCACACATTTCTCGCTCTTAAATGAAAAGCATTGGATGTTGGAGGACCTGTGGTTTATATCAGTTTCAGATGCAGAGATGAACTAGATATGGTCCTTGTGTGTAGGAACACAGTTCTTTCGTTCTGAGCGCACTCACGTTTCCCTCTGTATTAGAGAATCTAGAAAGCAAGAGTGTGTTTCTTGCTCTAAAGCAGAGTGTGTTTCATGCATGAGAACTGTGCTGTATCTTTCTCTTCAGAAACGGAGTTAAATGCCAGGCTCAGTGTCTTCCTACAAGCAAGAATTTGTTTCAGGAAAACGCAGTCAATTTTCAGCACAAACGAATCTACATTGTTCACGATGCTCACACGTTTCTCGCTCTTAACTGAAAAGCATTGGTTGTTAGAGGACCTGTGGTTTGTATCAGTTTCAGAAACAGAGTTGAACTAGATATGGTACGGGTGTGTAGGAAACACAGTTCTTTTGTTCTGAGCACATTCATGTTTCCCTCTGTATTAGAGAGTCTAGAAAGCAAGAGCGTGCTTCTTGGTCTAAAGCAGAGTGTGTTTCATGGATTAGAACTGTGCTGTGTGTTTCCAATCAGAAATGGAGTTAAATGCCAGGATCTGTGTCTTCCTACAAGCTAGACTTCGTTTCAGGTAAACACAGTCACTTTTCAGCTCTAACGAAGCTACATTGTTCTCGAAGCTCACACGTTTCTCGCGCTTAACTGAAAAGCATTTGATGTTAGAGGACCTGTGGTTTGTATCAGTTTCAGATGCAGAGTTGAACTAGATATGGTCAGTGTGTGTAGGAAACACAGTTCTTTTCTTCAGAGCACACTCACCTTTCCCTCTGTTTTAGAGACTCTAGAAAGAAAGAGCGTGATTCTTGCTCTAAAGCAGAGTGTGTTTCATGGATGAGAACTGTGCTGTGTGTTTCCCTTCAGAAACGGAGTTAAATGCCAGGCTCAGTGTCTTCCTACATGCAAGACTTCGTTTCAGGTAAACGCAGTCACTTTTCAGCTCAAACGAAGCTACATTGTTCACGAAGCTCACACGTTTTTCGCTCTTAACTGAAAAGCATTGCATGTTAGAGGACCTGTGGTTTGTATCAGTTTCAGATGCAGAGTTGAACTAGATATGGTCCGTGTGTGTAGGAAACACAGTTCTTTTGTTCTGAGCACACTCATGTTTCCCTCTGTATTATAGACTCTAGAAAGCAAGAGCGTCCTTCTTGCTCTAAAGCAGAGTGTGTTTCATGCATGAGAACTGTGCTGTACCTTTCTCTTCAGAAACGGTGTTAAATGCCAGGCTCAGTGTCTTCCAGAAGCAAGAATTTGTTTCAGGTAAACTTAGTCAATTTTCAGCACAAACGAATCTACATTGTTCACGACGCTCACACGTTTCTTGCTCTTAAATGAAAAGCATTGGATGTTAGAGGACCTGTGGTTTGTATCAGTTTCAGAAACAGAGTTGAACTAGATATGGTCCGTGTGTGTAGGAAACACAGTTCTTGTGTTCTGAGCACACTCATGTTTCCCTCTGTATTAGAGACTCTAGAAAGCAAGAGCGTGCTTCTTGGTCTAAAGCAGAGTGTGTTTCATGGATTAGAACTGTGTTGTGTGTTTCCAATCAGAAACGGAGTTAAATGCCAGGCTCTGTGTCTTCCTACAAGCAAGACTTTGTTTCAGGTAAACGCAGTCACTTTTCAGCTCAAACGAAGCTACATTGTTCACGAAGCTCACACATATCTCGATCTTAACTGAAAAGCATTGCATGTTACAGGACCTATGGTTTGTATCAGTTTCAGATGCAGAGTTGAACTAGATATGGTCCGTGTGTGTAGGAGAAACAGTTCTATTGTTCTGAGCACACTCACGTTTCCCTCTGTATTAGAGAATCTAGAAAGCAAGAGCGTGCTTCTTGGTCTAAAGCAGATTGTGTTTCATGGATGAGAACTGTGCTGTGTCTTTCTCTTCAGAAACGGAGTTAAATGTCAGGCTCAGTGTCTTCCTACAAGCAAGACTTTGTTTCAGGTAAACGCAGTCAATTTTCAGCTCAAACGAAGCTACATTGTTCACGAGGCTCACACGTTTCTCGCTCTTAAATTAAAAGCATTTTATGTTGGAGGGCCTGTGGTTTATATCAGTTTCAGATGCAGAGTAGAACTAGATATGCTCCGTGTGTGTAGGAAACACAGTTCTTTTGTTCAGAGCACACTCACGTTTCCCTCTGTATTAGAGACTCCAGAAACCAAGAGCGTGCTTCTTCCTCTAAAGCAGAGTGTGTTTCATGGATGAGAACTGTGCTGTGTGTTTCCAATCAGAAGCGGAGTTTAATGCCAGGATCTGTGTTCTCCTACCAGCAAACTTCGTGTCAGTTAAACGCAGTCACTTTTCAGCTCAAACGAAGCTACATTGTTCACGAAGCTCACACGTTTTTCGCTCTTAACTGAAAAGCATTGCATGTTAGAGGACCTGTAGTTTGTATCAGTTTCAGATGCAGAGTTGAACTAGATATGGTCCCTGTGTGTAGGAACACATTTCTTTTTTCTGAAAACACTCACGTTTTCCACCTTATTAGAGAATTTAGAAAGCAAGAGTGTGCTTCTTGCTCTAAAGCAGAGTGTGTTTCATGCATGAGAACTGCGCTGTATCTTTCTCTTCAGAAACGGAGTTAAATGCCAAGCTCTGTGTCTTCCTACAAGCAAGACTTCGTTTCAGGTAAACGCAGTCACTTTTTAGCTCAAAGGAAACTACATTGTTCACGAAGCTCACAAGTTTTTCTCTCTTAACTGAAAAGCATTGCATGTTTTAGGACCTGTGGTTTGTATCACTTTCAGATGCAGAGTTGAATTAGATATTGTCCGTGTGTGTAGGAGACACAGTTCTTTTGTTCTGAGCACACTCACGTTTCCCTCTGTATTAGAGACTCTAGAAAGCAAGAGCGTGCTTCTTGCTCTAAAGCAGAGTGTGTTTCATGGATGAGAACTGTGCTGTGTGTTTCCAATCAGAAGCGGAGTTACATGCCAGGCTCAGTGTCTTCCTACAAGCAAGACTTGGTTTCAGGTAAACGCAGTCACTTTTCAGCTCCAATGAATCTACATTGTTCACGACACTCACACGTTGCTCGCTGTTAACTGAAAAGCATTGGATGTTAGAGGACCTGTGGTTTGTATCCTTTTCAGAAACAGAGTTGAACTGGATAGGGTACGTGTGTGTAGTAAACACAGTTCTTTTGTTCTGAGCACATTCATGTTTCCCTCTGTATTAGAGAATCTAGAAAGCAAGAGGGTGCTTTTTGCTCTAAAGCAGAGTGTGTTTCATGGATGACAACTGTGCTGTGTGTTTCCAATCAGAAACGGAGTTAAATGCCAGCCTCTGTGTCTTCCTACCAGCAAACTACGTTTCAGGTAAACGCAGTCATTTTTCAGCTCAAAGGAAGCTACATTGTTCACGACACTCACACGTTGCTCGCTGTTAACTGAAAAGCATTGGATGTTAGAGGACCTGTGGTTTGTATCAGTTTCAGAAACAGAGTTGAACTGGATAGGGTAGGTGTGTTTAGGAAACACAGTTCTTTTGTTCTGAGCACATTCATATTTCCCTCTGTATTAGAGAATCTAGAAAGCAAGAGGGTGCTTCTTGCTCTAAAGCAGAGTGTCTTTCATGGATGACAACTGTGCTGTGTGCTTCCAATCAGAAACGGAGTTAAATGCCAGGCACTGTGTCTTCCTACAAGCAAGACTTCATTTCAGGTAAACGCAGTCACTTTTCAGCTCAAACGAAGCTACATTGTTCACGAAGCTCACACGTATCTCGATCTTAACTGAAAAGCATTGCATGTTAGAGGACCTATGGTTTGTATCAGTTTCAGATGCAGAGTTGAGCTAGATATGGTCCGTTTGTGTAGGAAACACAGTTCTTTGGTTCTGAGCACACTCACGTTTCCCTATGTTTTAGAGACTCTAGAAAGCAAGAGCGTGCTTCTTGCTCTAAAGCAGAATGTGTTTCATGGATGAGAACTGTGCTGTGTGTTTCCAATCAGAAGCGGAGTTACATGCCAGGCTCAGTGTCTTCCTACAAGCAAGACTTTGTTTCAGGTAAACGTAGTCACTTTTCAGCTCCAATGATTCTACATTGTTCACGACACTCACAGGTTGCTCGCTGTTCACTGAAAAGCATTGGATGTTAGAGGACCTGTGGTTTGTATCAGTTTCAGAAACAGAGTTGAACTGGATAGGGTACGTGTGTGTAGGAAACACAGTTCTTTTGTTCTGAGCACATTCATGTTTCCCTCTGTATTAGAGAATCTAGAAAGCAAGAGGGTGCTTCTTGCTCTAAACCAGAGTGTCTTTCATGGATGACAACTGTGCTGTGTGTTTTCAATCAGAAACGGAGTTAAATACCAGGCTCTGTGTCTTCCTACAAGCAAGACTTCGTTTCAGGTAAACGCAGTCACTTTTCAGCTCAAAGGAAGCTACATTGTTGGCGAAGCTCACACATTTCTCGCTCTTAAATGAAAAGCATTGGATATTGGAGGACCTGTGGTTTATATCAGTTTCAGATGCAGAGTAGAACTAGATATGCTCCGTGTATGTAGGAAACACAGTTCTTTTGTTCAGAGCTCACTCACGTTTCCCTCTGTATTAGAGACTCTAGAAAGCCAAAGCGTGCTTCTTGCTCTAAAGCAGAGTGTGGTTCATGGACGAGAACTGTGCTGTGTGTTTCCAATCAGAAACGGAGTTAAATGCCAGGCTCTGTGTCTTCCTACCAGCAAACTTCGTTTCAGGTAAACGCAGGCACTTTTCAGCTCCAACGAAGCTACATTGTTCACAAAGCTCACACGTTTTTCGCTCTTAACTGAAAAGCATTGCATGTTAGAGCACCTGTGGTTTCTATCAGTTTCAGATGCAGAGTTGAACAAGATATGGTCCCTGTGTGTAGGAACACAGTTCTTTCGTTCTGAGCACACTCACGTTTCCCTCTGTATTAGAGAATCTAGAAAGCAAGAGTGTGCTTCTTGCTCTAAAGCAGAGTGTGTTTCATGCATGAGAACTGTGCTGTATCTTTCTCTTCAGAAACGGAGTTAAATGCCAGGCTCAGTGTCTTCCTACAAGCAAGAATTTGTTGCAGGTAAACGCAGTCAATTTTCAGCACAAACGAATCTACATTGTTCACGATGCTCACACGTTTCTCGCTCTTAACTGAAAAGCATTGGTTGTTAGAGGACCTGTGGTTTGTATCAGTTTCAGAAACAGAGTTGAACTAGATAAGGTACGGGTGTGTAGGAAATACAGTTCATTTGTTCTGAGCACATTCATGTTTCCCTCTGTATTAGAGAGTCTAGAAAGCAAGAGCGTGCTTCTTGGTCTAAAGCAGAGTGTGTTTCATGGATTAGAACTGTGCTGTGTATTTCCAATCAGAAATGGAGTTAAATGCCAGGATCTGTGTCTTCCTACAAGCTACACTTCGTTTCAGGTAAACACAGTCACTTTTCAGCTCTAACGAAGCTACATTGTTCTCGAAGCTCACACGTTTCTCGCTCTTAACTGAAAAGCATTTGATGTTAGAGGACCTGTGGTTTGTATCTGTTTCAGAAACAGGGTTGAACTAGATATGGTCAGTGTGTGTAGGAAACACAGTTCTTTTGTTCTGAGCACACTCATGTTTCCCTTGGTATTAGAGAATCTAGAAAGCAAGAGCGTGCTTCTTGCTCTAAAGCAGAGTGTGTTTCATGGATGAGAACTGTGCTGTGTGTTTCCAATCAGAAATGGAGTTAAATGCCAGGCTCTGTGTCTTCCTACCAGTAAGACTTCGTTTCAGGTAAATGAAGTCACTTTTCAGCTCAAACGAAGCTACATTGTTCACGAAGCTCACACGTTTTTCGCTCTTAACTGAAAAGCATTGCATGTTAGAGGACCTGTGGTTTGTATCAGTTTCAGATGCAGAGTTGAACTAGATATGCTCCATGTGTGTAGGAAACACAGTTCTTTTGTTCAGAGCACACTCACCTTTCCCTCTGTATTAGAGACTCTAGAAAGCAAGAGCGTGCTTCTTGCTCTAAAGCAGAGTGTGTTTCATGGATGAGAACTGTGCTGTGTGTTTCCCTTCAGAAACGGAGTTAAATGCCAGGCTCAGTGTCTTCCTACATGCAAGACTTCGTTTCAGGTAAACGCAGTCACTTTTCAGCTCAAACGGACCTACATTGTTCACGAAGCTCACACGTTTTTCGCTCCTAACTGAAAAGCATTGCATGTTAGAGGACCTGTGGTTTGTATCAGTTTCAGATGCAGAGTTGAACTAGATATGGTCCGTGTGTGTAGGAAACACAGTTCTTTTGTTCTGAGCACACTCATGTTTCCCTCTGTTTTATAGACTCTAGAAAGCAAGAGCATGCTTCTTGCTCTAAAGCAGAGTGTGTTTCATGCATGAGAACTGTGCTGTACCTTTCTCTTCAGAAACGGAGTTAAATGCCAGGCTCAGGGTCTTCCAGAAGCAAGAATTTGTTTCAGGTAAACTTTGTCAATTTTTAGCACAAACGAAGCTACATTGTTCACGACGCTCACACGTTTCTTGCTCTTAACTGAAAAGCATTGGATGTTAGAGGACCTGTGGTGTGTATCAGTTTCAGAAACAGAGTTGAACTGGATAGGGTACGTGTGTGTAGTAAACACAGTTCTTTTGTTCTGAGCACATTCATGTTTCCCTCTGTATTAGAGAATCTAGAAAGCAAGAGGGTGCTTTTTGCTTTAAAGCAGAGTGTGTTTCATGGATGACAACTGTGCTGTGTGTTTCTAATCAGAAACGGAGTTAAATGCCAGCCTCTGTGTCTTCCTACCAGCAAACTACGTTTCAGGTAAACGCAGTCATTTTTCAGCTCAAAGGAAGCTACATTGTTCACGACACTCACACGTTGCTCGCTGTTAACTGAAAAGCATTGGATGTTAGAGGACCTGTGGTTTGTATCAGTTTCAGAAACAGAGTTGAACTGGATAGGGTACGTGTGTTTAGGAAACACAGTTCTTTTGTTCTGAGCACATTCATATTTCCTCTGTATTAGAGAATCTAGAAAGCAATAGGGTGCTTCTTGCTCTAAAGCAGAGTGTCTTTCATGGATGACAACTGTGCTGTGTGCTTCCAATCAGAAACGGAGTTAAATGCCAGATACTGTGTCTTCCTACAAGCAAGACTTCATTTCAGGTAAACGCAGTCACTTTTCAGCTCAAACGAAGCTACATTGTTCACGAAGCTCACACGTATCTCGATCTTAACTGAAAAGCATTGCATGTTAGAGGACCTATGGTTTGTATCAGTTTCAGATGCAGAGTTGAACTATATATGTTCCGTTTGTGTAGGAAACACAGTTCTTTGGTTCTGAGCACACTCACGTTTCCCTCTGTTTTAGAGACTCTAGAAAGCAAGAGCGTGCTTCTTGGTCTAAAGCAGACTGTGTTTCATGGATGAGAACTGTGCTGTGTGTTTCCAATCAGAAACGGAGTTAAATGCCAAGCTCTGTGTCTTCCTACAAGCAAGTCTTCGTTTCAGGTAAACGCAGTCACTTTTCAGCTCAAAGGAAACTACATTGTTCACGAAGCTCACAAGTTTTTCGCTCTTAACTGAAAAGCATTGCATGTTTTAGGACCTGTGGTTTGTATCACTCTCAGATGCAGAGTTGAATTAGATATGGTCCGTGTGTGTAGGAGACACAGTTCTTTTGTTCAGAGCACACTCACGTTTCCCTCTGTATTAGAGACTCTAGAAAGCAAGAGCGTGCTTCTTGCTCTAAAGCAGAGTGTGTTTCATGGATGAGAACTGTGCAGTGTGTTTCCAATCAGAAGCGGAGTTACATGCCAGGCTCAGTGTCTTCCTACAAGCAAGACTTGGTTTCAGGTAAACGCAGTCACTTTTCAGCTCCAATGAATCTACATTGTTCACGACACTCACACATTGCTCCCTGTTAACTGAAAAGCATTGGATGTTAGAGGACCTGTGGTTTGTATCCGTTTCAGAAACAGAGTTGAACTGGATAGGGTACGTGTGTGTAGTGAACACAGTTCTTTTCTTCTGGGAACATTCAAGTTTCCCTCTGTATTAGAGAATCTAGAAAGCAAGAGGGTGCTTTTTGCTCTAAAGCAGAGTGTGTTTCATGGATGACAACTGTGCTGTGTGTTTCCAATCAGAAACGGAGTTAAATGCCAGCCTCTGTGTCTTCCTACCAGCAAACTACGTTTCAGTTAAACGCAGTCACTTTTCAGCTCAAAGGAAGCTACATTGTTCACGACACTCACACGTTGCTCGCTGTTAACTGAAAAGCATTGGATGTTAGAGGACCTGTGTTTTGTATCAGTTTCAGGTGCAGAGTTGAACTAGATATGGTCCGTGTGTGTAGGAGACACAGTTGTATTGTTCTGAGCACACTCATGTTTCCCTCTGTATTAGAGACTCTAGAAAGCAAGAGCGTGCTTCTTGCTCTAAAGCAGAGTGTGTTTCATGGCTGACAACTGTGCTGTGTGTTTCCAATCAGAAACGGAGTTAAATGCCAGGCTCAGTGTATTCCTACAAGCAAGACTTCATTTCAGGTAAACACAGTCACTTTTCAGCTCAAACAATGCTACATTGTTCACGAAGCTCACACGTATCTCAATCTTAACTGAAAAGCATTGCATGTTAGAGCACCTTTGGTTTGTATCAGTTTCAGATGCAGAGTTGAACTAGATTGGTCCGTGTGTGTAGGAAACACAGTTCTTTTGTTCTGAGCACACTCACGTTTCCCTCTGTTTTAGAAACTCTAGAAAGCAAGAGCGTGCTTCTTGCTCTAAAGCAGAGTGTGGTTCATGGATGAGAACTGTGCTGTGTGTTTCCAATCAGAAACGGAGTTAAATGCCAGGCTCTGTGTCTTCCTACCAGCAAACTTCGTTTCAGGTAAACGCAGTCACTTTTCAGCTCAAACGAAGCTACATTGTTCACAAAGCTCACACGTTTTTCGCTTTTAACTGAAAAGCATTGCATGTTAGAGCACCTGTGTTTTCTATCAGTTTCAGATGCAGAGTTGAACTAGATATGGTCCCTGTGTGTAGGAACACAGTTCTTTCGTTCTGAGCACACTCACGTTTCCCTCTGTATTAGAGAATCTAGAAAGCAAGAGCGTGCTTCTTGCTCTAAAGCAGAGTGTGTTTCATGCATGAGAACTGTGCTGTATCTTTCTCTTCAGAAACGGAGTTAAATGCCAGGTTCAGTGTCTTCCTACATGCAAGAATTTGTTTCAGGTAAACGCAGTCAATTTTCAGTACAAAGGAAGCTACATTGTTCACGAAGCTCACACATTTCTCGCTCTTAACTGAAAAGCATTGGATGTTAGAGGACCTGTGTTTTGTATCAGTTTCAGAAACAGAGTTGAACTAGATATGGTACGTGTGTGTAGGAAACACAGTTCTATTGTTCTGAGCACATTCATGTTTCCCTCTGTATTAGATAATCTAGAAAGCAAGAGCGTGCTTCTTGCTCTAAAGCAGAGTGTGTTTCATGGATGAGAACTGTTCTGTGTGTTTCCAATCAGAAACGGAGTTAAATGCCAGGCTCTGTGTATTCCTACAAGGAAGACTTCGTTTCAGGTAAACACAGTCACTTGTCAGCTCAAACCAAGCTACATTGTTCACGAAGCTCACACGTTTTTCGCTCTTAACTGAAAAGCATTGCATGTTAGAGGACCTGTGTTTTGTATCAGTTTCAGATGCAGAGTTGAACTAGATATGGTCCGTGTGTGTAGGAGACACAGTTGTATTGTTCTGAGCACACTCACGTTTCCCTCTGTATTAGAGACTCTAGAAAGCAAGAGCGTGCTTCTTGCTCTAAAGCAGAGTGTGTTTCATGGCTGACAACTGTGCTGTGTGTTTCCAATCAGAAACGGAGTTAAATGCCAGGCTCAGTGTATTCCTACAAGCAAGACTTCATTTCAGGTAAACACAGTCACTTTTCAGCTCAAACAATGCTACATTGTTCACGAAGCTCACACGTATCTCGATCTTAACTGAAAATCATTGCATGTTATAGGACCTATGGTTTGTATCAGTTTCAGATTCAGGGTTGAACTAGATATGGTCCCTGTGTGTAGGAAACACAGTTCTTTTGTTCTGATCACACTCATGTTTCCCTCTGTATTAGAGACTCTAGAAAGCAAGAGCATGCTTCTTGCTCTAAAGCAGAGTGTGTTTCATGGATGAGAACTGTGCTGTGTGTTTCCAATCAGAAACGGAGTTAAATGCCAAGCTCTGTGTCTTCCTACAAGCAAGACTTCGTTTAAGGTAAACGCAGTCACTTTTCAGCTCAAAGGAAACTACATTGTACACAAAGCTCACAAGTTTTTCGCTCTTAACTGAAAAGCATTGCATGTTAGAGGACCTGTGATTTGTATCAGTTTCAGGTGCAGAGTTGAACTAGATATGGTCCGTGTGTGTAGGAGACACAGTTGTATTGTTCTGAGCACACTCATGTTTCCCTCTGTATTAGAGACTCTAGAAAGCAAGAGCGTGCTTCTTGCTCTAAAGCAGAGTGTGTTTCATGGCTGACAACTGTGCTGTGTGTTTCCAATCAGAAACGGAGTTAAATGCCAGGCTCAGTGTATTCCTACAAGCAAGACTTCATTTCAGGTAAACACAGTCACTTTTCAGCTCAAACAATGCTACATTGTTCACGAAGCTCACACGTATCTCAATCTTAACTGAAAAGCATTGCATGTTAGAGCACCTTTGGTTTGTATCAGTTTCAGATGCAGAGTTGAACTAGATTGGTCCGTGTGTGTAGGAAACACAGTTCTTTTGTTCTGAGCACACTCACGTTTCCCTCTGTTTTAGAAACTCTAGAAAGCAAGAGCGTGCTTCTTGCTCTAAAGCAGAGTGTGGTTCATGGATGAGAACTGTGCTGTGTGTTTCCAATCAGAAACGGAGTTAAATGCCAGGCTCTGTGTCTTCCTACCAGCAAACTTCGTTTCAGGTAAACGCAGTCACTTTTCAGCTCAAACGAAGCTACATTGTTCACAAAGCTCACACGTTTTTCGCTTTTAACTGAAAAGCATTGCATGTTAGAGCACCTGTGTTTTCTATCAGTTTCAGATGCAGAGTTGAACTAGATATGGTCCCTGTGTGTAGGAACACAGTTCTTTCGTTCTGAGCACACTCACGTTTCCCTCTGTATTAGAGAATCTAGAAAGCAAGAGCGTGCTTCTTGCTCTAAAGCAGAGTGTGTTTCATGCATGAGAACTGTGCTGTATCTTTCTCTTCAGAAACGGAGTTAAATGCCAGGTTCAGTGTCTTCCTACATGCAAGAATTTGTTTCAGGTAAACGCAGTCAATTTTCAGTACAAAGGAAGCTACATTGTTCACGAAGCTCACACATTTCTCGCTCTTAACTGAAAAGCATTGGATGTTAGAGGACCTGTGTTTTGTATCAGTTTCAGAAACAGAGTTGAACTAGATATGGTACGTGTGTGTAGGAAACACAGTTCTATTGTTCTGAGCACATTCATGTTTCCCTCTGTATTAGATAATCTAGAAAGCAAGAGCGTGCTTCTTGCTCTAAAGCAGAGTGTGTTTCATGGATGAGAACTGTTCTGTGTGTTTCCAATCAGAAACGGAGTTAAATGCCAGGCTCTGTGTATTCCTACAAGGAAGACTTCGTTTCAGGTAAACACAGTCACTTGTCAGCTCAAACCAAGCTACATTGTTCACGAAGCTCACACGTTTTTCGCTCTTAACTGAAAAGCATTGCATGTTAGAGGACCTGTGTTTTGTATCAGTTTCAGATGCAGAGTTGAACTAGATATGGTCCGTGTGTGTAGGAGACACAGTTGTATTGTTCTGAGCACACTCACGTTTCCCTCTGTATTAGAGACTCTAGAAAGCAAGAGCGTGCTTCTTGCTCTAAAGCAGAGTGTGTTTCATGGCTGACAACTGTGCTGTGTGTTTCCAATCAGAAACGGAGTTAAATGCCAGGCTCAGTGTATTCCTACAAGCAAGACTTCATTTCAGGTAAACACAGTCACTTTTCAGCTCAAACAATGCTACATTGTTCACGAAGCTCACACGTATCTCGATCTTAACTGAAAATCATTGCATGTTATAGGACCTATGGTTTGTATCAGTTTCAGATTCAGGGTTGAACTAGATATGGTCCCTGTGTGTAGGAAACACAGTTCTTTTGTTCTGATCACACTCATGTTTCCCTCTGTATTAGAGACTCTAGAAAGCAAGAGCATGCTTCTTGCTCTAAAGCAGAGTGTGTTTCATGGATGAGAACTGTGCTGTGTGTTTCCAATCAGAAACGGAGTTAAATGCCAAGCTCTGTGTCTTCCTACAAGCAAGACTTCGTTTAAGGTAAACGCAGTCACTTTTCAGCTCAAAGGAAACTACATTGTACACAAAGCTCACAAGTTTTTCGCTCTTAACTGAAAAGCATTGCATGTTAGAGGACCTGTGATTTGTATCAGTTTCAGAAACAGAGTTGAACTGGATAGGGTACGTGTGTAGGAAACACAGTTCGTTTGTTCTGAGCACATTCATGTTTCCCTCTGTATTAGAGAATCTAGAAAGCAAGAGCGTGCTTCTTGCTCTAAAGCAGAGTGTGTTTCATGGATGACAACTGTGCTGTGTGTTTCCAATCAGAAACGGAGTTAAATGCCAGGCTCTGTGTCTTCCTACAAGCAAGACTTCGTTTCAGGTAAACGCAGTCACTTTTCAGCTCAAACGAAGCTAAATTGTTCACAAAGCTCACACGTTTTTCGCTCTTAACTGAAAAGCATTGCATGTTAGAGCACCTGTGGTTTGTATCAGTTTCAGATGCAGAGTTGAACTAGATATGGTCCCTGTGTGTAGGAACACAGTTCTTTCGTTCTGAGCACACTCACGTTTCCCTCTGTATTAGAGAATCTAGAAAGCAAGAGTGTGCTTCTTGCTCTAAAGCAGAGTGTGTTTCATGCATGAGAACTGTGCTGTATCTTTCTCTTCAGAAATGGAGTTAAATGCCAGGCTCAGTGTCTTCCTACAAGCAAGAATTTGTTTCAGGTAAACGCAGTCAATTTTCAGCACAAAGGAAGCTACATTGTTCACGAAGCTACACGTTTCTCGCTCTTATCTGAAAAGCATTGGATGTCAGAGGACCTGTGATTTGTATCAGTTTCAGAAACAGGGTTGAACTAGATATGGTCAGTGTGTGTAGGAAACACAGTTCTTTTGTTCTGAGCACACTCATGTTTCCCTCGGTATTAGAGAATCTAGAAAGCAAGAGCGTGCTTCTTGCTCTAAAGCAGAGTGTGTTTCATGGATGAGAACTGTGCTGTGTGTTTCCAATCAGAAATGGAGTTAAATGCCAGGCTCTGTGTCTTCCTAGCAGTAAGACTTCGTTTCAGGTAAATGAAGTCACTTTTCAGCTCAAACGAAGCTACATTGTTCACGAAGCTCACACGTTTTTCGCTCTTAACTGAAAAGCATTGCATGTTAGAGGACCTGTGGTTTGTATCAGTTTCAGATGCAGAGTTGAACTAGATATGCTCCATGTGTGTAGGAAACACAGTTCTTTTGTTCAGAGCACACTCACCTTTCCCTCTGTATTAGAGACTCTAGAAAGCAAGAGCGTGCTTCTTGCTCTAAAGCAGAGTGTGTTTCATGGATGAGAACTGTGCTGTGTGTTTCCCTTCAGAAACGGAGTTAAATGCCAGGCTCAGTGTCTTCCTACATGCAAGACTTCGTTTCAGGTAAACGCAGTCACTTTTCAGCTCAAACGGACCTACATTGTTCACGAAGCTCACACGTTTTTCGCTCCTAACTGAAAAGCATTGCATGTTAGAGGACCTGTGGTTTGTATCAGTTTCAGATGCAGAGTTGAACTAGATATGGTCCGTGTGTGTAGGAAACACAGTTCTTTTGTTCTGAGCACACTCATGTTTCCCTCTGTTTTATAGACTCTAGAAAGCAAGAGCATGCTTCTTGCTCTAAAGCAGAGTGTGTTTCATGCATGAGAACTGTGCTGTACCTTTCTCTTCAGAAACGGAGTTAAATGCCAGGCTCAGGGTCTTCCAGAAGCAAGAATTTGTTTCAGGTAAACTTTGTCAATTTTCAGCACAAACGAAGCTACATTGTTCACGACGCTCACACGTTTCTTGCTCTTAACTGAAAAGCATTGGATGTTAGAGGACCTGTGGTGTGTATCAGTTTCAGAAACAGAGTTGAACTGGATAGGGTACGTGTGTGTAGTAAACACAGTTCTTTTGTTCTGAGCACATTCATGTTTCCCTCTGTATTAGAGAATCTAGAAAGCAAGAGGGTGCTTTTTGCTTTAAAGCAGAGTGTGTTTCATGGATGACAACTGTGCTGTGTGTTTCTAATCAGAAACGGAGTTAAATGCCAGCCTCTGTGTCTTCCTACCAGCAAACTACGTTTCAGGTAAACGCAGTCATTTTTCAGCTCAAAGGAAGCTACATTGTTCACGACACTCACACGTTGCTCGCTGTTAACTGAAAAGCATTGGATGTTAGAGGACCTGTGGTTTGTATCAGTTTCAGAAACAGAGTTGAACTGGATAGGGTACGTGTGTTTAGGAAACACAGTTCTTTTGTTCTGAGCATATTCATATTTCCTCTGTATTAGAGAATCTAGAAAGCAATAGGGTGCTTCTTGCTCTAAAGCAGAGTGTCTTTCATGGATGACAACAGTGCTGTGTGCTTCCAATCAGAAACGGAGTTAAATGCCAGATACTGTGTCTTCCTACAAGCAAGACTTCATTTCAGGTAAACGCAGTCACTTTTCAGCTCAAACGAAGCTACATTGTTCACGAAGCTCACACGTATCTCGATCTTAACTGAAAAGCATTGCATGTTAGAGGACCTATGGTTTGTATCAGTTTCAGATGCAGAGTTGAACTATATATGTTCCGTTTGTGTAGGAAACACAGTTCTTTGGTTCTGAGCACACTCACGTTTCCCTCTGTTTTAGAGACTCTAGAAAGCAAGAGCGTGCTTCTTGGTCTAAAGCAGACTGTGTTTCATGGATGAGAACTGTGCTGTGTGTTTCCAATCAGAAGCAGAGTTACATGCCAGGCTCAGTGTCTTCCTACAAGCAAGACTTTGTTTCAGGTAAACGTAGTCACTTTTCAGCTCCAATGAATCTACATTGTTCACGACACTCACACGTTGCTCGCTGTTAACTGAAAAGCATTGGATGTTAGAGGACCTGTGGTTTGTATCAGTTTCAGAAACAGAGTTGAACTGGATAGGGTACGTGTGTTTAGGAAACACAGTTCTTTTGTTCTGAGCACATTCATGTTTCCCTCTGTATATTAGAATCTAGAAAGAAAGAGGGTGCTTCTTGCTCTAAACCAGAGTGTCTTTCATGGATGACAACTGTGCTGTGTGTTTTCAATCAGAAACGGAGTTAAATGCCAGGATCTGTGTCTTCCTACAAGCAAGACTTCGTTTCAGGTAAACGCAGTCACTTTTCAGCTCAAAGGAAGCTACATTGTTCACGAAGCTCACACGTATCTCGATCTGAACTGAAAAGAATTGCATGTTAGAGGACCTATGGTTTGTATCAGTTTCAGATGCAGAGTTGAACTAGATATGGTCCGTGTGTGTAGGAGACACAGTTCTTTTGTTCAGAGCACACTCACGTTTCCCTCTGTATTAGAGACTCTAGAAAGCAAGAGCGTGCTTCTTGCTCTAAAGCAGAGTGTGTTTCATGGATGAGAACTGTGCTGTGTGTTTCCAATCAGAAGCGGAGTTACATGCCAGGCTAAGTGTCTTCCTACAAGCAAGACTTGGTTTCAGGTAAACGCAGTCACTTTTCAGCTCCAATGAATCTACATTGTTCACTACACTCACACGTTGCTCGCTGTTAACTGAAAAGCATTGGATGTTAGAGGACCTGTGGTTTGTATCAGTTTCAGAAACAGAGTTGAACTGGATAGGGTACGTGTGTGTAGGAAACACAGTTCTTTTGTTCTGAGCACATTCATGTTTCCCTCTCTATTAGAGAATCTAGAAAGCAATAGGGTGCTTCTTGCTCTAAAGCAGAGTGTGTTTCATGGATGACAACTGTGCTGTGTGTTTTCAATCAGAAACGGAGTTAAATACCAGGCTCTGTGTCTTCCTACAAGCAAGACTTCATTTCAGGTAAACGCAGTCACTTTTCAGCTCAAAGGAAGCTACATTGTTCACGAAGCTCACACGTATCTCAATCTTAACTGAAAAGCATTGCATGTTAGAGCACCTTTGGTTTGTATCAGTTTCAGATGCAGAGTTGAACTAGATTGGTCCGTGTGTGTAGGAAACACAGTTCTTTTGTTATGAGCACACTCACGTTTCCCTCTGTATTAGAAACTCTAGAAAGCAAGAGCGTGCTTCTTGCTCTAAAGCAGAGTGTGGTTCATGGATGAGAACTGTGCTGTGTGTTTCAATCAGAAACGGAGTTAAATGCCAGGCTCTGTGTCTTCCTACCAGCAAACTTCGTTTCAGGTAAACGCAGTCACTTTTCAGCTCAAACGAAGCTACATTGTTCACAAAGCTCACACGTTTTTCGCTCATAACTGAAAAGCATTGCATGTTAGAGCACCTGTGGTTTCTATCAGTTTCAGATGCAGAGTTGAACTAGATATGGTCCCTGTGTGTAGGAACACAGTTCTTTCGTTCTGAGCACACTCACGTTTCCCTCTGTATTAGAGAATCTAGAAAGCAAGAGCGTGCTTCTTGCTCTAAAGCAGAGTGTGTTTCATGCATGAGAACTGTGCTGTATCTTTCTCTTCAGAAACGGAGTTAAATGCCAGGCTCAGTGTCTTCCTACAAGCAAGAATTTGTTTCAGGTAAACGCAGTCAATTTTCAGTACAAAGGAAGCTACATTGTTCACGAAGCTCACACATTTCTCGCTCTTAACTGAAAAGCATTGGATGTTAGAGGACCTGTGTTTTGTATCAGTTTCAGAAACAGAGTTGAACTAGATATGGTACGTCTGTGTAGGAAACACAGTTCTTTTGTTCTGAGCACACTCACGTTTCCCTCTGTATTAGAGACTCTAGAAAGCAAGAGCGTGCTTCTTGCTCTAAAGCAGAGTGTGTTTCATGGATGACAACTGTGCTGTGTGTTTCCAATCAGAAGCGGAGTTACATGCCAGGCTCAGTGTCTTCCTACATGCAAGACTTTGTTTCAGGTAAACGCAGTCACTTTTCAGCTCCAATGAATCTACATTGTTCACGACACTCACACGTTGCTCGCTGTTAACTGAAAAGCATTGGTTGTTAGAGGACCTGTGGTTTGTATCATTTCAGAAACAGAGTTGAACTGGATATGGTACGTGTGTGTAGGAAACACAGTTCTATTGTTCTGAGCACATTCATGTTTCCCTCTGTATTAGATAATCTAGAAAGCAAGAGCGTGCTTCTTGCTCTAAAGCAGAGTGTGTTTCATGGATGAGAACTGTTCTGTGTGTTTCCAATCAGAAACGGAGTTAAATGCCAGGCTCTGTGTATTCCTACAAGGAAGACTTCGTTTCAGGTAAACACAGTCACTTTTCAGCTCAAAAGAAGCTACATTGTTCACGAAGCTCACACGTTTTTCGCTCTTAACTGAAAAGCATTGCATGTTAGAGGACCTGTGATTTGTATCAGTTTCAGAAACAGAGTTGAACTGGATAGGGTACGTGTGTGTAGGAAACACAGTTCTTTTGTTCTGAGCACATTCATGTTTCCCTCTGTATTAGAGAATCTAGAAAGCAAGAGGTTGCTTTTTGCTCTAAAGCAGAGTGTGTTTCATGGATGGCAACTGTGCTGTGTGTTTCCAATCAGAAACTGAGTTAAATGCCAGGCTCTGTGTCTTCCTACCAGCAAACTTCGTTTCAGGTAAACGCAGTCACTTTTCAGCTCAAAGGAAGCTACATTGTTCACGACACTCACACGTTGCTCGCTGTTAACTGAAAAGCATTGGATTTTAGAGGACCTGTGGTTTGTATCAGTTTCAGAAACAGAGTTGAACTGGATAGGGTACGTGTGTGTAGGAAACACAGTTCGTTTGTTCTGAGCACATTCATGTTTCCCTCTGTATTAGAGAATCTAGAAAGCAAGAGCGTTCTTCTTGCTCTAAAGCAGAGTGTGTTTCATGGATGACAACTGTGCTGTGTGTTTCCAATCAGAAACGGAGTTAAATGCCAGGCTCTGTGTCTTCCTACAAGCAAGACTTCGTTTCAGGTAAACGCAGTCACTTTTCAGCTCAAACGAAGCTAAATTGTTCACAAAGCTCACACGTTTTTCGCTCTTAACTGAAAAGCATTGCATGTTAGAGCACCTGTGGTTTCTCAGTTTCAGATGCAGAGTTGAACTAGATATGGTCCCTGTGTGTAGGAACACAGTTCTTTCGTTCTGAGCACACTCACGTTTCCCTCTGTATTAGAGAATCTAGAAAGCAAGAGTGTGCTTCTTGCTCTAAAGCAGAGTGTGTTTCATGCATGAGAACTGTGTTGTATCTTTCTCTTCAGAAATGGAGTTAAATGCCAGGCTCAGTGTCTTCCTACAAGCAAGAATTTGTTTCAGGTAAACGCAGTCAATTTTCAGCACAAAGGAAGCTACATTGTTCACGAAGCTCACACGTTTCTCGCTCTTATCTGAAAAGCATTGGATGTCAGAGGACCTGTGATTTGTATCAGTTTTAGAAACAGAGTTGAACTAGATATGGTACGTGAGTGTAGTAAATACAGTTCTTTTGTTCTGAGCACACTCATGTTTCCCTCGGTATTAGATAATCTAGAAAGCAAGAGCGTGCTTCTTTCTCTAAACCAGAGTGTCTTTCATGGATGAGAACTGCGCTGTGTGTTTCCAATCAGAAACGGAGTTAAATGCCAGGCTCTGTGTATTCCTACCAGTAAGACTTCGTTTCAGGTAAAAGAAGTCACTTTTCAGCTCCAATGAATCTACATTGTTCACGACACTCACACGTTGCTCGCTGTTAACTGAAAAGCATTGGATGTTAGAGGACCTGTGGTTTGTATCAGTTTCAGAAACAGAGTTGAACTAGATATGGTCGGTGTGTGTAGGAAACACAGTTCTTTTGTTCTGAGCACACTCACATTTCCCTCTGTATTAGAGACTCTAGAAAGCAAGAGCATGCTTCTTGCTCTAAAGCAGAGTGTGTTTCATGGATGACAACTGTGCTGTGTGTTTCCAATCAGAAACGGAGTTACATGCCAAGCTCTGTGTCTTCCTACAAGCAAGACTTCGTTTCAGGTAAACGCAGTCACTTTTCAGCTCAATTGAAGCTACATTGTTCACGAAGCTCACACGTATCTCGATCTTAACTGAAAAGCATTGCATGTTATAGGACCTATAGTTTGTATCAGTTTCAGATTCAGAGTTGAACTAGATATGGTCCGTGTGTGTAGGAAACACAGTTCTTTTGTTCTGAGCACACTCATGTTTCCCTCTGTATTGGAGTCTCTAGAAAGCAAGAGCGTGCTTCTTGCTCTAAAGCAGAGTGTGTTTCATGGATGAGGACTGTGCTATGTGTTTCCAATCAGAAACGGAGTTAAATGCCAGGCTCTGTGTCTTCCTACAAGCAAGACTTCCTTTCAGGAAAACGCAGTCACTTTTCAGCTCAAACGAAGGTACATTGTTCACGAAGCTCACACGTATCTCGATCTTAACTGAAAAGCATTGCATTTTAGAGGACCTATGGTTTGTATCAGTTTCAGATGCAGAGTTGAACTAGATATGGTCCCTGTGTGTAGGAACACAGTTCTTTCGTTCTGAGCACACTCACTTTTCCCTCTGTATTAGAGAATCTAGAAAGAAAGAGTGTGCTTCTTGCTCTAAAGCAGAGTGTGTTTCATGGATGAGAACTGGGCTGTGTCTTTCTCTTCATAAACGGAGTTAAATGACAGGCTCAGTGTCTTCCTACAATCAAGAATTTGTTTCACGTAAACGCAGTCAATTTTCAGCTCAAACGAAGCTACATTGTTCACGAAGCTCACACGTTTCTCGCTCTTAAATTAAAAGCATTGGATGTTGGAGGACCTGTGGTTTATATAAGTTTCAGATGGAGAGTAGAACTAGATATGCTCCGTGTGCGTAGGAAACACAGTATTTTGTTCAGAGCACACTCACGATTCCCTCTGTATTAGAGACTCTAGAAAGCAAGAGCGTGCTTCTTGCTCTAAAGCAGAGTGTGTTTCATGGATGAGAACTGTGCTTTGTGTTTCCAATCAGAAACGGAGTTAAATGCCAGGCTCTGTGTCTTCCTACCAGCAAACTTCGTTTCAGGTAAACGCAGTCAATTTTCAGCACAAAGGAAGCTACATTGTTCACGACGCTCACACGTTTCTCGCTCTTATCTGAAAAGCATTGGATGTTCGAGGACCTGTGTTTTGTATCAGTTTCAGAAACAGAGTTGAAATAGATATGGTACGTGTGTGTAGGAAACACAGTTCTTTTGTTCTGAGCACACTCATGTTTCCCTCGGTATTAGAGAATCTAGAAAGCAAGAGCGTGCTTCTTGCTCCAAACCAGAGTGTCTTTCATGGCTGACAACTGTGCTGTGTTTTTCCAATCAGAAAAGGAGTTAAATGCCAGGGTCAGTGTCTTCCTACAAGCAAGACTTCGTTTCAGGAAAACGCAGTCACTTTTCAGCTCAAAGGAAGCTACATTGTTCACGAAGCTCACACGTATCTCGATCTTAACTGAAAAGAATTGCATGTTAGAGGACCTATGGTTTGTATCAGTTTCAGATGCAGAGTTGAACTAGATATGGTCCGTGTGTGTAGGAAACACAGTTGTTTTGTTCTGAGCACACTCACATTTCCCTCTGTATTAGAGAATCTAGAAAGCAATAGCGTGCTTCTTGCTCTAAAGCAGAGTGTGTTTCATGGATGAGAACTGTGCTGTGTCTTTCTCTTCAGGAACGGAGTAAAATGACAGGCTCAGTGTCTTCCTACAAGCAAGAATTTGTTTCAGGTAAACGCAGTCAATTTTCAGCTCAAACGAAGCTACATTGTTCACGAAGCTCACACGTTTCTTGCTCTTAAATTAAAAGCATTGGATGTTGGAAGACCTGTGGTTTATATAAGTTTCAGATGGAGAGTAGAACTAGATATGCTCCGTGTGCGTAGGAAACACAGTATTTTGTTCAGAGCACACTCAAGATTCCCTCTGTATTAGAGACTCTAGAAAGCAAGAGCGTGCTTCTTGCTCTAAAGCAGAGTGTGTTTCATGGATGAGAACTGCGCTGTGTGTTTCCAATCAGAAACGGAGTTAAATGCCAGGATCTGTGTATTCCTACCAGTAAGACTTCGTTTCAGGTAAAAGAAGTCACTTTTCAGCTCAAACGAAGCTACATTGTTCACGAAGCTCACACGTTTCTCGCTCTTAACTGAAAAGCACTTGATGTTAGAAGACCTGTGGTTTGTATCAGTTTCAGAATCAGAGTTGAACTAGATATGGTTCGTGTGTGTAGGAAACACAGTTCTTTTGTTCTGAGCACACTCACGTTTCCCTCTGTTTTAGAGACTCTAGAAAGCAAGAGCATGCTTCTTGCTCTAAAGCAGAGTGTGTTTCATGGATGAGAACTGTGCTGTGTGTTTCCAATCAGAAACGGAGTTAAATGCCAGGCTCTGTGTCTTCCTACAACCAAGACTTCGTTTCAGGTAAACGCAGTCAGTATTCAGCTCAAAGAAAGCTACATTGTTCACGAAGCTCACACATTTCTCGCTCTTAAATGAAAAGCATTGGATGTTGGAGGACCTGTGGTTTATATCAGTTTCAGATGCAGAGTAGAACTAGATATGCTCCCTGTGTGTAGGAAACACAGTTCTTTTGTTCAGAGCATACTCACGTTTCCCTCTGTATTAGAGACTCTAGAAAGCAAGAGCGTGCTTCTTGCTCTAAAGCAGATTGTGTTTCATGGATGAGAACTGTGCTGTGTGTTTCCAATCAGAAACGGAGTTAGATGCCAGGCTCTGTGTCTTCCTACCAGTAAGACTTCGTTTCAGGTAAACAAAGTCACTTTTCAGCTCAAACGAAGCTACATTGTTCACGAAGCTCACACATTTTTCGCTCTTAACTGAAAAGCATTGCATGTTAGAGGACCTGTGTTTTGTATCAGTTTCAGATGCAGAGTTGAACCAGATATGGTCCGTGTGTGTAGGAGACACAGTTGTATTGTTCTCAGCACACTCACGTTTCCGTCTGTATTAGAGACTCTAGAAAGCAAGAGCGTGCTTCTTGCTCTAAAGCAGAGTGTGTTTCATGTACGACAACTGTGCTGTGTGTTTCCAACCAGAAACAGAGTTAAATGCCAGGCTCAGTGTCTTCCTACAAGCAAGACTTCATTTCAGGTAAACACAGTCACTTTTTAGCTCAAACGAAGCTACATTGTTCACGAAGCTCACACGTATCTCGATCTTAACTGAAAAGCATTGCATGTTATAGGACTTATGGTTTGTATCAGTTTCAGATTCAGAGTTGAACTAGATATGGTCCGTGTGTGTAGGAAACACAGTTCTTTTGTTCTGAGCACACTCATGTTTCCCTCTGTATTGGAGTCTCTAGAAAGCAAGAGCGTGCTTCTTGCTCTAAAGCAGAGTGTGTTTCATGGATGAGAACTGTGCTGTGTGTTTCCAATCAGAAACGGAGTTAAATGCCAAGCTCTGTGTCTTCCTACAAGCAAGACTTCGTTTCAGGTAAACACAGTCACTTTTCAGCTCAAAGGAAACTACATTGTTCACGAAGCTCATAAGTTTTTCGCTCTTAACTGAAAAGCATTGCATGTTAGAGGACATGTGGTTTGTATCAGTTTCAGATGCAGAGTTGAACTAGATATGGTCCGTATGTGTAGGAGACACAGTTCTTTTGTTAAGAGCACACTCACGTTTCCCTCTGTATTAGAGACTCTAGAAAGCATTAGCGTGCTTCTTGCTCTAAAGCAGTGTGTGTTTCATGAATGAGAACTGTGCTGTGTGTTTCCAATCAGAAACGGAGTTAAATGCCAGGCTCTGTGTCTTCCTACCAGCAAACTTCGTTTCAGGTAAAAGCAGTCACTTTTCAGCTCAAACAAAGCTACATTGTTCACGACACTCACACGTTGCTCGCTGTTAACTGAAAAGCATTGGATGTTAGAGGACCTGTGGTTTGTATCAGTTTCAGAAACAGAGTTGAACTGGATAGGGTACGTGTGTGTAGGAAACACAGTTCTTTTGTTCTGAGCACACTCACGTTTCCCTCTGTATTAGAGACTCTAGAAAGCAAGAGGGTGCTTTTTGCTCTAAAGCAGAGTGTGTTTCATGGATTACAACTGTGCTGTGTGTTTCCAATCAGAAACGGAGTTAAATGCCAGGCTCTGTGTCTTCATACCAGCAAACTACGTTTCAGGTAAACGCAGTCACTTTTCAGCTCAAAGGAAGCTTCATTGTTCACGACACTCACACGTTGCTCGCTGTTAACTGAAAAGAATTGGATGTTAGAGGACCTGTGGTTTGTATCAGTTTCAGAAACAGAGTTGAACTAGATATATTACGTGTGTGTAGTAAACACAGTTCTTTTGTTCTGAGCACACTCATGTTTCCCTCGGTATTAGAGAATCTAGAAAGCAAGAGCGTGCTTCTTGCTCTAAACCAGAGTGTCTTTCATGGATGACAACTGTGCTGTGTGTTTCCAATCAGAAACGGAGTTAAATGCCAGGCTCTGTGTCTTCCTACAAGCAAGACTTCGTTTCAGGTAAACGCAGTCACTTTTCAGCTCAAACGAAGGTACATTGTTCACGAAGCTCACAAGTATCTCGATCTAAACTGAAAAGAATTGCATGTTAGAGGACCTATGGTTTGTATCAGTTTCAGATGCAGAGTTGAACTAGATATGGTCCGTGTGTGTAGGAAACACAGTTCTTTTGTTCTGAGCACACTCTCATTTCCCACTGTATTAGAGAATCTAGAAAGCAAGAGCGTGCTTCTTGCTCTAAAGCAGAGTGTGTTTCATGGATGAGAACTGCGCTGTGTGTTTCCAATCAGAAACGGAGTTAAATGTCAGGCTCTGTGTACTCCTACCAGTAAGACTTCGTTTCAGGTAAAAGAAGTCACTTTTCAGCTCAAACGAAGCTACATTGTTCACGAAGCTCACACGTTTCTCGCTCTTAACTGAAAAGCACTTGATGTTAGAAGACCTGTGGTTTATATCAGTTTCAGATGCAGAGTAGAACTAGATATGCTCCGTGTGTGTAGGAAACACAGTTCTTTTGTTCAGAGCATACTCACGTTTCCCTCTGTATTAGAGACTCTAGAAAGCAAGAGCGTGCTTCTTGCTCTAAAGCAGATTGTGTTTCATGGATGAGAACTGTGCTGTGTGTTTCCAATCAGAAACGGAGTTAAATGCCAGGCTCTGTGTCTTCCTACCAGTAAGACTTCGTTTCAGGTAAACAAAGTCACTTTTCAGCTCAAACGAAGCTACATTGTTCACGAAGCTCACACATTTTTCGCTCTTAACTGAAAAGCATTGCATGTTAGAGGACCTGTGTTTTGTATCAGTTTCAGATGCAGAGTTGAACTAGATATGGTCCGTGTGTGTAGGAGACACAGTTGTATTGTTCTGAGCACACACACGTTTCCCTCTGTATTAGAAACTCTAGAAAGCAAGAGCGTGATTCTTGCTCTAAAGCAGAGTGTGTTTCATGGATGACAACTGTGCTGTGTGTTTCCAATCAGAAACGGAGTTAAATGCCAGGCTCTGTATCTTCCTACAACCAAGACTTCGTTTCAGGTAAACGCAGTCACTATTCAGCTCAAAGGAAGCTACATTGTTCACGAAGCTCACACATTTCTCCCTCTTAAATGAAAAGCATTGGATGTTGGAGGACCTGTGGTTTATATCAGTTTCAGATGCAGAGTAGAACTAGATATGCTCCGTGTGTGTAGGAAACACAGTTCTTTTGTTCAGAGCATACTCACGTTTCCCTCTGTATTAGAGACTCTAGAAAGCAAGAGCGTGCTTCTTGCTCTAAAGCAGATTGTGTTTCATGGATGAGAACTGTGCTGTGTGTTTCCAATCAGAAACGGAGTTAAATGCCAGGCTCTGTGTCTTCCTACCAGTAAGACTTCGTTTCAGGTAAACAAAGTCACTTTTCAGCTCAAACGAAGCTACATTGTTCACGAAGCTCACACATTTTTCGCTCTTAACTGAAAAGCATTGCATGTTAGAGGACCTGTGTTTTGTATCAGTTTCAGATGCAGAGTTGAACTAGATATGGTCCGTGTGTGTAGGAGACACAGTTGTATTGTTCTGAGCACACACACGTTTCCCTCTGTATTAGAAACTCTAGAAAGCAAGAGCGTGATTCTTGCTCTAAAGCAGAGTGTGTTTCATGGATGACAACTGTGCTGTGTGTTTCCAATCAGAAACGGAGTTAAATGCCAGGCTCTGTATCTTCCTACAACCAAGACTTCGTTTCAGGTAAACGCAGTCACTATTCAGCTCAAAGGAAGCTACATTGTTCACGAAGCTCACACATTTCTCCCTCTTAAATGAAAAGCATTGGATGTTGGAGGACCTGTGATTTATATCAGTTTCAGATGCAGAGTAGAACTAGATATGCTCCGTGTGTGTAGGAACACAGTTCTTTTGTTCAGAGCATACTCACGTTTCCCTCTGTATTAGAGACTCTAGAAAGCAAGAGCGTGCTTCTTGCTCTAAAGCAGATTGTGTTTCATGGATGAGAACTGTGCTGTGTGTTTCCAATCAGAAACGGAGTTAAATGCCAGGCTCTGTGTCTTCCTACCAGTAAGACTTCGTTTCACGTAAACAAAGTCACTTTTCAGCTCAAACGAAGCTACATTGTTCACGAAGCTCACACATTTTTCGCTCTTAACTGAAAAGCATTGCATGTTAGAGGACCTGTGTTTTGTATCAGTTTCAGATGCAGAGTTGAACTAGATATGGTCCGTGTGTGTAGGAAACACAGTTCTTTTGTTCTGAGCACACTCACATTTCCCACTGTATTAGAGAATCTAGAAAGCAAGAGCGTGCTTCTTGCTCTAAAGCAGAGTGTGTTTCATGGATGAGAACTGCGCTGTGTGTTTCCAATCAGAAACGGAGTTAAATGTCAGGCTCTGTGTACTCCTACCAGTAAGACTTCGTTTCAGGTAAAAGAAGTCACTTTTCAGCTCAAACGAAGCTACATTGTTCACGAAGCTCACACGTTTCTCGCTCTTAACTGAAAAGCACTTGATGTTAGAAGACCTGTGGTTTATATCAGTTTCAGATGCAGAGTAGAACTAGATATGCTCCGTGTGTGTAGGAAACACAGTTCTTTTGTTCAGAGCATACTCACGTTTCCCTCTGTATTAGAGACTCTAGAAAGCAAGAGCGTGCTTCTTGCTCTAAAGCAGATTGTGTTTCATGGATGAGAACTGTGCTGTGTGTTTCCAATCAGAAACGGAGTTAAATGCCAGGCTCTGTGTCTTCTTACAACCAAGACTTCGTTTCAGGTAAACGCAGTCACTATTCAGCTCAAAGGAAGCTACATTGTTCACAAAGCTCACACCTGTTTCGCTCTTAACTGAAAAGCATTGCATGTTAGAGGACCTGTGTTTTGTATCAGTTTCAGATGCAGAGTTGAACTAGATATGGTCCGTGTGTGTAGGAGACACAGTTGTATTGTTCTGAGCACACACACGTTTCCCTCTGTATTAGAAACTCTAGAAAGCAAGAGCGTGATTCTTGCTCTAAAGCAGAGTGTGTTTCATGGATGACAACTGTGCTGTGTGTTTCCAATCAGAAACGGAGTTAAATGCCAGGCTCTGTATCTTCCTACAACCAAGACTTCGTTTCAGGTAAACGCAGTCACTATTCAGCTCAAAGGAAGCTACATTGTTCACGAAGCTCACACATTTCTCCCTCTTAAATGAAAAGCATTGGATGTTGGAGGACCTGTGGTTTATATCAGTTTCAGATGCAGAGTAGAACTAGATATGCTCCGTGTGTGTAGGAAACACAGTTCTTTTGTTCAGAGCATACCCACGTTTCCCTCTGTATTAGAGACTCTAGAAAGCAAGAGCGTGCTTCTTGCTCTAAAGCAGATTGTGTTTCATGGATGACAACTGTGCTGTGTTTTTCCAATCAGAAACGGAGTTAAATGCCAGGCTCTGTGTCTTCATACCAGCAAACTACGTTTCAGGTAAACGCAGTCACTTTTCAGCTCAAAGGAAGCTTCATTGTTCACGACACTCACACGTTGCTCGCTGTTAACTGAAAAGCATTGGATGTTAGAGGACCTGTGGTTTGTATCAGTTTCAGAAACAGAGTTGAACTGGATAGGGTACGTGTGTTTAGGAAACACAGTTGTTTTGTTCTGTGCACATTCATGTTTCCCTCTGTATTAGAGAATCTAGAAAGCAAGAGTGTGCTTCTTGCTCTAAAGCAGAGTGTGTTTCATGGATGAGAACTGTGCTGTGTCTTTCTCTTCAGAAACGGAGTTAAATGACAGGCTCAGTGTCTTCCTACAAGCAAGACTTTGTTTCAGGTAAACGCAGTCAATTTTCAGCTCAAACGAAGCTACATTGTTCATGAAGCTCACACGTTTCTCGCTCTTAAATTAAAAGCATTGGATGTTGGAGGACCTGTGGTTTATATAAGTTTCAGATGGAGAGTAGAACTAGATATGCTCCGTGTTCGTAGGAAACACAGTATTTTGTTCAGAGCACACTCACGATTCCCTCTGTATTAGAGACTCTAGAAAGCAAGAGCGTGCTTCTTGCTCTAAAGCAGAGTGTGTTTCATGGATGAGAACTGTGCTTTGTGTTTCCAATCAGAAACGGAGTTAAATGCCAGGATCTGTGTCTTCCTACAAGCAAGACTTCGTTTCAGGTAAACGCAGTCACTTTTCAGCTCAAAGGAAGCTACATTGTTCACGAAGCTCACAAGTATCTCGATCTAAACTGAAAAGAATTGCATGTTAGAGGACCTATGGTTTGTATCAGTTTCAGATGCAGAGTTGAACTAGATATGGTCCGTGTGTGTAGGAAACACAGTTCTTTTGTTCTGAGCACACTCACATTTCCCTCTGTATTAGAGAATCTAGAAAGCAAGAGCGTGCTTCTTGCTCTAAAGCAGAGTGTGTTTCATGGATGAGAACTGCGCTGTGTGTTTCCAATCAGAAACGGAGTTAAATGTCAGGCTCTGTGTACTCCTACCAGTAAGACTTCGTTTCAGGTAAAAGAAGTCACTTTTCAGCTCAAACGAAGTTACATTGTTCACGAAGCTCACACGTTTCTCGCTCTTAACTGAAAAGCACTTGATGTTAGAAGACCTGTGGTTTATATCAGTTTCAGATGCAGAGTAGAACTAGATATGCTCCGTGTGTGTAGGAAACACAGTTCTTTTGTTCAGAGCATACTCACGTTTCCCTCTGTATTAGAGACTCTAGAGAGCAAGAGCGTGCTTCTTGCTCTAAAGCAGATTGTGTTTCATGGATGAGAACTGTGCTGTGTGTTTCCAATCAGAAACGGAGTCAAATGCCAGGCTCTGTGTCTTCCTACAACCAAGACTTCATTTCAGGTAAACGCAGTCACTATTCAGCTCAAAGGAAGCTACATTTTTCACAAAGCTCACACCTGTTTCGCTCTTAACTGAAAAGCATTGCATGTTAGAGGACCTGTGTTTTGTATCAGTTTCAGATGCAGAGTTGAACTAGATATGGTCCGTGTGTGTAGGAGACACAGTTGTATTGTTCTGAGCACACTCACGTTTCCCTCTGTATTAGAGACTCTAGAAAGCAAGAGCGTGATTCTTGCTCTAAAGCAGAGTGTGTTTCATGGATGACAACTGTGCTGTGTGTTTCCGATCAGAAACGGAGTTAAATGCCAGGCTCAGTGTCTTCCTACAAGCAAGACTTCATTTCAGGTAAACGCAGTCACTTTTCAGCTCAAAGGAAACTACATTGTTCACGAAGCTCACAAGTTTTTCGCTCTTAACTTAAAAGCATTGCATGTTAGAGGACCTGTGGTTTGTATCAGTTTCAGATGCAGAGTTGAACTAGATATGGTCCGTGTGTGTAGGAGACACAGTTCTTTTGTTCAGAGCCACGTTTCCCTCTGTATTAGAGACTCTAGAAAGCAAGAGCGTGCTTCTTGCTCTAAAGCAGAGTGTGTTTCATGGATGAGAACTGTGCTGTGTGTTTCCCATCAGAAACGGAGTTAAATGCCAGGCTCTGTGTCTTCCTACCAGCAAACTTCGTTTCAGGTAAACGCAGTCACTTTTCAGCTCCAATGAATCTACATTGTTCACGACACTCACACATTGCTTGCTGTTAACTGAAAAGCATTGGATGTTAGAGGACCTGTGGTTTGTATCAGTTTCAGAAACAGAGTTGAACTGGATAGGGTACGTGTGTGTAGGAAACACAGTTCTTTTGTTCTGAGCACATTCATGTTTCCCTCTGTATTAGAGAATCTAGAAAGCAAGTGGGTGCTTTTTGCTCTAAAGCAGAGTGTGTTTCATGGATGACAACTGTGCTGTGTGTTTCCATTCAGAAACGGAGTTAAATGCAAGGCTCTGTGTCTTCCTACAAGCAAGACTTCCTTTCAGGTAAACGCAGTCACTTTTCAGCTCAAACGAAGCTACATTGTTCACGACACTCACACGTTGCTCGCAGTTATCTGAAAAGCATTGGATGTTAGAGGACCTGTGGTTTGTATCAGTTTCAGAAACAGAGTTGAACTGGATATGGTCCGTGTGTGTAGGAAACACAGTTCTTTTGTTCTGAGCACATTCATGTTTCCCTCTGTATTAGAGAATCTAGAAAGCAAGAGGGTGCTTTTTGCTCTAAAGCAGAGTGTGTTTCATGGATGAGAACTGTGCTGTGTGTTTCCAATCAGAAGCGGAGTTACATTCCAGGCTCAGTGTCTTCCTCCAAACAAGACTTTGTTTCAGGTAAACGCAGTCACTTTTCAGCTCAAAGGAAGCTACATTGTTCACGACACTCACACGTTGCTGGCTGTTAACTGAAAAGCATTGGATTTTAGAGGACCTGTGGTTTGTATCAGTTTCAGAAACAGAGTTGAACTGGATAGGGTATGTGTGTGTAGGAAGCACAGTTCGTTTGTTCTGAGCACATTCATGTTTCCCTCTGTATTAGAGAATCTAGAAAGCAAGAGGGTGCTTCTTGCTCTAAAGCAGAGTGTCTTTCATGGATGACAACTGTGCTGTGTGTTTCCAATCAGAAACGGAGTTAAATGCCAGGCTCTGTGACTTCCTACAAGCAAGACTTCGTTTCAGGTAAACGCAGTCACTTTTCAGATCAAACGAAGCTACATTGTTCACGAAGCTCACACGTACCTCGATCTTAACTGAAAAGCATTGCATGTTAGAGGACCTATGGTTTGTATCAGTTTCAGATTCAGAGTTGAACTAGATATGGTCCGTGTGTGTAGGAAACACAGTTCTTTTGTTCTGAGCACACTCACGTTCCCCTCTGTTTTAGAGACTCTAGAAAGCAAGAGCGTGCTTCTTGCTCTAAAGCAGAGTGTCTTTCATGGATGAGAACTGTGCTGTGTGTTTCCAATCAGAAACGGAGTTAAATGCCAGGCTCTGTGTCTACCTACAACCAAGACTTCGTTTCAGGTAAACGCAGTCACTATTCAGCTCAAAGGAAGCTACATTGTTCACGAAGCTCACACATTTCTCGCTCTTAAATGAAAAGCATTGGATGTTGGAGGACCTGTAGTTTATATCAGTTTCAGATGCAGAGTAGAACTAGATATGCTCCGTGTGTGTAGGAAACACATTTCTTTTGTACAGAGCACACTCACATTTCCCTCTGTATTAGAGACTCTAGAAAGAAAGAGCGTGCTTCTTGCTCTAAAGCAAAGTGTGTTTCATGGATGAGAACTGTGCTGTGTGTTTCAAATCAGAAACGGAGTTAAATGCCAGGCTCTGTGTCTTCCTACCAGCAAACTTCGTTTCAGGTAAACGCTGTAACTTTTCATCTCAAACGAAGCTACATTGTTCACAAAGCTCACACGTTTTTCGCTCTTAACTGAAAAGCATTGCACGTTAGAGCACCTGTGGTTTGTATCAGTTTCAGAAGCAGAGTTGAACTAGATATGGTCCCTGTGTGTAGGAACACAGTTCTTTCTTTCGGAGCACACTCACGTTTCCCTCTGTATTAGAGAATCTAGAAAACAAGAGTGTGCTTCTTGCTCTAAAGCAGAGTGTGTTTCATGCATGAGAACTGTGCTATATCTTTCTCTTCAGAAACGGAGTTAAATGCCAGGCTCAGTGTCTTCCTACAAGCAAGACTTTGTTTCAGGTAAACGCAGCCAATTTTCAGCACAAAGGAAGCTACATTGTTCACGACGCTCACACGTTTCTCGCTCTAAACTGAAAAGCATTGGATGTTAGAGGACCTGTGGTTTGTATCAGTTTCAGAAACAGAGTTGAAGTAGATAAGGTACGTGTGTGTAGGAAACACATTTCTTTTGTTCTGAGCACACTCATGTTTCCCTCGGTATTAGAGAATCTAGAAAGCAAGAGTGTGCTTCTTGCTCTAAAGCAGAGTGTGTTTCATGGATGAGAACTGTGCTGTGTCTTTCTCTTCAGAAACGGAGTTAAATGACAGGCTCAGTGTCTCCCTACAAGCAAGACTTTGTTTCAGGTAAACGCAGTCAATTTTCAGCTCAAACGAAGCTACATTGTTCATGAAGCTCACACGTTTCTCGCTCTTAAATAAAAAGCATTGGATGTTGGAGGACCTGTGGTTTATATAAGTTTCAGATGCAGAGTAGAACTAGATATGCTCCCTGTGCGTAGGAAACACAGTATTTTGTTCAGAGCACACTCACGATTCCCTCTGTATTAGGGACTCTAGAAAGCAAGAGCGTGCTTCTTGCTCAAAACAGAGTGTGTTTCATGGATGAGAACTGTGCTGTGTGTTTCCAATCAGAAACGGAGTTAAATGCCAGGCTCTGTGTCTTCCTACAACCAAGACTTCGTTTCAGGTAAACGCAGTCACTATTCAGCTCAAAGGAAGCTACATTGTTCACAAAGCTCACACCTGTTTCGCTCTTAACTGAAAAGCATTGCATGTTAGAGGACCTGTGTTTTGTATCAGTTTCAGATGCAGAGTTGAACTAGATATGGTCCGTGTGTGTAGGAGACACAGTTGTATTGTTCTGAGCACACACACGTTTCCCTCTGTATTAGAAACTCTAGAAAGCAAGAGCGTGATTCTTGCTCTAAAGCAGAGTGTGTTTCATGGATGACAACTGTGCTGTGTGTTTCCAATCAGAAACGGAGTTAAATGCCAGGCTCTGTATCTTCCTACAACCAAGACTTCGTTTCAGGTAAACGCAGTCACTATTCAGCTCAAAGGAAGCTACTTTGTTCACGAAGCTCACACATTTCTCCCTCTTAAATGAAAAGCATTGGATGTTGGAGGACCTGTGGTTTATATCAGTTTCAGATGCAGAGTAGAACTAGATATGCTCCGTGTGTGTAGGAAACACAGTTCTTTTGTTCAGAGCATACTCACGTTTCCCTCTGTATTAGAGACTCTAGAAAGCAAGAGCGTGCTTCTTGCTCTAAAGCAGATTGTGTTTCATGGATGAGAACTGTGCTGTGTGTTTCCAATCAGAAACGGAGTTAAATGCCAGGCTCTGTGTCTTCCTACCAGTAAGACTTCGTTTCAGGTAAACAAAGTCACTTTTCAGCTCAAACGAAGCTACATTGTTCACGAAGCTCACACATTTTTCGCTCTTAACTGAAAAGCATTGCATGTTAGAGGACCTGTGTTTTGTATCAGTTTCAGATGCAGAGTTGAACCAGATATGGTCCGTGTGTGTAGGAGACACAGTTGTATTGTTCTCAGCACACTCACGTTTCCGTCTGTATTAGAGACTCTAGAAAGCAAGAGCGTGCTTCTTGCTCTAAAGCAGAGTGTGTTTCATGTACGACAACTGTGCTGTGTGTTTCCAACCAGAAACAGAGTTAAATGCCAGGCTCAGTGTCTTCCTACATGCAAGACTTCATTTCAGGTAAACACAATCACTTTTTAGCTCAAACGAAGCTACATTGTTCACGAAGCTCACACGTATCTCGATCTTAACTGAAAAGCATTGCATGTTATAGGACCTGTGGTTTGTATCAGTTTCAGATGCAGAGTTGAACTAGATATGGTCCGTGTGTGTAGGAGACACAGTTCTTTTGTTAAGAGCACACTCACGTTTCCCTCTGTATTAGAGACTCTAGAAAGCAAGAGGGTGCTTTTTGCTCTAAAGCAGAGTGTGTTTCATGGATGACAACTGTGCTGTGTGTTTCCAATCAGAAACGGAGTTAAATGCCAGGCTCTGTGTCTTCATACCAGCAAACTACGTTTCAGGTAAACGCAGTCACTTTTCAGCTCAAAGGAAGCTTCATTGTTCACGACACTCACACGTTGCTCGCTGTTAACTGAAAAGCATTGGATGTTAGAGGACCTGTGGTTTGTATCAGTTTCAGAAACAGAGTTGAACTGGATAGGGTACGTGTGTTTAGGAAACACAGTTGTTTTGTTCTGTGCACATTCATGTTTCCCTCTGTATTAGAGAATCTAGAAAGCAAGAGTGTGCTTCTTGCTCTAAAGCAGAGTGTGTTTCATGGATGAGAACTGTGCTGTGTCTTTCTCTTCAGAAACGGAGTTAAATGACAGGCTCAGTGTCTTCCTACAAGCAAGACTTTGTTTCAGGTAAACGCAGTCAATTTTCAGCTCAAACGAAGCTACATTGTTCATGAAGCTCACACGTTTCTCGCTCTTAAATTAAAAGCATTGGATGTTGGAGGACCTGTGGTTTATATAAGTTTCAGATGGAGAGTAGAACTAGATATGCTCCGTGTTCGTAGGAAACACAGTATTTTGTTCAGAGCACACTCACGATTCCCTCTGTATTAGAGACTCTAGAAAGCAAGAGCGTGCTTCTTGCTCTAAAGCAGAGTGTGTTTCATGGATGAGAACTGTGCTTTGTGTTTCCAATCAGAAACGGAGTTAAATGCCAGGATCTGTGTCTTCCTACAAGCAAGACTTCGTTTCAGGTAAACGCAGTCACTTTTCAGCTCAAAGGAAGCTACATTGTTCACGAAGCTCACAAGTATCTCGATCTAAACTGAAAAGAATTGCATGTTAGAGGACCTATGGTTTGTATCAGTTTCAGATGCAGAGTTGAACTAGATATGGTCCGTGTGTGTAGGAAACACAGTTCTTTTGTTCTGAGCACACTCACATTTCCCTCTGTATTAGAGAATCTAGAAAGCAAGAGCGTGCTTCTTGCTCTAAAGCAGATTGTGTTTCATGGATGAGAACTGTGCTGTGTGTTTCCAATCAGAAACGGAGTCAAATGCCAGGCTCTGTGTCTTCCTACAACCAAGACTTCGTTTCAGGTAAACGCAGTCACTATTCAGCTCAAAGGAAGCTACATTGTTCACAAAGCTCACACCTGTTTCGCTCTTAACTGAAAAGCATTGCATGTTAGAGGACCTGTGTTTTGTATCAGTTTCAGATGCAGAGTTGAACTAGATATGGTCCGTGTGTGTAGGAGACACAGTTGTATTGTTCTGAGCACACTCACGTTTCCCTCTGTATTAGAGACTCTAGAAAGCAAGAGCGTGATTCTTGCTCTAAAGCAGAGTGTGTTTCATGGATGACAACTGTGCTGTGTGTTTCCGATCAGAAACGGAGTTAAATGCCAGGCTCAGTGTCTTCCTACAAGCAAGACTTCATTTCAGGTAAACGCAGTCACTTTTCAGCTCAAAGGAAACTACATTGTTCACGAAGCTCACAAGTTTTTCGCTCTTAACTTAAAAGCATTGCATGTTAGAGGACCTGTGGTTTGTATCAGTTTCAGATGCAGAGTTGAACTAGATATGGTCCGTGTGTGTAGGAGACACAGTTCTTTTGTTCAGAGCCACGTTTCCCTCTGTATTAGAGACTCTAGAAAGCAAGAGCGTGCTTCTTGCTCTAAAGCAGAGTGTGTTTCATGGATGAGAACTGTGCTGTGTGTTTCCCATCAGAAACGGAGTTAAATGCCAGGCTCTGTGTCTTCCTACCAGCAAACTTCGTTTCAGGTAAACGCAGTCACTTTTCAGCTCCAATGAATCTACATTGTTCACGACACTCACACATTGCTTGCTGTTAACTGAAAAGCATTGGATGTTAGAGGACCTGTGGTTTGTATCAGTTTCAGAAACAGAGTTGAACTGGATAGGGTACGTGTGTGTAGGAAACACAGTTCTTTTGTTCTGAGCACATTCATGTTTCCCTCTGTATTAGAGAATCTAGAAAGCAAGTGGGTGCTTTTTGCTCTAAAGCAGAGTGTGTTTCATGGATGACAACTGTGCTGTGTGTTTCCATTCAGAAACGGAGTTAAATGCAAGGCTCTGTGTCTTCCTACAAGCAAGACTTCCTTTCAGGTAAACGCAGTCACTTTTCAGCTCAAACGAAGCTACATTGTTCACGACACTCACACGTTGCTCGCAGTTATCTGAAAAGCATTGGATGTTAGAGGACCTGTGGTTTGTATCAGTTTCAGAAACAGAGTTGAACTGGATATGGTCCGTGTGTGTAGGAAACACAGTTCTTTTGTTCTGAGCACATTCATGTTTCCCTCTGTATTAGAGAATCTAGAAAGCAAGAGGGTGCTTTTTGCTCTAAAGCAGAGTGTGTTTCATGGATGAGAACTGTGCTGTGTGTTTCCAATCAGAAGCGGAGTTACATTCCAGGCTCAGTGTCTTCCTCCAAGCAAGACTTTGTTTCAGGTAAACGCAGTCACTTTTCAGCTCAAAGGAAGCTACATTGTTCACGACACTCACACGTTGCTGGCTGTTAACTGAAAAGCATTGGATTTTAGAGGACCTGTGGTTTGTATCAGTTTCAGAAACAGAGTTGAACTGGATAGGGTACGTGTGTGTAGGAAGCACAGTTCGTTTGTTCTGAGCACATTCATGTTTCCCTCTGTATTAGAGAATCTAGAAAGCAAGAGGGTGCTTCTTGCTCTAAAGCAGAGTGTCTTTCATGGATGACAACTGTGCTGTGTGTTTCCAATCAGAAACGGAGTTAAATGCCAGGCTCTGTGACTTCCTACAAGCAAGACTTCGTTTCAGGTAAACGCAGTCACTTTTCAGATCAAACGAAGCTACATTGTTCACGAAGCTCACACGTACCTCGATCTTAACTGAAAAGCATTGCATGTTAGAGGACCTATGGTTTGTATCAGTTTCAGATTCAGAGTTGAACTAGATATGGTCCGTGTGTGTAGGAAACACAGTTCTTTTGTTCTGAGCACACTCACGTTCCCCTCTGTTTTAGAGACTCTAGAAAGCAAGAGCGTGCTTCTTGCTCTAAAGCAGAGTGTCTTTCATGGATGAGAACTGTGCTGTGTGTTTCCAATCAGAAACGGAGTTAAATGCCAGGCTCTGTGTCTTCCTACAACCAAGACTTCGTTTCAGGTAAACGCAGTCACTATTCAGCTCAAAGGAAGCTACATTGTTCACGAAGCTCACACATTTCTCGCTCTTAAATGAAAAGCATTGGATGTTGGAGGACCTGTAGTTTATATCAGTTTCAGATGCAGAGTAGAACTAGATATGCTCCGTGTGTGTAGGAAACACATTTCTTTTGTACAGAGCACACTCACATTTCCCTCTGTATTAGAGACTCTAGAAAGAAAGAGCGTGCTTCTTGCTCTAAAGCAAAGTGTGTTTCATGGATGAGAACTGTGCTGTGTGTTTCAAATCAGAAACGGAGTTAAATGCCAGGCTCTGTGTCTTCCTACCAGCAAACTTCGTTTCAGGTAAACGCTGTAACTTTTCAGCTCAAACGAAGCTACATTGTTCACAAAGCTCACACGTTTTTCGCTCTTAACTGAAAAGCATTGCACGTTAGAGCACCTGTGGTTTGTATCAGTTTCAGATGCAGAGTTGAACTAGATATGGTCCCTGTGTGTAGGAACACAGTTCTTTCTTTCGGAGCACACTCACGTTTCCCTCTGTATTAGAGAATCTAGAAAACAAGAGTGTGCTTCTTGCTCTAAAGCAGAGTGTGTTTCATGCATGAGAACTGTGCTATATCTTTCTCTTCAGAAACGGAGTTAAATGCCAGGCTCAGTGTCTTCCTACAAGCAAGACTTTGTTTCAGGTAAACGCAGCCAATTTTCAGCACAAAGGAAGCTACATTGTTCACGACGCTCACACGTTTCTCGCTCTAAACTGAAAAGCATTGGATGTTAGAGGACCTGTGGTTTGTATAAGTTTCAGAAACAGAGTTGAAGTAGATAAGGTACGTGTGTGTAGGAAACACATTTCTTTTGTTCTGAGCACACTCATGTTTCCCTCGGTATTAGAGAATCTAGAAAGCAAGAGTGTGCTTCTTGCTCTAAAGCAGAGTGTGTTTCATGGATGAGAACTGTGCTGTGTCTTTCTCTTCAGAAACGGAGTTAAATGACAGGCTCAGTGTCTCCCTACAAGCAAGACTTTGTTTCAGGTAAACGCAGTCAATTTTCAGCTCAAACGAAGCTACATTGTTCATGAAGCTCACACGTTTCTCGCTCTTAAATTAAAAGCATTGGATGTTGGAGGACCTGTGGTTTATATAAGTTTCAGATGCAGAGTAGAACTAGATATGCTCCCTGTGCGTAGGAAACACAGTATTTTGTTCAGAGCACACTCACGATTCCCTCTGTATTAGGGACTCTAGAAAGCAAGAGCGTGCTTCTTTCTCAAAACAGAGTGTGTTTCATGGATGAGAACTGTGCTTTGTGTTTCCAATCAGAAACGGAATTAAATGCCAGGCTCTGTGTATTCCTACAAGCAAGACTTCGTTTCAGGTAAACACAGTCACTTTTCAGCTCAAACGAAGCTACATTGTTCACGAAGCTCACACGTTTCTCGATCTTAACTGAAAAGCATTGCATGTTAGAGGACCTATGGTCTGTGTCTGTTTCAGATGCAGAGTTGAACTAGATAAGGTCCGTGTGTGTAGGAAACACAGTTCTTTTGTTCTGAGCACACTCACGTTTCCCTCTGTATTAGAGACTCTAGAAAGCAAGAGCGTGCTTCTTGCTCTAAAGCAGAGTGTGTTTCATGGATGAGAACTGTGCTGTGTGTTTCCAATCAGAAACGGAGTTAAATGCCAAGCTCTGTGTTTTCCTACAAACAAGATTTCGTTTCAGGTAAACGCAGTCACTTTTCAGCTCAAACGAAGCTACATTGTTCACGACACTCACAGGTTGCTCGCAGTTAACTGAAAAGCATTGGATGTTAGAGGACCTGTGGTTTGTATCAGTTTCAGAAACAGAGTTGAACTGGATATGGTCCGTGTGTGTAGGAAACACAGTTCTTTTGTTCAGAGCACATTCATGTTTCCCTCTGTATTAGAGAATCTAGAAAGCAAGAGGGTGCTTTTTGCTCTAAAGCAGAGTGTGTTTCATGGATGAGAACTCTGCTGTGTGTTTCCAATCCGAAGCGGAGTTACATTCCAGGCTCAGTGTCTTCCTACAAGCAAGACTTTGTTTCAGGTAAACGCAGTCACTTTTCAGCTCAAAGGAAGCTACATCGTTCATGACACTCACACGTTGCTCGCTGTTAACTGAAAAGCATTGGATTTTAGAGGACCTGTGGTTTGTATCAGTTTCACAAACAGAGTTGAACTGGATAGAGTACGTGTGTGTAGGAAGCACAGTTCGTTTGTTCTGAGCACATTCATGTTTCCCACTGTATTAGAGAATCTAGAAAGCAAGAGGGTGCATCTTGCTCTAAAGCAGAGTGTCTTTCATGGATGACAACTGTGCTGTGTGTTTCTAATCAGAAACGGAGTTAAATGCCAGGCTCTGTGACTTCCTACAAGCAAGAATTCGTTTCAGGTAAACGCAGTCACTTTTCAGCTCAAACGAAGCTACATTGTTCACGAAGCTCACACGTTTTTCGCTCTTAACTGAAAAGCATTGCACGTTAGAGCACCTGTGGTTTGTATCAGTTTCAGATGCAGAGTTGAACTAGATATGGTCCCTGTGTGTAGGAACACAGTTCTTTCTTTCGGAGCACACTCACGTTTCCCTCTGTATTAGAGAATCTAGAAAACAAGAGTGTGCTTCTTGCTCTAAAGCAGAGTGTGTTTCATGCATGAGAACTGTGCTATATCTTTCTCTTCAGAAACGGAGTTAAATGCCAGGCTCAGTGTCTTCCTACAAGCAAGACTTTGTTTCAGGTAAACGCAGCCAATTTTCAGCACAAAGGAAGCTACATTGTTCACGACGCTCACACGTTTCTCGCTCTAAACTGAAAAGCATTGGATGTTAGAGGACCTGTGGTTTGTATAAGTTTCAGAAACAGAGTTGAAGTAGATAAGGTACGTGTGTGTAGGAAACACATTTCTTTTGTTCTGAGCACACTCATGTTTCCCTCGGTATTAGAGAATCTAGAAAGCAAGAGTGTGCTTCTTGCTCTAAAGCAGAGTGTGTTTCATGGATGAGAACTGTGCTGTGTCTTTCTCTTCAGAAACGGAGTTAAATGACAGGCTCAGTGTCTCCCTACAAGCAAGACTTTGTTTCAGGTAAACGCAGTCAATTTTCAGCTCAAACGAAGCTACATTGTTCATGAAGCTCACACGTTTCTCGCTCTTAAATTAAAAGCATTGGATGTTGGAGGACCTGTGTTTTGTATCAGTTTCAGATGCAGAGTTGAACTAGATATGGTCCGTGTGTGTAGGAGACACAGTTGTATTGTTCTGAGCACACACACGTTTCCCTCTGTATTAGAAACTCTAGAAAGCAAGAGCGTGATTCTTGCTCTAAAGCAGAGTGTGTTTCATGGATGACAACTGTGCTGTGTGTTTCCAATCAGAAACGGAGTTAAATGCCAGGCTCTGTATCTTCCTACAACCAAGACTTCGTTTCAGGTAAACGCAGTCACTATTCAGCTCAAAGGAAGCTACATTGTTCACGAAGCTCACACATTTCTCCCTCTTAAATGAAAAGCATTGGATGTTGGAGGACCTGTGGTTTATATCAGTTTCAGATGCAGAGTAGAACTAGATATGCTCCGTGTGTGTAGGAAACACAGATCTTTTGTTCAGAGCATACTCACGTTTCCCTCTGTATTAGAGACTCTAGAAAGCAAGAGCGTGCTTCTTGCTCTAAAGCAGATTGTGTTTCATGGATGAGAACTGTGCTGTGTGTTTCCAATCAGAAACGGAGTTAAATGCCAGGCTCTGTGTCTTCCTACCAGTAAGACTTCGTTTCAGGTAAACAAAGTCACTTTTCAGCTCAAACGAAGCTACATTGTTCACGAAGCTCACACATTTTTCGCTCTTAACTGAAAAGCATTGCATGTTAGAGGACCTGTGTTTTGTATCAGTTTCAGATGCAGAGTTGAACTAGATATGGTCCGTGTGTGTAGGAGACACAGTTGTATTGTTCTGAGCACACACACGTTTCCCTCTGTATTAGAAACTCTAGAAAGCAAGAGCGTGATTCTTGCTCTAAAGCAGAGTGTGTTTCATGGATGACAACTGTGCTGTGTGTTTCCAATCAGAAACGGAGTTAAATGCCAGGCTCTGTATCTTCCTACAACCAAGACTTCGTTTCAGGTAAACGCAGTCACTATTCAGCTCAAAGGAAGCTACATTGTTCACGAAGCTCACACATTTCTCCCTCTTAAATGAAAAGCATTGGATGTTGGAGGACCTGTGGTTTATATCAGTTTCAGATGCAGAGTAGAACTAGATATGCTCCGTGTGTGTAGGAAACACAGTTCTTTTGTTCAGAGCATACTCACGTTTCCCTCTGTATTAGAGACTCTAGAAAGCAAGAGCGTGCTTCTTGCTCTAAAGCAGATTGTGTTTCATGGATGAGAACTGTGCTGTGTGTTTCCAATCAGAAACGGAGTTAAATGCCAGGCTCTGTGTCTTCCTACCAGTAAGACTTCGTTTCAGGTAAACAAAGTCACTTTTCAGCTCAAACGAAGCTACATTGTTCACGAAGCTCACACATTTTTCGCTCTTAACTGAAAAGCATTGCATGTTAGAGGACCTGTGTTTTGTATCAGTTTCAGATGCAGAGTTGAACCAGATATGGTCCGTGTGTGTAGGAGACACAGTTGTATTGTTCTCAGCACACTCACGTTTCCGTCTGTATTAGAGACTCTAGAAAGCAAGAGCGTGCTTCTTGCTCTAAAGAAGAGTGTGTTTCATGTACGACAACTGTGCTGTGTGTTTCCAACCAGAAACAGAGTTAAATGCCAGGCTCAGTGTCTTCCTACAAGCAAGACTTCATTTCAGGTAAACACAGTCACTTTTTAGCTCAAACGAAGCTACATTGTTCACGAAGCTCACACGTATCTCGATCTTAACTGAAAAGCATTGCATGTTATAGGACCTGTGTTTTGTATCAGTTTCAGATGCAGAGTTGAACCAGATATGGTCCGTGTGTGTAGGAGACACAGTTGTATTGTTCTCAGCACACTCACGTTTCCGTCTGTATTAGAGACTCTAGAAAGCAAGAGCGTGCTTCTTGCTCTAAAGAAGAGTGTGTTTCATGTACGACAACTGTGCTGTGTGTTTCCAACCAGAAACAGAGTTAAATGCCAGGCTCAGTGTCTTCCTACAAGCAAGACTTCATTTCAGGTAAACACAGTCACTTTTTAGCTCAAACGAAGCTACATTGTTCACGAAGCTCACACGTATCTCGATCTTAACTGAAAAGCATTGCATGTTATAGGACCTGTGGTTTGTTTCAGTTTCAGATGCAGAGTTGAACTAGATATGGTCCGTGTGTGTAGGAGACACAGTTCTTTTGTTAAGAGCACACTCACGTTTCCCTCTGTATTAGAGACTCTAGAAAGCAAGAGGGTGCTTTTTGCTCTAAAGCAGAGTGTGTTTCATGGATGACAACTGTGCTGTGTGTTTCCAATCAGAAACGGAGTTAAATGCCAGGCTCTGTGTCTTCATACCAGCAAACTACGTTTCAGGTAAACGCAGTCACTTTTCAGCTCAAAGGAAGCTTCATTGTTCACGACACTCACACGTTGCTCGCTGTTAACTGAAAAGCATTGGATGTTAGAGGACCTGTGGTTTGTATCAGTTTCAGAAACAGAGTTGAACTGGATAGGGTACGTGTGTTTAGGAAACACAGTTGTTTTGTTCTGTGCACATTCATGTTTCCCTCTGTATTAGAGAATCTAGAAAGCAAGAGTGTGCTTCTTGCTCTAAAGCAGAGTGTGTTTCATGGATGAGAACTGTGCTGTGTCTTTCTCTTCAGAAACGGAGTTAAATGACAGGCTCAGTGTCTTCCTACAAGCAAGACTTTGTTTCAGGTAAACGCAGTCAATTTTCAGCTCAAACGAAGCTACATTGTTCATGAAGCTCACACGTTTCTCGCTCTTAAATTAAAAGCATTGGATGTTGGAGGACCTGTGGTTTATATAAGTTTCAGATGGAGAGTAGAACTAGATATGCTCCGTGTTCGTAGGAAACACAGTATTTTGTTCAGAGCACACTCACGATTCCCTCTGTATTAGAGACTCTAGAAAGCAAGAGCGTGCTTCTTGCTCTAAAGCAGAGTGTGTTTCATGGATGAGAACTGTGCTTTGTGTTTCCAATCAGAAACGGAGTTAAATGCCAGGATCTGTGTCTTCCTACAAGCAAGACTTCGTTTCAGGTAAACGCAGTCACTTTTCAGCTCAAAGGAAGCTACATTGTTCACGAAGCTCACAAGTATCTCGATCTAAACTGAAAAGAATTGCATGTTAGAGGACCTATGGTTTGTATCAGTTTCAGATGCAGAGTTGAACTAGATATGGTCCGTGTGTGTAGGAAACACAGTTCTTTTGTTCTGAGCACACTCACATTTCCCTCTGTATTAGAGAATCTAGAAAGCAAGAGCGTGCTTCTTGCTCTAAAGCAGATTGTGTTTCATGGATGAGAACTGTGCTGTGTGTTTCCAATCAGAAACGGAGTCAAATGCCAGGCTCTGTGTCTTCCTACAACCAAGACTTCGTTTCAGGTAAACGCAGTCACTATTCAGCTCAAAGGAAGCTACATTGTTCACAAAGCTCACACCTGTTTCGCTCTTAACTGAAAAGCATTGCATGTTAGAGGACCTGTGTTTTGTATCAGTTTCAGATGCAGAGTTGAACTAGATATGGTCCGTGTGTGTAGGAGACACAGTTGTATTGTTCTGAGCACACTCACGTTTCCCTCTGTATTAGAGACTCTAGAAAGCAAGAGCGTGATTCTTGCTCTAAAGCAGAGTGTGTTTCATGGATGACAACTGTGCTGTGTGTTTCCGATCAGAAACGGAGTTAAATGCCAGGCTCAGTGTCTTCCTACAAGCAAGACTTCATTTCAGGTAAACGCAGTCACTTTTCAGCTCAAAGGAAACTACATTGTTCACGAAGCTCACAAGTTTTTCGCTCTTAACTTAAAAGCATTGCATGTTAGAGGACCTGTGGTTTGTATCAGTTTCAGATGCAGAGTTGAACTAGATATGGTCCGTGTGTGTAGGAGACACAGTTCTTTTGTTCAGAGCCACGTTTCCCTCTGTATTAGAGACTCTAGAAAGCAAGAGCGTGCTTCTTGCTCTAAAGCAGAGTGTGTTTCATGGATGAGAACTGTGCTGTGTGTTTCCCATCAGAAACGGAGTTAAATGCCAGGCTCTGTGTCTTCCTACCAGCAAACTTCGTTTCAGGTAAACGCTGCAACTTTTCAGCTCAAACGAAGCTACATTGTTCACAAAGCTCACACGTTTTTCGCTCTTAACTGAAAAGCATTGCACGTTAGAGCACCTGTGGTTTGTATCAGTTTCAGATGCAGAGTTGAACTAGATATGGTCCCTGTGTGTAGGAACACAGTTCTTTCTTTCGGAGCACACTCACGTTTCCCTCTGTATTAGAGAATCTAGAAAACAAGAGTGTGCTTCTTGCTCTAAAGCAGAGTGTGTTTCATGCATGAGAACTGTGCTATATCTTTCTCTTCAGAAACGGAGTTAAATGCCAGGCTCAGTGTCTTCCTACAAGCAAGACTTTGTTTCAGGTAAACGCAGCCAATTTTCAGCACAAAGGAAGCTACATTGTTCACGACGCTCACACGTTTCTCGCTCTAAACTGAAAAGCATTGGATGTTAGAGGACCTGTGGTTTGTATAAGTTTCAGAAACAGAGTTGAAGTAGATAAGGTACGTGTGTGTAGGAAACACATTTCTTTTGTTCTGAGCACACTCATGTTTCCCTCGGTATTAGAGAATCTAGAAAGCAAGAGTGTGCTTCTTGCTCTAAAGCAGAGTGTGTTTCATGGATGAGAACTGTGCTGTGTCTTTCTCTTCAGAAACGGAGTTAAATGACAGGCTCAGTGTCTCCCTACAAGCAAGACTTTGTTTCAGGTAAACGCAGTCAATTTTCAGCTCAAACGAAGCTACATTGTTCATGAAGCTCACACGTTTCTCGCTCTTAAATTAAAAGCATTGGATGTTGGAGGACCTGTGGTTTATATAAGTTTCAGATGCAGAGTAGAACTAGATATGCTCCCTGTGCGTAGGAAACACAGTATTTTGTTCAGAGCACACTCACGATTCCCTCTGTATTAGGGACTCTAGAAAGCAAGAGCGTGCTTCTTGCTCAAAACAGAGTGTGTTTCATGGATGAGAACTGTGCTTTGTGTTTCCAATCAGAAACGGAATTAAATGCCAGGATCTGTGTATTCCTACAAGCAAGACTTCGTTTCAGGTAAACACAGTCACTTTTCAGCTCAAACGAAGCTACATTGTTCACGAAGCTCACACGTTTCTCGATCTTAACTGAAAAGCATTGCATGTTAGAGGACCTATGGTCTGTGTCTGTTTCAGATGCAGAGTTGAACTAGATAAGGTCCGTGTGTGTAGGAAACACAGTTCTTTTGTTCTGAGCACACTCACGTTTCCCTCTGTATTAGAGACTCTAGAAAGCAAGAGCGTGCTTCTTGCTCTAAAGCAGAGTGTGTTTCATGGATGAGAACTGTGCTGTGTGTTTCCAATCAGAAACGGAGTTAAATGCCAAGCTCTGTGTTTTCCTACAAACAAGATTTCGTTTCAGGTAAACGCAGTCACTTTTCAGCTCAAACGAAGCTACATTGTTCACGACACTCACACGTTGCTCGCAGTTAACTGAAAAGCATTGGATGTTACAGGACCTGTGGTTTGTATCAGTTTCAGAAACAGAGTTGAACTGGATATGGTCCGTGTGTGTAGGAAACACAGTTCTTTTGTTCAGAGCACATTCATGTTTCCCTCTGTATTAGAGAATCTAGAAAGCAAGAGGGTGCTTTTTGCTCTAAAGCAGAGTGTGTTTCATGGATGAGAACTCTGCTGTGTGTTTCCAATCCGAAGCGGAGTTACATTCCAGGCTCAGTGTCTTCCTACAAGCAAGACTTTGTTTCAGGTAAACGCAGTCACTTTTCAGCTCAAAGGAAGCTACATCGTTCATGACACTCACACGTTGCTCGCTGTTAACTGAAAAGCATTGGATTTTAGAGGACCTGTGGTTTGTATCAGTTTCACAAACAGAGTTGAACTGGATAGAGTACGTGTGTGTAGGAAGCACAGTTCGTTTGTTCTGAGCACATTCATGTTTCCCACTGTATTAGAGAATCTAGAAAGCAAGAGGGTGCATCTTGCTCTAAAGCAGAGTGTCTTTCATGGATGACAACTGTGCTGTGTGTTTCTAATCAGAAACGGAGTTAAATGCCAGGCTCTGTGACTTCCTACAAGCAAGAATTCGTTTCAGGTAAACGCAGTCACTTTTCAGCTCAAACGAAGCTACATTGTTCACGAAGCTCACACGTTTTTCGCTCTTAACTGAAAAGCATTGCACGTTAGAGCACCTGTGGTTTGTATCAGTTTCAGATGCAGAGTTGAACTAGATATGGTCCCTGTGTGTAGGAACACAGTTCTTTCTTTCGGAGCACACTCACGTTTCCCTCTGTATTAGAGAATCTAGAAAACAAGAGTGTGCTTCTTGCTCTAAAGCAGAGTGTGTTTCATGCATGAGAACTGTGCTATATCTTTCTCTTCAGAAACGGAGTTAAATGCCAGGCTCAGTGTCTTCCTACAAGCAAGACTTTGTTTCAGGTAAACGCAGCCAATTTTCAGCACAAAGGAAGCTACATTGTTCACGACGCTCACACGTTTCTCGCTCTAAACTGAAAAGCATTGGATGTTAGAGGACCTGTGGTTTGTATAAGTTTCAGAAACAGAGTTGAAGTAGATAAGGTACGTGTGTGTAGGAAACACATTTCTTTTGTTCTGAGCACACTCATGTTTCCCTCGGTATTAGAGAATCTAGAAAGCAAGAGTGTGCTTCTTGCTCTAAAGCAGAGTGTGTTTCATGGATGAGAACTGTGCTGTGTCTTTCTCTTCAGAAACGGAGTTAAATGACAGGCTCAGTGTCTCCCTACAAGCAAGACTTTGTTTCAGGTAAACGCAGTCAATTTTCAGCTCAAACGAAGCTACATTGTTCATGAAGCTCACACGTTTCTCGCTCTTAAATTAAAAGCATTGGATGTTGGAGGACCTGTGGTTTATATAAGTTTCAGATGCAGAGTAGAACTAGATATGCTCCCTGTGCGTAGGAAACACAGTATTTTGTTCAGAGCACACTCACGATTCCCTCTGTATTAGGGACTCTAGAAAGCAAGAGCGTGCTTCTTGCTCAAAACAGAGTGTGTTTCATGGATGAGAACTGTGCTTTGTGTTTCCAATCAGAAACGGAATTAAATGCCAGGATCTGTGTATTCCTACAAGCAAGACTTCGTTTCAGGTAAACACAGTCACTTTTCAGCTCAAACGAAGCTACATTGTTCACGAAGCTCACACGTTTCTCGATCTTAACTGAAAAGCATTGCATGTTAGAGGACCTATGGTCTGTGTCTGTTTCAGATGCAGAGTTGAACTAGATAAGGTCCGTGTGTGTAGGAAACACAGTTCTTTTGTTCTGAGCACACTCACGTTTCCCTCTGTATTAGAGACTCTAGAAAGCAAGAGCGTGCTTCTTGCTCTAAAGCAGAGTGTGTTTCATGGATGAGAACTGTGCTGTGTGTTTCCAATCAGAAACGGAGTTAAATGCCAAGCTCTGTGTTTTCCTACAAACAAGATTTCGTTTCAGGTAAACGCAGTCACTTTTCAGCTCAAACGAAGCTACATTGTTCATGACACTCACACGTTGCTCGCAGTTAACTGAAAAGCATTGGATGTTACAGGACCTGTGGTTTGTATCATTTTCAGAAACAGAGTTGAACTGGATATGGTCCGTGTGTGTAGGAAACACAGTTCTTTTGTTCAGAGCACATTCATGTTTCCCTCTGTATTAGAGAATCTAGAAAGCAAGAGGGTGCTTTTTGCTCTAAAGCAGAGTGTGTTTCATGGATGAGAACTCTGCTGTGTGTTTCCAATCCGAAGCGGAGTTACATTCCAGGCTCAGTGTCTTCCTACAAGCAAGACTTTGTTTCAGGTAAACGCAGTCACTTTTCAGCTCAAAGGAAGCTACATCGTTCATGACACTCACACGTTGCTCGCTGTTAACTGAAAAGCATTGGATTTTAGAGGACCTGTGGTTTGTATCAGTTTCACAAACAGAGTTGAACTGGATAGAGTACGTGTGTGTAGGAAGCACAGTTCGTTTGTTCTGAGCACATTCATGTTTCCCACTGTATTAGAGAATCTAGAAAGCAAGAGGGTGCATCTTGCTCTAAAGCAGAGTGTCTTTCATGGATGACAACTGTGCTGTGTGTTTCTAATCAGAAACGGAGTTAAATGCCAGGCTCTGTGACTTCCTACAAGCAAGAATTCGTTTCAGGTAAACGCAGTCACTTTTCAGCTCAAACGAAGCTACATTGTTCACGAAGCTCACACGTTTTTCGCTCTTAACTGAAAAGCATTGCACGTTAGAGCACCTGTGGTTTGTATCAGTTTCAGATGCAGAGTTGAACTAGATATGGTCCCTGTGTGTAGGAACACAGTTCTTTCTTTCGGAGCACACTCACGTTTCCCTCTGTATTAGAGAATCTAGAAAACAAGAGTGTGCTTCTTGCTCTAAAGCAGAGTGTGTTTCATGCATGAGAACTGTGCTATATCTTTCTCTTCAGAAACGGAGTTAAATGCCAGGCTCAGTGTCTTCCTACAAGCAAGACTTTGTTTCAGGTAAACGCAGCCAATTTTCAGCACAAAGGAAGCTACATTGTTCACGACGCTCACACGTTTCTCGCTCTAAACTGAAAAGCATTGGATGTTAGAGGACCTGTGGTTTGTATCAGTTTCAGAAACAGAGTTGAAGTAGATAAGGTACGTGTGTGTAGGAAACACATTTCTTTTGTTCTGAGCACACTCATGTTTCCCTCGGTATTAGAGAATCTAGAAAGCAAGAGTGTGCTTCTTGCTCTAAAGCAGAGTGTGTTTCATGGATGAGAACTGTGCTGTGTCTTTCTCTTCAGAAACGGAGTTAAATGACAGGCTCAGTGTCTCCCTACAAGCAAGACTTTGTTTCAGGTAAACGCAGTCAATTTTCAGCTCAAAGGAAGCTTCATTGTTCACGACACTCACACGTTGCTCGCAGTTAACTGAAAAGCAGTGGATGTTAGAGGACCTGTGGTTTGTATCAGTTTCAGAAACAGAGTTGAACTTGATATGGTCCGTGTGTGTAGGAAACACAGTTCTTTTGTTCTGAGCACATTCATGTTTCCCTCTGTATTAGAGAATCTAGAAAGCAAGAGGGTGCTTTTTGCTCTAAAGCAGAGTGTGTTTCATGGATGAGAACTGTGCTGTGTGTTTCCAATCAGAAGCGGAGTTACATTCCAGGCTCAGTGTCTTCCTACAAGCAAGACATTGTTTCAGGTAAACGCAGTCACTTTTCAGCTCAAAGGAAGCTACATTGTTCACGACACTCACACGTTGCTCGCTGTTAACTGAAAAGCATTGGATTTTAGAGGACCTGTGGTTTGTATCAGTTTCAGAAACAGAGTTGAACTGGATAGGGTACGTGTGTGTAGGAAGCACAGTTCATTTGTTCTGAGCACATTCATGTTTCCCACTGTATAGGAGAATCTAGAAAGCAAGAGGGTGCTTCTTGCTCTAAAGCAGAGTGTGTTTCATGCATCAGAACTGTGCTATATCTTTCTCTTCAGAAACGGAGTTAAATGCCAGGCTCAGTGTCTTCCTACAAGCAAGACTTTGTTTCAGGTAAACGCAGCCAATTTTCAGCACAAAGGAAGCTACATTGTTCACGACGCTCACACGTTTCTCGCTCTAAACTGAAAAGCATTGGATGTCAGAGGACCTGTGGTTTGTATCAGTTTCAGAAACAGAGTTGAAGTAGATAAGGTACGTGTGTGTAGGAAACACATTTCTTTTGTTCTGAGCACACTCATGTTTCCCTCGGTATTAGAGAATCTAGAAAGCAAGAGTGTGCTTCTTGCTCTAAAGCAGAGTGTGTTTCATGGATGAGAACTGTGCTGTGTCTTTCTCTTCAGAAACGGAGTTAAATGACAGGCTCAGTGTCTCCCTACAAGCAAGACTTTGTTTCAGGTAAACGCAGTCAATTTTCAGCTCAAACGAAGCTACATTGTTCATGAAGCTCACACGTTTCTCGCTCTTAAATTAAAAGCATTGGATGTTGGAGGACCTGTGGTTTATATAAGTTTCAGATGCAGAGTAGAACTAGATATGCTCCCTGTGCGTAGGAAACACAGTATTTTGTTCAGAGCACACTCACGATTCCCTCTGTATTAGAGACTCTAGAAAGCAAGAGCGTGCTTCTTGCTCTAAAGCAGAGTGTGTTTCATGGATGAGAACTGTGCTTTGTGTTTCCAATCAGAAACGGAATTAAATGCCAGGCTCTGTGTATTCCTACAAGCAAGACTTCGTTTCAGGTAAACACAGTCACTTTTCAGCTCAAACGAAGCTACATTGTTCACGAAGCTCACACGTTTCTCGATCTTAACTGAAAAGCATTGCATGTTAGAGGACCTATGGTCTGTGTCAGTTTCAGATGCAGAGTTGAACTAGATATGGTCCGTGTGTGTAGGAAACACAGTTCTTTTGTTCTGAGCACACTCACGTTTCCCTCTGTATTAGAGACTCTAGAAAGCAAGAGCGTGCTTCTTGCTCTAAAGCAGAGTGTGTTTCATGGATGTGAACTGTGCTGTGTGTTTCCAATCAGAAACGGAGTTAAATGCCAAGCTCTGTGTTTTCCTACAAACAAGATTTCGTTTCAGGTAAACGCAGTCACTTTTCAGCTCAAACGAAGCTACATTGTTCACGACACTCACATGTTGCTCGCAGTTAACTGAAAAGCATTGGATGTTAGAGGACCTGTGGTTTGTATCAGTTTCAGAAACAGAGTTGAACTGGATATGGTCCGTGTGTGTAGGAAACACAGTTCTTTTGTTCTGAGCACATTCATGTTTCCCTCTGTATTAGAGAATCTAGAAAGCAAGAGGGTGCTTTTTGCTCTAAAGCAGAGTGTGTTTCATGGATGAGAACTGTGCTGTGTGTTTCCAATCAGAAGCGGAGTTACATTCCAGGCTCAGTGTCTTCCTACAAGCAAGACATTGTTTCAGGTAAACGCAGTCACTTTTCAGCTCAAAGGAAGCTACATTGTTCACGACACTCACACGTTGCTCGCAGTTAACTGAAAAGCATTGGATTTTAGAGGACCTGTGGTTTGTATCAGTTTCAGAAACAGAGTTGAACTGGATAGGGTACGTGTGTGTAGGAAGCACAGTTCATTTGTTCTGCGCACATTCATGTTTCCCACTGTATTAGAGAATCTAGAATGCAAGAGGGTGCTTCTTGCTCTAAAGCAGAGTGTCTTTCATGGATGACAACTGTGCTGTGTGTTTCTAATCAGAAACGGAGTTAAATGCCAGGCTCTGTGACTTCCTACAAGCAAGACTTCGTTTCAGGTAAACGCAGTCACTTTTCAGCTCAAACGAAGCTACATTGTTCACGAAGCTCACACGTACCTCGATCTTAACTGAAAAGCATTGCATGTTAGAGGACCTATGGTTTGTATCAGTTTCAGATGCAGAGTTGAACTAGATATGGTCCGTGTGTGTAGGAAACACAGTTCTTTTGTTCTGAGCACACTCACGTTTCCCTCTCTTTTAGAGACTCTAGAAAGCAAGAGCGTGCTTCTTGCTCTAAAGCAGAGTGTCTTTCATGGATGAGAACTGTGCTGTGTGTTTCCAATCAGAAACGGAGTTAAATGCCAGGCTCTGTGTATTCCTACAACCAAGACTTCGTTTCATGTAAACGCAGTCACTATTCAACTCAAAGGAAGCTACATTGTTCACGAAGCTCACACATTTCTCGCTCTTAAATGAAAAGCATTGGATGTTGGAGGACCTGTGGTTTATATCAGTTTCAGATGCAGAGTAGAACTAGATATGCTCCGTGTGTGTAGGAAACACATTTCTTTTGTACAGAGCACACTCACATTTCCCTCTGTATTAGAGACTCTAGAAAGAAAGAGCGTGCTTCTTGCTCTAAAGCAAAGTGTGTTTCATGGATGAGAACTGTGCTGTGTGTTTCCAATCAGAAGCGGAGTTAAATGCCAGGCTCTGTGTCTTCCTACCAGCAAACTTCGTTTCAGGTAAACGCTGTAACTTTTCAGCTCAAACGAAGCTACATTGTTCACAAAGCTCACATGTTTTTCGCTCTTAACTGAAAAGCATTGCACGTTAGAGCACCTGTGGTTTGTATCAGTTTCAGATGCAGAGTTGAACTAGATATGGTCCCTGTGTGTAGGAACACAGTTCTTTCGTTCGGAGCACACTCACGTTTCCCTCTGTATTAGAGAATCTAGAAAACAAGAGTGTGCTTCTTGCTCTAAAGCAGAGTGTGTTTCATGCATGAGAACTGTGCTATATCTTTCTATTCAGATACGGAGTTAAATGCCAGGCTCAGTGTCTTCCTACAAGCAAGAATTTGTTTCAGGTAAACGAAAACAATTTTCAGCACTAAGGAAGCTACATTGTTCACGACGCTCACCCGTTTCTCGCTCTAAACTGAAAAGCATTGGATGTTAGAGGACCTGTGGTTTGTATCAATTTCAGAAACAGAGTTGAAGTAGATAAGGTACGTGTGTTAGGAAACACATTTCTTTTGTTCTGAGCACACTCATGTTTCCCTCGGTATTAGAGAATCTAGAAAGCAAGAGCGTGCTTCTTGCTCTAAACCAGAGTGTCTTTCATGGATGACAACTGTGCTGTGTGTTTCCAATCAGAAACGGAGTAAATGCCAGGATCTGTGTCTTCCTACATGCAAGACTTCGTTTCAGGTAAACGCAGTCACTTTTCAGCTCAAACGAAGCTACATTGTTCACGAAGCTCACACGTATCTCGATCTTAACTGAAAAGCATTGCATGTTAGAGGACCTATGGTTTGTATCAGTTTCAGAT